>CM023827.1:630000-1000000 GCA_013266295.2 Branchiostoma floridae x Branchiostoma japonicum
AGTAACTACACATCGGTTTCTTCTCGTTTCTTAGTAATGGTAAAAAGGTAAGAACAGATATGTTTCATAATTGAAGGTTTGTCTAAGCTCATTAGAAATATAAATTTGTCAGTACTGCTTAGGTGTATGAAGTAGGATAAGGAATGGTTTATTTCAAATATCTGAGACTTATTTACGAATAGTCTGTAGTCATTGCAAAATGGGCTTAAATTAATGGGGGAAAGTCTCACATGGAGCTATAGCTCGAAGGTAAAAATTGTCATCTTCCATATATCGTAATGAGATGAAATTTCACAGACTGGCTTAAACCAACACATATTTCGGAAAAATGGTAGAAAATGGAAAACAGACATAGAATAAAATGATTACGTTGTACTAAAATGTGTCTTCCTTTATAATTTTCTAGCCTGGGTGCCAGACTAGTATTTTAGTTTCCAGGGTCTACACAGAGAACTAAGAACAAAGGACAACGTCACACAGTTCAGCTGCAGAACTTCTAGATCTAAGTATAGTACTTTAACTTCTTGTTTCGAGTTACTGGTTGGTCTGTAATGGATTTTAAGTGTCTCACTGTGAATTTTAAGTGTCTCATACCCCAATTCAGCCAGGTAACGCTGCAATGGTATGTATGTGTACCGGCTACGACGGCGACCGGAATTTGCTCGAAGTCGGTGTGCGCTCTTGCTCTTACTCTTAGACCGTCTCCGAGAGCCGCTCCTACTGATAATCCGGTGTTTTGTCGGCATGGGAGACCGAACAGGGGAACTCGACGGTGCACTGGAGGATCGTGAAGTGTCGCCGCGACGGGCACGATGACGGGAACGGCGAGACCGGTCTTGCTTGGTGACAGGACCTAGCAGATCTGCTAAGCCCTTGTCGACTGCGGCCGTCAACTCGCTATCCGCCCGCAGGTCGCGAATGGTCTTTTTGTCGTCCTCCTCGGATTCGCTAGCCTGCGACCAGATGCTCCTGGCAAATTCTTTGGCGCGGCTGCGGCGGTGGAGATCTCCAAGGGACCGCCGCAGTCCTTTGTCCCGGCGCATCTTGTCGAGGTCCGCCTCGGACAGAGGAGGAGGGCTGTCGTCACTCCTGACCCGTACACGACATTTGCCGAGGCCATGCGGGCCTGGGTGTCCCTTGACTGGCAGGGAACAGGCCCGACAGGACTTTGCCCCAGGCATAAGGACGCCTTGAAGCGGAACACAGGGGAAACGATGGAAACAAATTGAAAAAGGAACAGGGGAGAGAGGCCAGGAGAACCTCGCTCCGCCAAGTCTCGGGCGGAAGTGGCTGGAGGAGGAAGCTCCACGTGGGTCTCGGAGCCGGGCGCGCCGGGGACGGGCGGGGCTTAGGTCAGGCTAATTAATCAAAATGACCCGCGGTGACATTTTCACACAATGGTATGTATGTGTGTGAACATGTTGCAAATAAACCAGTCATCATTATCATTACATATAACGTTACGCTTCCCTACCTGTACAGGTTTCCTAGCCTGGGTCCCCAGGTCCATGACTGCCACGCTCCTCCTGCGGACGTTCCTGTCCACCGGCGGCCGGTTCGCGCGCCGACTGCCCATGGAGGACGAGGTGTCGGACTTGACCGAGTCTCTCCGGTCGCTCCCGGTCACCGACGTGTCCGACTTACTCCTGGTGGACAGGGCGCCGGTTCGAATAGCCGCCACCTCCGCCGCCATCTTGGTTCGAGTTCTACGACCTTAGACGTCCTTGTAAACTGTTTATATTCTAATCTAATCCATCAAATGGCACCGTGAGGCGGACGGAAAAAATATCTCCGCACTAGTCAACTCCAGGGATGTTTTCCACCGCCATCTTGGTTCGAATTCTATGACCTTGGATGTCCTTGTGAACAACAAACTGTTGATATTCTACTCCATCGAGAGGCACCGGCGAGAAGTTAGTCACAACACCATACTTAACGACGGAAAAATAAGTCTCTCCGCACTAGTGAACTCCAGGGTTTTCCGCCATCTTGGTTCGAATTCTATGACCTTGGATGTCCTTGTAAACAGCAAACTGTTTGTATACATGTACTAATCCATCAAGAGGCACACTATACTTAACGAAACTCTCTGCACGCTAGTCAACTCCAGCGATATCTCTTCTCACGTTTGTTGACACCGCAACAGTCTTTGGTTTTTCCCAACACTCAGTTTACACCGGCAAGTTCAACGCCTGGACTCACCTACACACCTGCATTCACCTGTGGCGACTCCAGGTGTATCAAGTAGAACACCTGATTCACAGTATAAACCCTCCGACAGGTGCAACGTCCAAGCACTCACCTGTTCTGACATCCACCCCAGAACTAAAGACCAGGCGAACACACGTGAGAATAAAAATACCTCCGCACATGTTTACTCTATCTCACTCTATTTACTCCGCTCCACACAACAACAGGCTCCGTAGCTAAGACAAGGGGAGCCCGGCACGCCTTTCTAAGTTTGCATTCTCGCCATGTTAACAGCAGGTGTAGAGTTCCAGCCAGCCTGCTAGGGTTGCTCAGTAGTACGGAGCGGCCTTTGTTTTCCGCCGTCACTAGATATCGCCTAATATGACTTTAATTTATGGCTTCTTTCCACAGAAAGGTAGAGCATAATGGTGTAATACTCGGCTGGAAATAGAGCGTTTGGGGAGACAAAGAAATATTTGCCGGAACAATGTCGTTCCGTTTGGGATGAAGAAATGCGTGCTTCGCCTTGCGGAATACAAGCGTACAGCAGTCGTGTTGTCAAGCAAAGCACTTGTTGGGGTGTTTTTTACTTGTTCCCATTCAAGCGTTTATGTTCGTACAACGCGGATCGCTAATGCCTGCGTCACATTGTCGACGAGCTTCGGCCGTATTTGTTGATCGCCGAAAGGTCGCCCGAGGGTTAGATCGACCGAGGATCGCGCGTATTTTTGGCTTGAAAATCGTCCCCGTCACATGGAGCGAGGCTCGGGCGATCGCTTGGGAATACATCTATGACCTAAAAAATCGGGCGACTAGTCGCTGATGTTAAGAACACGTTTCACGTGTCAGCGAGCTTCGGCCGACTCCTAAAAATCGCCGGCGATCCCGAAAATTCGCGCGATGCTCGACGAAACATCGGGCGTACTACTGCCGTAAATGTCGTTTAGAGCTCGCCGACTCGTCGGCCGATCGGTTTTCGCACAATGTGACGGCTGGCCTTAAGGGCTTGGTCGCATATATGTCATACGATCGCCGTACGATCGCAAAACGGAGGGCATTCTTGGGATAGTCGGGCAAGTGTCCTGCAAAATTCAGCTTTCTTGTAATGGAAAAGGCCGTTTTATATCCTTGTCGCCAGCTTGAAAATTCTACAGCTGCATCAAAATCGTAGGGCAATCTATACAAATGTGAGCTAGCCATAACTTGGATCGTGGGTCTCTTGCCGACATTAGCCAAATATTCGTTTAACAGAAGAGTAGAATATAACGTTATAGTAGTTACTTGGTCAAGGTACCTAATTTCAATAAGGCCAGGGGCACAACTGCGACAACCAAAAACACATCTTGGCGCCAGTAACGTTAATCGCTACTATACATGTAGATGAGAACATCAACATTAAAAGTCTTTTAAAGTACGGTAAAGTATCTCGGTCCAGTTCTAGATTACACGAATTTGATCACGCTAAGAAGGCACCGTGCATGCATGATATAAGGTCTGGTGTATACGTAAGTCTAGCAAACGTGATATATGTGATATATACAATGTATAAATGTAATCTCCTGATTTTTGGTTATTGGTTATCACTTACTTTACTTATTATTGTTTACTTATTATTATTACTTTACCTATTTGGTTATTGGTTAGTACATAATCGTTAGTGCACGACAGTAGATTTGGTTGAAAGTACCTACATGTATTTACATTTTAACATTTTGTTGTTTCTGGATCTCTTAATAATATACAGTCAGGTATTCCACCAGTTTTGCCAAAATTGAACAGCTCCAGAGGAGTTCGGTAAAGGCCTTTTTTAAAATTTTAACCTCCTTGGGCAAAACTTGGTTAGTTAATGTTGCTGCTCTCCGTTTCCATGGTTTCTGAAGCGACGTCATCTACGTCCGCGTCTGTCTCCGCGTCCGTCTGACTTTCATAGTAGACTGGTGCAAAGAAGTAACCCTGTCGGATAAAAACAACAGGAAACACACGTCAATTCAACGTATATATGGTTATTGTTATTAGAAAAACAGAACTTGGATGGTCTCTGCGTATCTAAAAGCGTAGATTTGCCCTGGTACGGTTCTGGATAAGTTTGGGCTTTCCAGAACAGTGCCTATTTAGTTCGATCTCTGCATGGGTTAGGGTGAGGATCAGGCACGGTTTCCAGAACCGTGACTGGGCATGGTTCTGGATAAAGCAGGGTTCTGGATTAGGCATGGTTCTGGATAAAGCAGGGTTCTGGATAAAGCACGGTTCTGGATAAAGCACTGTTCTGGATAAAGCACGGTTCTGGATAAAGCACGGTTCTGGATAAAGCATGGTTCTGGATAAAGCAGGGTTCTGGATAAAGCACGGTTCTGGATAAAGCACTGTTCTGAATAAAGCACGGTTCTGGATAAAGCACGGTTCTGGATAAAGCACGGTTCTGGATAAAGCACGGTTCTGGATAAAGCACTGTTCTGGATAAAGCACTGTTCTGGATAAAGCACGGTTCTGGATAAAGCACGGTTCTGGATAAAGCACGGTTCTGGATAAAGCACGGTTCTGGATAAAGCACGGTTCTGGATAAAGCACGGTTCTGGATAAAGCACAGTTCTGGATAAAGCAGGGTTCTGGATAAAGCAGGGTTCTGGATAAAGCAGGGTTCTGGATAAAGCACGGTTCTGGATAAAGCACTGTTCTGGATAAAGCACGGTTCTGGATAAAGCACGGTTCTGGATAAAGCATGGTTCTGGATAAAGCAGGGTTCTGGATAAAGCACGGTTCTGGATAAAGCACTGTTCTGAATAAAGCACGGTTCTGGATAAAGCACGGTTCTGGATAAAGCACGGTTCTGGATAAAGCACGGTTCTGGATAAAGCACTGTTCTGGATAAAGCACTGTTCTGGATAAAGCACGGTTCTGGATAAAGCACGGTTCTGGATAAAGCACGGTTCTGGATAAAGCACGGTTCTGGATAAAGCACGGTTCTGGATAAAGCACGGTTCTGGATAAAGCACAGTTCTGGATAAAGCAGGGTTCTGGATAAAGCAGGGTTCTGGATAAAGCACGGTTCTGGATAAAGCACGGTTCTGGATACAGAAGCTGTCCCACCTCCGCCTCCAGCTCCAGTAAGCTGCTGAGCTGGCTCACGATCTCCTGTCCCCGGGGCCGGGACTCCGGACAGCCCGACCAGCACGAGCACATCAGGCTGCCTCTGCAGCGGGGACAACACATCAGCTCACAACACGAAAAGTTGGATTTACCAATGCCAGTTAAGTTGGGTAATGTTTACTTTAATGTAAACAGTACCTGCCAGTGGCTACAAGGCAGTATCGAATTGGCCGGGCAGTTACTCCAAACATTATACAGTTTTGGGAAAAGAAACGTACAGCTCCTGACAGCAGTCCTCCGGGACCTCCATCACGTTCCCCTCCTCCAGCCAGCTGACAATCTCTCTGTCCGCAGACATACCCGGGTACGGCGTGCCTCCTAAACAGGGTAGTGACACAAAACAACATTAACAACACATCCCGGGTATACGGAGTCCCGCTGGGACCGTGGTGGAAGAAAAAGCGACATTAACTAATCATGAGAAAGGTAACATTTACAAAGCAACTATATGTTATATTTACCATCACATGGTCTAGCCTAACAAACTACTGCTCTGTTTATTCTTACTCAAACACAATTATGTATATGGTGACCAGCCCCTGCAACTCTGTCCTGCCACTTGCTACATAATATAACCCAACACCACAGAGTGTCTACTACAGCACCAGTTACCATGGTGACAGACATCTGGTCCAGTTCATTGACCTTATTTATTTGGAACGGAAGGAGATATGGTAACGTGGCAAAATGGATGAGTAAGATATTAGATATGTAGTATAAAGCAGGTAAGAGAACTATATATATAGGGGTCAGAGAACTTACCTAGGGTTGCAATCTCCCACAGCAGAATTCCAAAGGACCATCTGAAACAATTAGAACAAAGCTATTTATAACGTTGCCGATATGAGATGTTTCTTTCCATTGTGTTGAGGCATTACTGCAGAAACTTTCTAAAACATTTGGGCAAGCATTACCTGTACATTCATTATAATACTCTTACAGCTCAATATAGATCCCTCACACATCCAAAATCGTGCCTATCTTAAGGTCTGTACCGAAATGGGTTAGGGTTAGGATGAGGCATCATGGTTCTGGATGGTCTCCAAGTATCCAAGAACATAGATACGCGTGGACTATCCAGAACCGTGCCAGAGCATACAGTTCTGGATAAAGCATGGTTCTGGATACAACAAACTTACATGTCAGTTTTGGTGGTAAAGGTTCCGTCCTGCAGCGACTCCAGAGCCATCCAGCGGATCGGCAGGCGGGCCCGGTCGGTCTGGAAGGGGAGAGAAAACACGATATAAAAAGGTAAAGGTAGTCTCAATTAGCCTTTTTGAGGAGGTAGAGGCAGTGGGTTGATAATCCACTGTGTCTGGGGGCACGATATTGAAAGGTGGAGCCCATCCTTCTCCTTCCACCGCCTTTTACCTCCCCAACCAAAGTCAGGTACCCATTTTACACCTGCGTGGAGTGAGTAAAGTTGTTTGCAGTGCCTTTCCCAAGGACACAATGTCTGGCCTGGAATGTCGGAAATCGAACCTGTGACATCTTCATCTCGTATCCGCTTGCCTAACCACTTCGCCGTTCGACACCACAGGTTATAAGACATGCTATAAAGGTTGTGAGGAGATCCACCCACCTCTGTGGTAGTGGTGACGTATTCCCGCTCCACGTAGACGTCACGTGACAGCCCGAAGTCGGTGACCTTGGCCACCCGGTTCTCACAGATCAGGACATTCCTGGCCGCAAGGTCACGGTGGACGATCTGCGGACGAGGTAACAAAGTTACAAAAAGGTTAAAGGTAGGGTAAGCAAAGGTAGTCCTGTAACCTTTTGGAGCCCTGGCTGCCCCGATGCACACACACACACACAGAGGCACACACACACACAAACACACACAGAGGCACACACACACACACACACACACACACACACACACACACACAGAGGCACACACACACACACACACACACACACACACAGAGGCACACACACACACAGAGGCACACACACACACACACAGAGGCACACACACACAGAGGCACACACACACACACACACACATACACACAGAGGCACACACACACACACAGAGGCACACACACACACACACAGAGGCACACACACACAGAGGCACACACACACACACACACACACACACACGGAGGCACACACACACACACACACACACAGAGGCACACACACACACACACACACACAGACACACAGACACAGACACACACACACACAGAAGGAGAGAGGCAGACAGGCCAGAGACTTCCCTTTCACATGATGTAACAGTAACCTTTTGTTTATGCAGCTCCACCAGTGCCTTCGCCACGTCCAGCGCGAACCGGACGAACTCCCAGTCCTGGTCCATCGCCAGCGTCCCGGATTCGATACAAAGATGGCGGCACGAGGTCAGGTAGTTGTGAAGGTCACCGTGAGGCGCGTACTCAACCAGGAGGTGCATGTTGTCTGAGGTGAAGAAAGGTTCTCAGTCACAAACAAACAAACAAACAAACAAACAAACAATCTGAGTCATGTCTAATTCTTCAAGAGCACAAAAAAATCACCTATCACATCCTGAACCGTGCTTAAGTTCTATGCCTGAATGGGTTAATAGGCATGGTTCTGGACAATCTCTGTGTATCCAAGAACAAATTAGATTTGCCAGAGGCACGGTTTTGGATACGCATTATAAGACTATCCAGAACTGAGCATCAGATTCTTGGTAAAGCACGATTTTGGATACAGCATTTATACAAAACTGCAACGAGGGTCTGAGTTTTATCCCAAGGTAGATTTTAACTGATAAAAGTTTGTTAGATTTAACAACGCTGCACCTTTTTCGACCACAAAGCCGAAGAAGCGCACGATGTTCGGATGAACCCACATCTGCTCAGGGTCGATTTTTGCGGTCTTGCCGCTCGGGTTGTGGAACTCGGACAGCAACGTCACTTCCTGCAGCAGGTCCCGGTAAGCAACAAGGCTCCTGCGCTGGTCTAAACAAACAGACAAACAAACAAACAAACAAGTAAGCAAACAAGCAATTTGGGACATGACTCACAATGAAATGTGCAAAAAAAGCTCAGAACGAAAGGTCTACGCAAGCCATAAATTCTATACATAGATTTACAAAAATTATCATTCTCGTTACTGACCAGCTCGGACAGACTTTGCCGCCACTTTGTAGTCGGAGTCCCCGCACGTGAGCGTTGCCATGGTGACCTGACAGAAGGCGCCCTGCCCGATGTGACCCTGGATCACCAGGTCCGAACATTTCCTTTCCCAGCACTGCCGCGCGTACTCGTGCTCCTAAAGAACGATACATTCAAACGGCTGAAAATATGGTATCGTGTTGACATCTGTGAGTCTGTACGTATTGTGTTTTGTGTATTGTATCCTCTCTTGTGAACTCAGGTTAAGAGTTAAAAACGACGGAGTTGACCAAGGAGGTTAAACCTCTTTGTTTTGACCTTCCACAGGAGAAGTGACCCACTCTCTTCTGACACGTGACCTTATGGAAGCGTAAGCTCTGAGTTGAAGTCCTAAGGTGTTGACTGAAGTCTATATCACCCCCCGTACCCACTGTGAAGGTTACTGGGCATCGTATCCAGAACCGTGCCTATCTGGTAGTGCCCGAATGGGTTAGGGTTAGGATCAGGCACGGTTCTGGATAACTTGATCTCCGCGTATTCTGAAGAATGTAGATTTGCCCTAGGCACGGTTCTCAAGGATACCCGTGGTCTATCCAGAACCGTGCCTGGGCTCCAGGTTCTGGATTAAAGCATTTATGGATTTCAGTTTTCTCTTTGTAAAAAGATGAAAGAAGAAGGCAATTTCAAGCCCCACCTTCAGCCATGTTTGCACGATGCTGTCCTTCTCGTCTTCTGCGCTGTCTCTTTTCTGACGTAACAAGATGGCGGCGGCCACGGCTGCGGCGATGACGGCGGCTGCGCAGGCACACATGACGGACGCCAGGGCCCACGGTGGGAACCCTTCTCGGTCAGTCAGGTATCCTAGTGTAGAGCAGTATTATATATTACATAAATAGCGCTATATAGGATGAGAGCCTTTTTCGATATCACTAAGCTTTAGTAGAATATGTATGGAAAAGATACATTTCCCTCTAACCTCCTTGATTATGTGTAGCTAAATGCTAACTGATATAATCCTAATGGTATGTAGCTAAAGACTAAATGATATGTAAACTAAATGTTAAATGATGTGAAGTTAAAGAGATTATATAGCTAAAGAGTATGCGAAACGTAGCTAAATGCTTACTTACATGTAGCTAACAACTAAATAATATATAGCTCAAGGGTAGAGAATATGTAGCTAAATGCTAACTTAGATGCAGCTAAAGACTAAACAGTACATGTAGCTAAAGGCTAAATGATGTGTGGCTAAATGCAAAGATTGCAAACTTACTTTTCTCTGGCAGATGCACAGCGTAAGTAGCTTTCCTTTCCACTCCTTTGGTGTCCATCACTGAGCATGCGTAGATCCCCTCGTGCTGGGGTTCTAATCGGCTGATTTTCAAGGTCAAACTGTGGGTGCAAGTAAGAGAAGAGAAAAGGACAGAGATACGTGTTAACTATTTATCCATCCCTCTCCTTCCATCGCCTTGTACCTCCCCAACCGAAGTCAGGTACCCGTTTTACACCCTAAGCCTTAAAACCCTAAAAACCCTTACACATGGACCACCCACTATTGTATCCAGAACCGTGCCTTTCTTAAAGTTCTATGGGTTAGGGTTAGGATCAGGCACGGTTCAAGATAGTCTCCGCATATCCAAGAACATACATGTAGGTTTGCCCCAGGCACGGTTCTGGATATGCATGGATTACCCAGAACCATGACTGAGTTGGTTCTGGATAAAGCACCGGGTTCTGGATACAACGCCCACTCTATTTCAGTCCGTTTACCTGGGGTGTGGCCGCGCCCTGTACATTACTGTACGGAGTGGCATTCTGGCGCCCTCCTTCGTCCACGACATCGCGTGCACGTCCACGTTGTGCGCATGACAGGTGAGGCTGAACCTTTGACCCGGACGTTGATAGGGCATGCTGGGAGTAATGGCGACAGTCGGGTTGTCTGTAAAAAATGTTGATTGAAGAAAGAGACATACAATTACTGTTACTCAAAGAGAAACGTTATCATTTTCCTAGAACAACAACTAGGAACCTCCATCAGTGAGATTCTCAACAGTTGTGTGCCTCAGAACAATAAAAATGCATCTCAAAGAGGGTGGAGGTTTCTTGGCAGCTGTATTCACTGATCATCTTTATCATAATTGCACAAGGCCAACATGAAAAACGACACATTAAAAACAAGTACAAGATGAAGGATTAAAAAGACCTCGGCCAGTCCCTTAATCAGATTAACAGCAATCTAGGGCCCAAGGTTTTTTTTATTGAAGAACATAAAAGTGTACAGGACACAGTGGTCAGGGCAACTCTAGCTGACAAAGAAAAGTACATACAATGGCAAATCATAATTATATTATAACAAAACAGCAAATAACAAAACAGCAAATGGGCGATATAAACGATAATGTAAAAAAGGATCATATTGGCCCGAGGTTAGAAGAGGGTTGGTGCTCCTTACCGATGTCACAGGCGACGCCCTTCCAGCCCGGCCGGCACTTGCAGGCCCCGTTGAAGGGGTGACAGGAGGCGCCGTTCTCGCACTGGCAATCGCGATCGCATCGTCCGCCGTACTTGCCCCGTGGACAACCTGTGGTCACAAACATACAGCCTGTACTAGTGGCCACCTCTACAAAAGGACCACCTGGCCATTGTGGTCACTTTTTTGTTGGTCTCTTAAACTATATTTCCCGTTACGTCGACGAAGGCTAATGAGATACACAAGAAAGCAATTGCTCAAGCAAATGGATAGATTTCCAAAACAGTAATGACAGTTTTCAAAATCTATCGAGCTCCTTGGTTAACTGCATAACCAAGAACGTAGATTTGTCCCGGGCACGGTTCTGGGCATCCAGAACTGTGCTTGCAGTATAGTTCTGGATAAAGCATGATTCTGGATATACGTGGACTATCCAGAACTGTGCCTGAGTACAGTTCTGGATAAATCACGGTTCTGGATATGCGTGGACTATCCAGAACTGTGCCTGAGTACAGTTCTGAATAAATCACGGTTCTGGATACGCGTGGACTATCCAGAACCGTGTCTAAGCATCCGAGCATAAAGCACGATTCTGGGTACAACAGTGATACATACATGTAGATTCAACGTTCAACGTTACTGTAAAATTTTAGTTGCTGACCTGCCGGTGCCAGTGCCAGGTACACGGCCAGGTTGAGTGGATCCCCGGTGGCCCGGCAGACCCAGCTGGCCCACTGGCCCGCCCGCAGATGGCCCACCGACATGTCCAACACCACGTACGGAGTGTTCTGCGTTACCCACGTGGGGGAGAACATCAGAGACCAGGTGTCGGCGTGGAGCTTGTGTTGTATCGGGTCGTCTCTGGTGAAGGGAGGCTGGCGGAACAGGAATGAATGGATGGATGAATGGATGAGCGAGTGAGTGAATGAATGAGCGATTGACCAAATAAAGAAATAGATTACTCAAATAATCGTCTATTTACTTCCCTTTTATTCATCTAACTTAACCTATTTCATTTAGAAAGACATGATCAAAGAAAAAGGAAACACTGAGGATTATTTGTCCACATGAAAACAGGCGGCAGTAAGCATTGAGACAAAGCCAATAAATACTTCTTTCTCCGTCTTCAAAAGATTATTGAGTTACCTGCAAGACGTCTATGGTGATCGGTGACGTCGCCCCGCCACGGTTGCCGGATGGGTAGTTCGGCGCATGCTCACAGAACACCTGTGTCGTCTCATTGTTCAGGTGTCGGAGGGGGAACCCCGTGTTGTACACGTCTGTCCACCTCATACCGCCTGCCAAGGTCATTGGAGCATATAGACATATTAGAGCACATTTTGTCACAAAACTGGGATGTTCTTTAAAATGAAACGTCCCTTAAGTGTATCCAGACTAGTCCTAAAATCTATTTACTTCATTCTCGGACCAAAACCTAGCTGTAGGCATGGTAGCAGCCTAGCTGTAGGCATGGTAACAGCCTAGCTGTAGGCATGGTAGCAGCCTAGCTGTAGGCATGGTAACAACCTAGCTGTAGGCATGGTAGCAGCCTAGCTGTAGGCATGGTAACAGCCTAGCTGTAGGCATGGTAACAGCCTAGCTGTAGGCATGGTAACAGCCTAGCTGTAGGCATGGTAACAGCCTAGCTGTAGGCATGGTAACAGCCTGGCTGTAGGCATGGTAACAGCCTAGCTAACAACCTTAGCTGTAGGCATGGTAACAGCCTAGCTGTAGGAATGGTAACAGCCTAGCTGTAGGCATGGTAACAGCCTGGCTGCCTCAGGCATGGTAACAGCCTAGCTGTAGGCATGGTAACAGCCTAGCTGTAGGCATGGTAACAGCCTAGCTGTAGGCATGGTAGCAGCCTAGCTGTAGGCGTGGTAACAGCCTAGCTAACAACCTTAGCTGTAGGCATGGTAACAGCCTGGCTGTAGGCATGGTAACAGCCTAGCTGTAGGCATGGTAGCAGCCTAGCTGTAGGCGTGGTAACAGCCTAGCTAACAACCTTAGCTGTAGGCATGGTAACAGCCTGGCTGTAGGCATGGTAACAGCCTAGCTGTACTCACAGTGATCGTTGTTTGTATCCACAGTAACCAGGACATTGTGATCGGGGGAAAAGAACTCAGTGTCTATGATCTCAGCAATGGAAGCGAAGACATCTATGGACACGTTCAGCATCAAAGCCTTTAGAACAGTTCAAAGATAAACAGTGTTAATCATTCTAGCTTATCGTGTCTTCTTGCACATAGAAATTAGCTAACTAAAGGAAGATTTTTGTACATTCTTACAGTGAAATATTAACAATGTGAGAGAAGCAAATGGCAAAATCTGTCAAATTTGCAGGGTCACACTGTATAGCAGACTGCTATGACACTGAGCTGGGCCACCTGGGTAAATAAAACATTAACAAACAAACAAACAAACAAACAACCAAGTCCCCACCGCACCTTGTCGCCCCTGACGTGTGGCGTCCCGCACGTCTCGTTATAGACAGGTGGATAGCCGGGAACATCAGTCACGTCGATCTGCACCTGGACGTTACGTAGCATCACAACCTGGACAAGAAATTAAGTATCAAACAATGGTTACGATGATACGTCAGGCTGTACGATACAACCTATAATCACCATGCAATACTTGTCAGGCTCCTTAATATGAAAATCTGATTAGTACATATTGATATGCAAAAGATGGTTTTGTGTGTCTGATACCAGCAATCGCTGTTTTTTGTTTACATTATAGATCTATGCATGCAAATTATTTCAAGATATACCCGGTATGCAAATTATTGGTGAGCAAATCAGCCAACCAGTATCCGCTTTTTGCCTACTACTAGCTGGTCTTGACGTCATGGCGATCACTCGTATAGAATAACCAAACAAACCATGGTTGTGTTCCCTTGATATTTGGTACATGTATGTAGTTAAATCTTGGCATATGAAAGACATTTGCAACATTTTGCCCCCTGGGCCCTAGCAGCTTTCTTTGGTACTGCAATGGAATCTTCTTGTTAAGAGTGCAGTATCTGGGATCAATTCTATTATTTCTATAATATTAAGCACCATTTACTCTAAGCCGATTAATTAAAAAATATGCTCATTATACCTCATTAACCTCAGTGATGACGCTGATGTTGAGGTCATACCAGGCGTCTATGGTACGGTCCAACGCCTTAGCAACGGTAACCAGGCCAGACGACGCCCCCAGCGAAAACCGTTGGTACTGCACGACAAACACGAAGTACTTTTGTTAGCAGCTTATACACAGTAAAACTGCAAAAGTCTGACATATAATCGTTGGATATTATTCATGAGAAAATAAGTCTATTTTACATGATCACAAATAAAGCTTGCCTTATTCCCGGACACAATCTCGTAGATCTTCCGGCCCGAGTCTTCGCCGCTATTGGCTGACAAAGTGTCGTTCCCAGTCTGGTTTGTTAACGTCCCGTTCCCAGGGTCAAGTCGGACCACTTCAGAGCCAATCGCCGCGTCCTTGCAAATACAAAACGGCAAAGTTATAAAGTTATTTATATCATACCCGGGCGGCGATATAGTGTTCCCGACCGTGTTGTATTTTACTGTACGACCGGGTGTATAAACCGGGCTTCCATAGAACGATTCGAACGCGTTTCGCCCCAAACGTGTGCGCCGCTTTCGAAAATTCGAATACAGGATTCGGACGTTGGAATTTATGTTGTTGCAGTTTTTTTTATTTAGGGACACAAAATTTTCGCTCATTTCGCATTGAAAGACGTGTTTTCTAGGGTGGGTATGATATAAATAGCATACAACACGGTGTATATATTCCGTATCGCCCTCGGTCTCGGCCCGACCGCGAGTCGGATCGCCCTACTTGAGTATCAGGATCAGATCTAGATGTTTTTTTCAGCTTAACTACACACGAACGAGTATCCACATCTCTCTATGAAGAAACAAGGGATCCACAGAAAAGAGTTTGCAGACATATTTCCTTTCAAAAGGCATTTTTGAAAAATAAACATTTTCTTACCTCCGGGATCCGAACCTGCAAGGCCTCTACAAGGAGTAGGCGAGCGCAAAGCATGATGGTAGTGATGCAATAGAACATCGCCCTGGCCGCCATGTTGTTCACAAGTTTGTTTACTTCGGTCTGAACGTGTGAAGACACAAACCCCCGTGAGGCACTTTTTACACATAACTTAATCCGCCCCACCCAACGAGGAAGTGCCATCTGACATATAACAGTGTGATCATTGTATTGTCTCCTTCTTTCATACACCTAGGGTAGGGAACTAGCCATACGGTTCAACAGTTGTTAAAGCATAACTTTAGCAAAAAGTTTAGAACAAGGAAAACACAGTAAGGTTACTGACCAAAATCCAAAATAGAATGCAGGATTGTTGTAACAAACACCAATCCACGGTAGCCATTTTAAGTGCTCAAGATCACAATGCCCACAAACAGGTGAACTTTGTGCAGACTTAAGGCACTCACCTGGTGCACAGGTATTTAGATTCTTCACACCTGGATTCCTAGACGACGTCTTGTGTTCGATGAACGTCTTAGGTCTCGAAACGTGTCAAGGAAACTATCCTGAGAAAAAGACACGAGGCTTGCTGTCGTCTGTCTTGTTATAGAACCAGTGAAGGTCATTTGTAGGACGTCACTGCAAGGTGGTTTTTCTGGTTGGGACGGCCTTTAAAATATCCTAATGTGACGTCATATTGAGGAAGCAAATGGATGTTTCTGATTGGCTCACACAGTAAAGCAGCTCTTTTGCGCAAAATGTATGTAAGCCTTTGGATATGGATGTTCGCTTTATGCTGTACTGCACAGTTTGCAAAAGTGTTAACGTTACTCTTACAGATCTGTCGGTATGTCACGGGACCAGTTACGAGCGACCTCTAGTGAGATTATTATGAACAGCAGCCACTGTATCACTGCACTGAAACTTGGAATTTACCAATGTCATTGGTAAATTCCAAGTTTCAGTGCAGTGATACAGTGGCTGCTGCATGTTATCCATATAATCAAATCAACATGCATATGGCCTGACTATAAATTCCAGGTCAGTCCAGTAAAGGTTGCTTTAGGCGATAATTATAAACGGCGACAGTCCTGGTACATCCCATATTTCGGTAAATCCCGCTTTGTTTTGTACGCACACACTCAGAATCTTATGGAACTCATCAAAAAAAAAGGTGTGAACGTAAAGCTTTGGTAACACCTGGAGTTAGATTTAGCAAAAGCGATAAATTTCAAGAAAGTCTTCTCTGTACATCCGGTAATTTCTGACCTAGATAACAGCAAGGAATGCCAAGTAATGTTTCGCCTAAAGCATCAGATGCCAAACCAACCACTACCCGGCTTTTAGCTAGCCTCCTTCGCAGCCTTGTGAGCGGCGTTATTTTTTTTCGACGACCGACGCAAGTTATGTCGCGAAAGGACGGTTTGCAGCCAAGGGAGTTTGCCGGGGAGAGAAGGATTCGCCCCGGCAAATTCTCTTGGCTGCAAACTAATAAAAAACACTGCGAAAAATAATAAGAAAAAAATATAACAATGATAATCCATTTATTCATTCCCAATAGAAACTATGATACAAATTTGTAGAAATAAATACATATTGTTGGGCATTTTATGCGCAATTTACACCTCTAAAATATATGCTTAACCTTTGAATATTTACACTGTATGTAACATTGTATGTAACATTGTATGTAACATTGTATGTAACATTGTATGTAACATTGTATGTAACATTGTATGTAACATTGTATGGAACATTGTATGGAACATTGTATGGAACATTGTATGGAACATTGTATGGAACATTGTATGGAACATTGTATGGAACATTGTATGGAACATTGTATGGAACATTGTATGTGACATGCCTTCTTGTGTACCAATACCGTTACCTAACTGTTCATGATCATATCTCTCAGAAACTGCCGACCTAGGATTGTCCTACTACTGTGCTGTAATTGTGTTATTATTGTGTTATAATTGGTTACCTGCTGCTTTCGACAAGAAATGGCTTGAAAGTGACAACGCGTACAGGTGTTACAAGTACGTTCTCATTTTTGATTCATGATGTTCTTGGTCAAAATATAGAATAATAGAATCTGCTTGTAAGCGTTTTTCTTTGCGTGAAAGTCCATCTAAGTCAGACTCTGTAAATCATATGAGAAATAAATTGTTCTCAAGAATTGATGTACATCAGCAGGGCGCACCAACTTTCTTTCAACCAGGACGGGGGGCGGTACCAACTTGCGACGAACTTTGACCCAGTGCTGACGTCACACGTGCGGAAAAATCACGTGTCTACAGCACTTAGGTCAGATAGCTGACCAAAGCCTAGAGATTCGTTCGAAAATTCCCAGTGAGTAAAGGCGTTGTGACTTGGAGAACAGTTTAATTTTGTTTACCTCCGCAGAAGGAAAACATATTCTTTTTGCTCTGTTTCCTCTTCTTCTTCTCCAAACAAATAAGGTCAATGACCTGGACCAGACGTCTGTCACCATGGTAACTAGTGCTGTAGCACACTGTGGTGTTGGGTTACACTTTGTAGCAGGGCTGAGAGCTGGAGAGGCTGGTCACCATACATACACATGAATGTGTTTGAGTAAGAATAAACAGAGCAGTAGTTTGTTAGGCTAGACCATAAGGAGGTAAACATTCTGCATTTGCTTTGCAAATGTTACCTTCCTAGTTTTCATATCAATCGTTTTTCTTGTCGAAAGTAAATATTTGTAGATGGCTGTTTTCCTCTATTCGTTCCCCACGGTAGAAAATGTCTCAAAGCTCGCCGTAGAGGTCCTCCCGTCGCGCATGCGCACGGACGGGATCACCACATCCGGGCTCTGATCCCTGCGCCTGCGCACACTGGCCTGCACCAGCTCCAGCGGCGGCAGCCTGTCATTGTTGTAGCCGTACAGTTCAGGTGTGACAGGTGTGACGCAGGGCGTCTTGGCGTCTTGTACGTAAGACGCTGCGCTCGTGTCAGTGTGTCTTACCACAGGCTCAACGTAACGGGTCCGCATGTAGCTGGTGTGATCACCAAACACCTGGTTCCTCGGCGACGTCTTCGGCGACCTGGTCTCTCCTTCCACAGAAAGCCCCGGAAAACCTCCCTTGTTGTTCAGATTGTTCCTCGCCCTCGATGTCAACCCTTTACAGATCTTAGCGGACTTGTGTCTCTCCCTGGACTGGGGAGGAGTTTGGGGGGTTTGTTGTTGTTGTTTGTGTTTCGGGTAGCTGATCCTGAGGCTGCCGACCGCCTCTATCCCGGTGATGTTGTGTAAGTCCTCCTGAAGGGTGGAGTTGTTCCGGTTCAGCACAACCGTTTTGTCCAGTTTGACGCAGGTCAGCGGGAAGGTCCGGCTCCTCTCGCCCGGGTCAGACCTGAAGGAAGGAAGGAATGAATGAATGAACGGTTTTATGAATGAATGAAAGAATGAATGAATGAAGGGTTTATTCAACAACAAATAATACATCGCAACCACAGGCAGAATTGCGTACACTGTCCAATACTTTATAAAACACAAACATGGAAAATAGAAATGGCGCCTAGGATAGGGCATACAATATAAAAACATCAAAACTCACATCAATAGTATAGAACCAGACTTGACTTAATCTTAAGAAAAAGAAAATCTTTGCGTAGGTATAAAAATGATCTGAAATTTTAAGATTGGAACTAGTCTGTTCCCCCTCTGATTATTTGTTGTTTGAAAGTTAAGTGTTGTATATCCGGAACTGTGCTTTATCCAGAACCATGCTCAGGCACAGTTATGGATAGTCCAGAACCGTGCCTGGGGAAATCCACGTTCTTGGATACGCGGAGACTATCCAGAACCGTGCCTGATCCTAACCGTAACCCATTCAGGTACAGAACTAGATAGACACGGTTCTGGATACGATGCCCTCTGACTATTTGTAGTGAAATAAGCGAACTAAACCAGACCTGGTGCTGTGCTCCGAGCCGGCGTGGCTCCCGGCGGGGATCGGGAAGGCTCGGCTCCGGTCGGCCGGCTCGGACCTGCCGCTGTGCTCGGAGCTGGACGTGGTGTGGCTCCCGCTGGACTTGCGGCTCCCGCTGGACTTGCGGCTCCCGCTGGACTTGGATGTCCGGCTACTCAGGGCCGTACTCAGGCGGGCAGGCTTGCTGGGACCCTGTGGGGAGGCATCGTGTGATGAAGTTGGAACTAGAAAGGTCCCATTTGCAACCAAGTAATGTATTGTTATAAGTTTCATGTTATATGTTTGTACGTTTGTCTGTATTCTTGTGGGTCAGTCGTCACCAGCGAGAGCTGCCTTGGCAGACCCAGTGTAATGAGCTGTTTTATTTCCAATAAATACAAATACAATACAAATACAAACCAAATGCACAGTGTTTACCTTCACATTGGGATGGTCTAGCTCAACAAACTACTGCTCTGTTTTTTTCTTACTCAAACACATTCATATACTAGTATATGGTGACCAGCCCCTCCAACATAATGTAACCGTAACCCAACACCACAGGGTGTCTGCTACAGCACCAGTTACTATGTTAACTTTATCTCAGGCTCATGTACATACAAGTAATGTTTTTTTTATCTATGGTAAATCCCAAATTTATTTATTTCATCTTAGTGATAGTCCAGCATGTCGGTGATCCTGTGAGCTATATACAATATATAATGTTAATGTTGACTGATTTGAATGATTGTCTATGTACAACAAGATGTAATTCAGCCTGTGGCTGCAAGTTCTTGTTTTTATGAATAAAACCAGTTGATTGACAAGTACAGAAGCTACTCGTACCTTGGCGCTGTCCGTCTCCCCACGATGGCTCGGCCTTTCGTCCGGGTCCGCGTACGGCTTAGTGTGACATTCCATCGGCTCGAAGTACAGGTTCCCTCCGTAACCCCGCCATACCTGCAGAAAGCAATCAATTAATCAATCAATCAATCAATCAATCAACCAATCAATCAATCAATCAATCAATCAGTAAGCATGGCTTGGTGTGGCATTCCATCGGCTCGAAGTACAGGTTCCCCCCGTAACCCCGCCATACCTGCAGGAATCAATCAATCAATCAATCAATCAATCAATCAATTAATCAATCAATCGACCGATCAATCAACAATCAATCAATACAATCAATAAGTAAGCTTGGTGTGACATTGCATCGGCTCGAAGTACAGGTTCCCTCCGTAACCCCGCCATACCTGCAGGAATCAATCAATCAATCAATCAATCAATCAATCAATCAATTATTAAATCAATCAATCAATCAATTAAACAATCAATCAATCAATACTATCAATAAGTAAGCTTGGTGTGACATTCCATCGGCTTGGAGTACAGATTCCCCCCGTAACCCCGCCATACCTGCACAACACAATCATCTGTCATGCCAGTTGCTACATAATGTAATCAAACACCACAGGGTGTCTGCTACAGCACCAGTTACCGTGGTGACAGCTGTCTGGTTCAGGTCATTGACCTTATGTGTTTGAAGAAGAAGAAACAGGGAAAAAACAATATGTTTTCCTTCTGTTAAGGTGAACATAATGACTAGCCATACTCCCCAGGTATTGTGGCTACAGGGGCCCCAATTTACGGGTGGATTCCTTGGGTGGGAAGGAGTCTCGTCTCAAAGTCCGTGATCGTGGACTTCGTCATAACTTTCGCAGGACCTTTCAGTAACAAAGTCCACGGCTGTGTCATGGCCCTAACCACTTAAAGTTCCACGGCTGCGGGGTTGGGAATAATTACACTACGGTCGTGATGAGTAGCAGGCTTCAGAAGCGATGAGAAAGAGTAGAAATTGGCCAAATAGACCCCTCTAATCTCCTTGAATAGACAGATAACATGCCAGGAGAGTTGGTCCGCTAAAGGAGTACAGTTTGCCACTTCTGAGTGTACATAATCCTTTTAATAGTGGACTAACTTTCTTGGCATGTTATCTGTTTGGGTCAGAGAGCTGTATCGAGACAGTGGCCGATAGAAATAAATAAAGAACCCACCCCCCGAAAAGAAGCCGCCGCGATCATTGAAACAAACGCAGGCCGCTAGAAAAGTCTGCACAGGAGACTAATGATAAAGAATAGTTTACCTTGATAGGCGGGTGCTGAGGCTCCTGTTCCAAGTAGATATACTTGTCAGGGTAGTGGTAGTACGTCGGGTCCATGCCCTGCGCCTGCGTCGAACCCTCCACGATGCGCATGCGCGCGACGCTGTTGCAGCGGGCGGACATGATGGTGAGCGCCTGCCTGTAGTAACTGCGGCGGGCCGCAAGGTGGCGCGACCGGCCTGATGTCACGCTCTTGGTTTGTCTCGGACGGAATCTGCAGCAAAGAGAACATAAACATTGGTCAGTCATAGTGATCATATATAGTGACCAGCCCATCCTACGCTGTTCTGCCACTTGCTACATAATGTCATCCACGTGTATGTCCTGCAAAATTCAGCTGTCTTGTTACAAAAAAAAAGGCTGGCTTAGATCCTTGTTGGTTGGTTGGTTCTGTCACAGCCTGCTTGGATCAACAAAATCGTTCAACTTCAAGGACTTGCATCGGATGTTGATATGACGCCATAATGGAAAATAAGGAACGCACCAGTATTTGTCCCAACGAACACCCCTACTTTTATCGATAAGTGTGTTGGGTTCTTTAACTAACGGTGTACAGGTTTGGCGCTTGGCTAACACTCCCTCAAATCAGGAAAAATAGAATGGATATCGTGGGAAGTGCAGTACGTTTAATTAATGCATACCTTTGACTGAGTAGATCAAACGTCATATCCGGGTCAGAGGGCAGGCTGGCCGGGGTGGTGGTCAGCTTCCGGCTGGTGTCCAGCCAGGCCTCGTCATCGTCGACGTCACTGTCGCCGTCGTCACTTCCGGTCACGTGGCTGCGCGCTTCGGAGTAGTTCCCACCTTTTGAAAAGAAATAACATACAGACAAAAGGTCATTTTCTGAAAGGTGGCATCAGTTTTTTTATCGATACAGTCTTTTAGATAAAGTGCGCAAACCTTAACTCCATAGTGACCACTACTGGCTCGACGCCAGATTCTGGGACCTTGAAATTCACCCCATTTCCTGTGTCTGACCTTTTGACCACCTGTCATTCTGCCATGCCTGTTACTCGATTCCCAACCCACGTGCTGTCAACCTACCCTGCCCAGTCAAGCAGACACGCAGACACACACACACACACACACACACACACACACACACACACACACACACGCACGCACGCACGCACACAAGCCGCAGACAACCCACCCCAAACAATACTTCCGTAAAGTTGTTTGACCCACCGTGTAACTTAATCTCCAGCTCTGGGGACGGAATCGAGCGGACACTCCTCCTGCTCATCACGGGAGAGTCGCCAGGGGGCCTCACATGCACGGTCGATGCCGCTGTGCCCTGGACGGGCGCGACTTTTCCCTGCCTTTGACCTCTACCGTAGGATTGGGGCTGAGAAATCCGATACATCTCCTCCATGTTGTTTACAGCTCGACCGGAACTGTCGATGACGTCACTTCCTGGTAACGGATCGGTCCCCACGGACTTGGTGGGAGTTTTAGAACGAGCGTATCTGGTGTAGTGCGTCTGCGCATGCGTGATGGACGACGGAAGCAACATGAGCGGCCCTTGCGCATGCGGCCTGCCCTCCACAAATTTCACCATAGAGTCTTTGTTTGTTGTTGTTGTTGTTTCCGTGACATTGCCGTTGACCTTGGCGTCGGGGGTTTCCGTCGGGAAGGTTCCATTTTCCGCCATTTTGGCGTTTAGCCCCTTCCCATGAACCTCCATTTCCTCTCCATCCGAAGGTGTTCTTTCCTCTTTTTCTTCAAGACCGTTCTTGTCGTCTTCATCCTTAAGACATTCCCTACCCTCACCACCATGGTCTTCTTTTTTTCTTGTAATTTTTCTGACGTGAACCTCCAAGCTGATTTCTGTGGTCGCGTCTTCGTTGTCGTCTTCGTCTAAAACGACTCCTTCCTCCCCCTCCTTATCTTCCTCCTCGCTCACCTTTCCCGCCTCCTCAGCAACGTCTTGCGCAACCTCCTCTGCGTCTTGACTAACGTCTTGGCCCACAGGTGTCCTCTCCTCAGAGGCGCTCGCGACGTCTTCGCCATCCTCCTCGGACTGGAAGTCTGTCTGCGTGCAGGTGGTGACCGCCCGTGGGTCTCCCGCCTTCGTCACTGTTGCCATGGCGACGTCAGGGGATCAGACGACATCTTTGTGTTTGTTTTTCAAGGTTCACGAAAGTCGCCTGCGGCCCGGACCTGGGTGGTCGCGCTGCTATTGGTCAGCCTGCAGAATAGGGAAATATGATATTTGATATGGTCAATGGGATATGAATAACGGTGTATTTCATAGCAGGGTAAGTTTCAGCTAGCGCGGGTATTTGGTGTTGGTTAGATTAGCTAATGTTTGGCAACGCGCCAGTTCATATCAAAGGAAAAACACAAGTACGCACGGATGTGCAATAAATGTAGGTATGGTGTGGCGCTCTGTATAGGTAATCAGGAAAACAACTAGAACATTCTGAGATTCCTATTGAAAAGTGGTAAAAACTGTCGTATTATTATAGTTATTATTGAAGCATGGTTGATGACTCTTTATTTGCAGGATAATTCAACACGCCTTTGTAATTGTCACAGCTCGTGATCTGAGGCTCACCAAACACGCCCTTCCCCCAGGATACAAGCAAACCAGAACGTTCCTTTTGAGTTATCGAAATGAAGTAAAACCATCGCATGTACAGTTTAACAGAGCTTCAAGTCACCGTCGAACTAGATAGGCCCGTTTCTGGATACGACAGAACTTCCAGTGTCATTCAAGATCTAGTTGGAAACCCTGGAAGAAAGTTGGCAACCAAACATCAGTACACGAACTTTGTATTCGCGGTTTCCTTTTCCAGCAGAATGCACACAATCTCCTAAGCCCTGCTGTATCGAGAACCATACTTTACCCAGAGCCCTGCTCTGGCACGGTTCTGAATACGCATGGACTATCCAGAACCGTGCCTGATCCTAACCCTAACCCATTCACGCAAAGAACTAGATAGGCACGGTTCTGGATACGATAGAGACTATCCAGAACCATGCCTGATCCTAACCCTAACCCATTCAAGCATAGAACTAGATAGTCACGGTTATGGGTACGATAAAGACTATCCAGAACCGTGCCTAACCCTAACCCTAACCCACGCAAAGAACTAGATAGGCACGGTTCTGGATACGGATTTTGCTTTTGCGGTTCCGTTCCGCCAAGACTGCACACAATCTCCACCGACCCATCAGCCCACAGTGTTGTCCTACGTGACCCGAGGCGACCCGGTAAGGTAAGAACTCTTCAGCTCCTGCCCGTGACAAAAACATACAGGTAAACAGCCTGCCTGGGCTCCAAGCAGATGTGAGGAACATACAGGTAAACACATGTCTGGGCACCAAGCAGATGTGAGGATCCGCTCATTCTACTAAAGTGTGCTACGCCAGCTTTTTTTTTGCAACATTTAGACTATTCAACCGTGCCTGGGGCAAATCTATGTTCTTCGATACACGGAGACTATCCAGAACCGTGCCTGATCCTAAACCTAACCCATTCAGGCATAGAACTACACGGTTCTGGATACGATACATAGGCACAGGTATGTTACACTCAGCGGACTTTGTGTCTGGTAGAGTGTGTGTCGCTATGGGATGCCTAACAACTCCGTTAGTCTCCAACAACAACATTGATTTTACACCAGGACAGTATATGTGAAATGTTTATGAAGTACATGGTCGTCCGCTGAAATGCCGGGACCCTTTTTAGCAGGCCGGATTGCAAATTCCGACAGTCCGAGTTTTGGTGCAGGATCGGGGTTACTAAATTACGCTCACTCCGTCACACTCTAAAACTCTAAAGCTCCTTACTGTAAACAAGATGCTTGATCAGAAAGCCGTACCGATATCGGTAAATCCTGTTCTATTGTGGAGGTAATCCTCAGCTCTCGACTAGAGAGGTTGGGACACTGCCAACATGCGGGCAACTGGCACGCACTGGGACACCTACTGTATGCAAAAACCGTAACTATCTAGTTCTATGCCTGAATGGGTAAGGGTTAGGATCAGGCACGGTTCTGGACAGTTTCCGCGTATTCAAGAACGTAGATTTGCCTCAGGCACGGTTCTGGATATGCATGGACTATCCAGAACCGTACCTGTGCATGGTTCTGGACAAAGCACGGTTCTGGATACAACAGGCACTGCCAACCTGCGGGCAAGGCACGCACTGAAACGTCCGCCATTGTTGCACTGTCCATGTGGATTTAGGAGATCTTTATATTTAGACGAACAAACTGTTGCTCGGCAGGGTTAAATAGGCCAATTTTACAGCCCTCTAAAGCTTCTTGGCGAAGGTAAAAACTTGCAAGACCAGGAAAACATGAATAAAACATGGAGCCACACCCCCATATCTGCTTGGAGACCAGGTAAACACACCTGTCCTCATCTTTATGTACAGGTACACTCCAGCCTGACACATAGCGTGACAGATGACGTGTTTACCCTACAGACGATACAGGAGTGTCCTCTGGTCGGGACGGTTCGAACAGCTGACGTCACTTCCCTAGCAACCGAGCAAGCCGGGGCACGTCACTTCCTTGGCAACCGCGTGACGGAGCTTGGTCTCCGAAAAAAGAGACTTGCAAGGCTAGCCGGTAGATTTGGAAATTCCTTGTTTGAATCCCTATGGTTACCGTGTTGAAAGAGTTGTCATTTCGTGTGCAGCACAGTTCTCTCTATGTTTGCAATGAAACATGTTTTGGCCCCCTCCTCAGTTTTCCATTACGCTGTTGGGAAAATAAATATCCGTGTATTTCACAAATATCGACTCATGTTGCCGACGCAAAACTTTGTCACACTCAAATTGAAACACACGCCTTACCCCACTACATAGTTACATCACGGCCACTGATTCAACCAAGAGGGCTAGAGTTTTAACACTACATTGCAACTGCCAATTTCTTTAAATCTGTATCATTCTTCACATACCATAAGCTACATCAGGACGATGTCAGCACACACTGAGGAAGACATTAACTTCACGTCTAACTCTCTGTCTATCTCTAATTGTAAAACTGGATAGTCCACGCGTATCCAGAACCAAGCTGGTGTGTTACGCCGAAGGGCGGTTATACCGGCTATATAAATACAGATACAGATACAGAACCATGCCTGGGGCAAATCTACGTTGAACTTCTTGGATACGCGGAGACTATCCAGGACCGTGCCTGATCCAAATCCCAACCCGTTCAAGCATAGAACTAGACACTGGTTTGGATACAATAGAGACTATCCAGAACCGTGTCTGATCCTAACCCATATTCAGGCATACATGCACAACTAGATAAGCACGGTTCTGGATACAATAGAGACTATCCAGAACCGTGCCTGATCTTAACCCTAGCATATTCAGGCATACAACTAGATAAGCACGGTTATGGATACAATGGGACTATCCAGAACCGTGCCTGATCATAACCCTAACCCATCCAGATCTAGAACTAGATAGACACGGTTCTGGATACCAATAATCAACCTTACCTACTGAATAACCGCGCCAGCCTCTACAACAGAGACCTCCGCTACCCAGCTAGTTTCTCCGTTATAAATGACTCCGTTCGGGACCAGATGGACGTGAGTGCGCAACAATAAACCTCCTGCCGTAAATCTCTCAGTAAATGCAAAGAAACTGCATTGATTTGGTAGAGTGTAGCTAATGGCGGAGCTGCAATAATGTTTGCGCACTGTGGCGTCTCCAGAGAATGCTGTTTTCTCTGGTTGTCAAGTGTTTCATTTGGGACTCATAGGAAGGCAAACAGGTCGGTTCTCTATTTATGGTTGTCAAATTGGAATCTGAAGGTTCTGGGTTCGAATCCCTAGCAGGCCCCTACGGTGTGCACTTGGGGAAGGGACTTAGCACCTGTTTTATCACTTTACTCAGGTGAAAATGAGTACCTAGCTTCGGTTAGGGACGTCCTCTCGGATGGGACGTAAAACTGGAGGTCCCGTGTTTGAGGAGAGACACAGCTTGAGCACGACAAAGAACCCACCACACTTATCGAAACGTTTAGTACAAATTTCTTCACTACATGTGCTAATTCGAATCTGTTTTAAAAATGCGACTGCCTTTTCCTAGACCAAGACTTACTCTCCAGCCAAAAATGGCCAAGTGAGTGTTCGCCTTGCATTCGGTAGGTCGTGAGTTCGACCCCCGATCGAGTCATACCAAAGACTTAAAAAATGGTACATGCTGCTTTCTCTGCTTACCACTCAGCACTTTGGAAAGAGTATGGGAGTAGGGACTAGACCCCTGCTGTAGTGCTTGCACAACTGTGTGGCCCAAGGGCTACAGAAACGGAGATGGGCGCCGCCCTATGCACCATATATAGGTGCGGGAAGGAACCTCGACATTTTGTAGCCAAAAATATAAGAACCCACCACTATGATAAAAAGAACAACCATCGTCACAAACACAAAGACTAAATATAAATCACACGAAAATGCTGTTGTGTGTTTGTGTGCGACACGTGAATATAATATACACCCACTCCATCTCACAACAGGCGTGACGTCCGTAGCACGTTTAGCCAACACCGGAGCCAGAAATCCTACCCACAGAAACTCAGGGTTCCCATGGCAAGAACCTCCAGACTGCAGAGATCGTTTCTGCACCACACTATCAGACTCTACAACAGCCAACTGCAGACTTAGTTTTTTGTGTGTTGTATATTGTGGGTGTCGTGAATCTGTATGTTCTGTTCGTGCCTGTCTAGTATTTCTTTTAATGTACATGTAAGGTCAAGACAATTCAGTAGTGCATAATATTCTTTGTTTATGTACTACTGCCATGTTGACCATTGTTTGAATAAAGAATAAAAGAGTAAAGACTGCGGGAACTCTCATGTTCGAAGCGGGGTGTTGGCAAACCCGCGGGCCATTGTTGCTGGGTTCTTGGGGTTGGACTTCACTTTCACACGCCAAACAGTTTGGTTCTGTGTAAATTTGCATTTGCATAGCTAAATAACCGGCGTAACACACAATCTACGTAGTGATTGTACAACTGTGTGGCCCAAGGTCTACAGAAACGGAGATAGACGCCGCCCTATGCACCATATATAGGTGCAGGAAGGAACCTCGACATTTTCTAGCCAAAAACATAAGAAAAATTGCTGGCGTCGCGAGGTTGGACTTCACTTTTACACGCCGAGCTCTGTCTATATTTGCATTTGCACAGCTACATAACCGGCTCTTCGGCGTAACACACCAGCTTCGCAGGCACGCGGCGCGGCGGCAGCTGGCTACATTACACCGAACGACCTGTCACACCTACATGTACCTTTGCACATCTAACTGTAAACGTTGTTTAAACCTCGCGGTATATTCTAGCCACTATAACCGCCCCTAGACGTAACACACCAGCTTCGCAGGCACAGTTGGCTATACTACACTGAAAGACCTGTTACACCTAACTTTTGTACATCTAACTGCAACTGTTGTTTAAAGATATCTAGTCTAGTGCAGATGCCCCTACTGTACTTGGTGGCAGCGAGTTCCACTCTACAATAGTTCTTAGAAAAAACAACTCTTGAACTCCTGAATCCTCCTACTTGTAGAGTCTCATTCTTCTGTAACTGATGTTAAGCCTTTGTTCTCACCGCACCACAAAGCTAACTTTGCTGTACCTGGTTGCCTGGAGACGCCTCAGGTGCGCCGGCATAGTCACGCACCTGTCAGTAACACAGGTGAGACACACCTGCATGTGCTTTACCGACTCTTGGTTACCTGTGGTCCGCGTCTTACCTTTAAGGACATCTTGAACACTCGGAGACCACATCGTCTTAAGGTTCTCCAAGAAACCCCGCGAAGGAACCTCAAGAAGCTGATCAACCTGAAGATAACTGTATCTACCCAAGACGTCTAGAGTGCCAGGCGTTGTCATGGCAACTGTTGTCATGGTGACGCCCCGACAAATACCGCCCAATTTAGTCATTACCTAATACAGTAATGTACAGTAGGAGATCCTTAATGAAATAGTTTGGAACAAAGCCCGGAGTTGGATACTTTAGCTGGGCACTCGCCGCTTACGCCCCCTTTTCAGGCCGCCTATCTAGTTCTATGCCTGAATGGGTTAGGGTTATGATCAGGTACGGTTCTGGATAGTCTCCACGTATCCAAGAACGTAGATTTGCCCCAGGCACAGTTCTGGATACGCGTGGACTGTCCAGAACCGTGCCTGAGCATGGTTCTGGATAAAGCACGGTTCTGGATGAGACACGGTTCTGGATAAAGCACGGTTCTGGATAAAGCACGGTTCTGGATAAAGCATGGTTCTGGATAAAGCATGGTTATGGATAAAGCATGGTTATGGATAAAGCATGGTTCTGGATAAAGCACGGTTCTGGATGAGACACGGTTCTGGATAAAGCATGGTTCTGGATAAAGCACGGTTCTGGATAAAGCACGGTTCTGGATACAACAGCCAGACTTACCCTTTCCAGGGCCACCGACACCCCACAAGCCGTGACGGTGTTGTCCCCCCCGGGCCCGCGCGGGTTTTCGCCGTTCAGTTGTTTAAAAACTTTTTAGACTCCAGCTAACCCTGGAGGGCCGGGGTCGCCCTGGGGCGTGTTTGTGGTTACTTGGCGTTACTCTTTAAGTGTACACATAGGGGTATACAGAAGGGATTGGGTGGATGTTAGATACATTCCTGTAGAGTGTGGTTAAGATCGCTCGATTCTATGCAGACTTAGCTTTTGTGGCTCTGTTCTAGACGTTGTTTTAGTGCTGATGTTGTTGCGTTTTGACTATCTACACTCACAGAATAGCTGATGACCGCAGTCGGTAGTCTCTATCATTTGCCAGTCTCCAATGCCTGAGATGTAAGGATCCAGAGTGTTTCCTCGTCATTTTTAGGTGTTTTGTATGTTTTTGTTCTAGTTGTACGTCTTTCTCTGTATGCCAAGAACGTACAAAATGCTACAAAAAAGACGCTGAAACAAGGCCCACCCTACATCTGCTTGGAGGCTGCAGTTTTGTGGTGCCAACAGAGTTCCATCAGTAATGGCGGCTGGAGGGCCAGTGTGCGTGTGAGATTCTGTGGGTTTGTTGACTGTAAATATGGAATGTTCTCAGTGGGGGAGGGCCGGAAAAACAACAACGTCACCGCACAAGGACGTGTGAGGCAGGACAGGAAGGTTAACAGTCAGGGGTGTGGTAGAAACTCACTGCACTGAGTCACTTATACTGATATCATAGTAATAAAGAAAAGTCCAAGTCTATGTCAACTAAGCGAATAGCATAGGGTAGACCTTGTTGTATCCAGAACCGTGCTTTATCCAGAACCATATACTCAGGCACAGTTCTAGATAGTCCACGCGTATCTAGAACTGTGCCTCAAGCAAATCTATGTTCTTGGATAAGCAGAGACTATGCAGAACCGTGCCTGATCCTAACCCTAAGCCATTCAGGCATAGACCTAGATAGACATGGTTCTGGATACCATAGAGACTATGCAGAACCGTACCTGATCCTATATTTAAACCCTAACCCATTCAGGTATAGAACTAGATAGCCACAGTTCTGGATACTATAGAGACTATCCAGAACCAGAACCGTACCTGATCCCAACCCTAACCCATTCAGGCATAGAGCTAGATAGGCACGGTTCTGGGTACTATAGAGACTATCCAGAACCAGAACCGTACCTGATCCTAACCCTTTCAGGCATGGACCTAGATAGGCAATGTTACGGATACGATAGACTCTCAAAGTCACGATCACAATAACAACGCCACCACACCGGGGCGTGTTGTAAAGACAGGAAGTCCCACCAAGGGCGTGTCTGAAAATGATCTAGCACTAGTCACTAGAATAATACTACCAATACACAAGAGCTTCTATCTATCTTTAACAGATTATTATGTAACTGTCTACCTAATTCGGAGATGGTCTGATGCACTTTCAGCGGGCCTAGTAGGAAAGAAACCTTGTTGTGACAAGTCCTAATTTGGTGACTATCCAGAACCGTGCCTGGGGCAAATCTACGTTCTTGGATACGCGAAGACTATCCAGACCCGTGCCTGATCCTAACTCTAACCCACTCAGGCATAGAACTAGATAGGCACTGTTCTAGAGACGATTATACTCTTAGTGCTAAATAGCAGTGTTCATGTCAACAAGCGATAACTATCCCCTTACCTGCGCTACTTGTCAGCGTGCCTATTAGCGAAACGGTCACTCCAAGTGGCAACACACGTTAGTCCCTGGTCTGGTGCCGCTAGCGTACACAAGTAGTCACGTACGTCGAAGGTTGCCCTACGATTTTGATGTTGTAGGATTTGCAAGCAGGCTGTGACAGAACCAACCGCCGATAAGGATCTCAGGCAGCCTTTTTCCGTAACAAGACAGCCGAATTTTGCAGGACACATGCACGATTGTCCCAAGAATGCCGTCAGTTTGCGATTGTGCGACGGATGTCCAAGCAGGCTGTGACAGAACTAACTGCCGACAAGCTTAAGGATCTAAGACAGCCTTTTCCGTAACAAGACAGCCGAATTTTGCAGGACATATGCACGACTATCCCAAGAATGCCACCAGTTTGCGATTTTGCGTACGAATGTCCAAGCAGACTGTGACAGAACCAACCGCCGACAAGGATCTAAGACAGTCTTTTCTGTAACAAGACAGCTGAAATTTGTTCGACACATGCACGATTGTCCCAAGAATGCCATCAGTTCGCCATCTTGCGTACGAATGTGACCAAAGCCCTCAGGCTAAATGTAGGCAAAATAGACCGTCTTCAATCGTCTCCACAAAAGGAAGATTTGTGAAGAATCCGAATGATAAAAGGCGAACCTTTTAACTAGATCAGGTATTTCCACCTGAGATGACGCACAAAAGGTGTGCAGTCTCACCTGTACACCCATGCCACGACCCAGGTATTCACGTCCGACTCAAATACTGCTAAGAAAATATTGTCCTTTTCGCTCACAATGGTGTAGCTTTTCCCGACTTATAAAGGCATTACTGGGATGAGTTCCCGATGTCCTAATTTTGGCAAATAGAGAGGAAACGCATCGTTGATACTCAATGAACGATAGACGATAATGTTACGTGTCGCGGATTTCGGAAGGGTTACTGGGTTTTAAAGGGGAAAATTGGTCACTGGTAAAGGTTGATATTGGTTGGTCACTGGCACACTAGCTACTTGCGAAAGATTTTGGACTCAACGTCTAGATTTAAACGTACAGAAATGTCAATGTACAAACTTTCAAATCATTTGTTATGTTTGTGTTTACTTAGTTGTCTTGGTTTCTTATTCAGTATGTATTTCTGTGCATGTTTTTTTCATGAATAAAATTTTCAAAACCTAGTCGACAAGGACCTACATGTATGACACTTGTACTTCCACGACTGTCCCCAGAATGACCTCAATTTTGCTGTTGTAAGCCTAATGAACGTAACCAGGTCCTAACGTTTTATTTATTGAGAGTTACCACATTTGTAGAAGGATTGACAAAACAGGTGACTATCACCTCTTCAAGATGTCGACCCTGAGACCAAACTGTAAGGTTTGAACCACTCACACCGGGAAGGACACCTACTCTTTTTGATAAGTGCGGCGGGATCTTTAACATGCTGGAGGTGTGACTCTCCTGAAACATGAGGCCTCCAGCTTTACGTCCCATCCGAGAGGACGTCCTTAACCGAAGCTAGGCACTCATTTACTAGCTATAGAACATTACACGACCGTACGAAAATCTCCCCACTTCTATCGTGTTTGTAAAGGCTCTATTTGACACGCCATAACCAACAGCCGTCCACTTCTCTCAGACAAACGACGGGCTTGTTTTCCTACCCGACATTTCCATGTAACGCTTGTGACACGTGCTAATATTTGCCTATTCTCCAAGCAGAGGTTTGGGTTTTGGCTTATTTTTGGCGTGTTTTGAGGCTTTTTTATCGGGCTTTCTTTTTTGCACTGGGACCTTTGTTTACACCAACCCATTTGCAAGAAAAAAAAGCCCGGTAAAAAGCTTAAAAACACGCCAAAAATAAGCCAAAACCCAAACCTCTGCTTGGAGAGCTAGTATTTGCCTATTCTCCAAGCAGATACGCTGCGTTGTCTCCCTCCTGTGCATATTTAGAGAGGGTTCCTTATTTGGAGATAAGATCAGTGACGTCATGAGCTACGAGTGGTGTTTACATGTAGAACATGTAGAAGAACAACTCGGTCCTTTCTCAGCAGCCACATGGCTTCGGGGCGTAGACTTTTATGGGAAAATAACAGCAGACTCAAAACAAACCTTCATGTGCCTCAGACAACAAACATAATTTGTCTGGCGATAAAGAACATATTCAGCTGACTTAGGCTCAACTTTGCATTCACAGTTGATGTCTTTTTCTTGTTTTGCCTGCTTTTAATTCGAAACAAGAACATAATATAAACGTTAACTGTACATTAATTCCAAAAGCGATAGCAAGAAACAAAGAAAGCTAAAAACTCCAATGCTACAAAACTAGAATGCTTCAATGGTGATTTTCACCAGTTTTTCAGTATGTTTCACCTGGTCAGTCTATCCAAAACACTAAATCACCGGACCTATGCATAAATTCTTGAGCTTTCGTTTTTCTAACCGATTAAATTCCCACCTAACTGTCGGTGCAAATGTGCCCTACCGGACGACGATAGCTGTCTAATTGTCTACCACACTTAACATGGATGGCCCCCTGCTGTGTAATAACCGGACAGACAATGTTTTAAATACACATCTATCATCTACCCATCCACACAGCTTGTCATTTTCACCTGTTATTAAGAGCCTGATCACACATGTCGTATGCACATTCAGTACGTCTAGGTACACGTTCTCTACATTACTGTCGAAAACTGCATACGGATCAAAATGTGGTACCTAGAAAAGTAGATTCACGAGACCCCTAACCTCCTTAATGGGCTTTTTGGTTGGGCCTTTTTCTTGTACGTGCTGTTCTCTGATTGTATATTACTTCTAGCTGTACCCTGATTCTGATATACAACCAGAGGTCATATACATACTAAGCCAAAAGACGCGGGTTATGGAACCTGGGTGCTAGACACACAACAGTCATGTTTCTAGGGCCAGTATACAGGTTAGCTCCTCGGCTCCAGGGTCTACATGCCCCCAAGGAAATTCTACCAGACCACCCTGAGTTAGCCCATGAGAAACGCTGGCTGCCTAACGTGCTATGGGTCTGATCTGCATGTAGGCTACTTTGCAGGTGTTCCGGGAGCGGTCGGCGTCGGCTGATTTTTCCCGGTGCGGTCGGCCTTTTTTGGGGGGTAAGGGGGGAGTTTTCAGATCACACGAAGATCGCACACGCTTAAAACTCTGGCTTAAAATTCCGGGGAAGGCATACAAGAGAGGGCGGCCAGAGTTTTTAGCGTGTGCGATCTACTTGTGATCATAAAACTTGCCTCCGTCCCCATCCCAAAAAATTCAGCCGACGCCGACCGCTCCCGGAACACCTACAAAGGAGGCTAAGTCTGATCTAGGCTACCTACTATGTCGCCCCTCCTCCACACGTCTGTACCTGACCTGCCGGGCCCGCCTGTTTGATCGATGGAGCGGGGATTACAGTTCAAAGTGTTTGCCGGGGAGTTGTTCTCATTATGGCTGTAGATTGTGTACACAACGCTCAAGCCGACATGACGGGGTAACCAAGGAGGTTAGCCTACTTCACTGTACACTAGACTATCAGCTTCCATACCAGCTTTTACCTCCATGGATTTAAAAAGCAAATTTCAATACATATTGACATGCGACAATCCATACATGGTATACATATCCCTTACACCTTGATGTAACTAATGGCGCAGAATTTATGGCCCCTGAAGTCAACGTGACTTTGTGCATGCAGTAACTTGGGTTCTTTTAGTTGCATAATGATGATTGCTGTTCCTCTAGTTCTATTTGTATACTAGTAGTTTGTGTAAGCTAGCTTTTGATGTTCTAGTTGACTGTATATATGCCTATAGAATGCTTAGTTCAGCCATGCATTTTGGTAAATGCAGCGACGTTCGTATGAAATAAACAGCAATAAACCAGTCATAATTCAGCCACCAGAAGTACAGAGGTAAACAGAGAGGGGCTGTGAAAGCTTTTCTGACTACCCAGGGAGGTTGGACTAACTACAAATAGATTGAGTGTTTTAGGTTCATCTTGTGGAGAAAAATTAACGTCGCCAGTCAATAAACAACAAGTCTAATGGATATAAAGACGACCGTCTGCTGTTCTTTATCATGTTGTGATATGTTATCAAGTCTTCAATAGAGAGTCTTTGGGAAGTTGATAAGAATTCACAACAGACTTTGTACTCCGTTAAGTGATTATGTCTCTAATCAATTAACCCCCAGCTCTTTAAAATGTACAAAGGACTTGTCATGTATACACCTAATGGTAAATTCAGTTACATTTACAGGGTTTGAAATCCTTTTTTCTGCATACCTGCACTGGTGCAGTTAATATTAAAAATTACCTACACCAGACAAATTTACTTGCACCAATACCTGAATTTAGGAAGTATGGGTCATACTAAAAACTCAGATTGCCATTATTTCTTTTATACTTCATACGTGGTAACAGTCAATGCAGCAAATAAAATCCACATGAACCTACATTTATACACACCCAGTACATGGGCCAGTGCAGGTTAGCAGGTAGACATCAGAAATACCTGCACAGCTCCAATTTTACCTGCACTAACCTGCATATATATACCCAGTACATGGACCAGTGCAGGTTAGCAGGTAGACATCAGAAATACCTGCACAGCTCCAATCTTACCTGCACTTACCTGCATATGCAGGTGGTATTTCCAGGCCTGACTTACATAGATAAGATAGGCAAAGTCGCCTTCAACCTCTCAGACGAACCACCCCACCAAACACAAACAAACGTAAGTATAAGCAGGTAGACCCACAGGTATGCAGTCTTTCTTCCCACCTGAATGCCGGTCACACCTGTGCGCAGGTATGGCGACCAGAATGGCTACAGTACAGGTGCATGAGACAAAAGGTGTGCGGCGGCCAAGAATCACAGACTGGGAGTTAGCAGACCAAACTCCGACTGTGTGTTCATTCAGACCAAGGGTCACTTGTGTGTGTACATTGTAGTGACTTATATAGAAAATATCGCGGCCATATCGCGTCCAACAAGTGTGACATTGCCAGAGTATGAGGCCAATACAAGTGTTACTGATTCGTCCTATTTCTTAGCTACAGTACACGATATTGTTCCCCCGTTTTAACCCTTGTCCTACTGGCCATTCTGTGCATTACATGTTCCCTGTGCTGGGGATTTCAGACCCTCTTGGAAAAGAGGGTACTGCTTTGTTTTTCTAGTCTACAATGTTACTAAGACGTTCTGATAACATTAGGATCACATACATGAGGAAAAAAAATCGAGCCTTGACCCAACATATGTTGGGCACAGCACTGGGGACGTGAATCTGCTTCCCAACAAGTGTTTTAAGCGCCAGGAACGGTCTGCGATGTTTTCGTTGTGTGATTTCACAGTGAGTGACTTTTCAGACAGCCATGGCGCCGGTGTGTTTGTGGTAACATGGAGACAAGGTTTGGGCATGTTCCACTTCGGCGCCTATAACCTGCTCTCCAAGCAGAGGTTTGGGTTTTGGGCTCATTTTTGGCGTGTTCTTAGGCTTTTTTAACGGGCTTTATCCCAAAAAAGATAAAAAAAGATTCCAGTGAAAAAAGAAAGTCCGATAAAAAGCCAAAAAACACGCCAAAAATAAGCCCAAACCCAAACCTCTGCTTGGAGAGTACCTATAGCCGTGTGGTCAAATACGTGGTTTTTCTCTTTTAAAAATGTCCTTTTTATGTTACCAGAAGATACTTGTTACATGATTGAAGTCCTAACAAATCCATCAACATGTACTACTAATAAATTCGAACACATACGTGATATTATAAAAACACATATAACACAATGACAGCTGATCCGAGTTCGTTCATTTTGGTCTTTTCAGTTATTGCGAAAGTCTCTTAAAACAGTACAGAGTTGGGGCATTATGTATGTGTGTTGTGGTAGTCTGTTCCAGACATTGGGTCCATGGTAGCCTATGAATCAACTGTAGGCCTTTCAGTTCTATTCGAGAATGGCAGTCTCTGTCACATAATACACTGATATTGAATGCAGACCCGTGTGTATCTATGCCTGAATGGGTTAGGGTTAGGATCAGACACGGTTCTGGATAGTCTCCGCGTATCCAAGAACGGAGATTTGCCATAGGCAAGGTTCTGGATACACATGGACTATCCCACACCGTGTCTGAGCATGGTCCTGGATACAACAACACATCTGTGGGCTAACACAGGTCCTTGTGAGCTGCAGTGTTCTTTTGACGGATCGGGCTAAATCGCTGGAAATCACCGAGAAGTTTCGTTATTAACACTGACCTGAACTGAACACATGATATGGCGACCTGGTTGTCATGTCACTGAACCAGTACATGTATTCTGTATAACATATCAGACCGGGTAAGACTTGGATATAATCGGATATGATTCCAAGACAACTCGGCCCCTGGGACAACTCGGCCCCTGGCCTTTCAGGACAACTCGGCACCAAGTCCAGGACAAGTCGGCCCCATAATTTTCTCAGCAAATAATTAGTATTTTGCCATTTTTGGCTCAAAAAAATTGTAATTTTTATCGATGTATCGATGTATCAAACACGCACAATCCTAGTATGCAGACATCCTGGTAGTAAATATAGTAGTAAACGGGCAAGAGCGAAACAGAACAAACATTTACTGCGCTCTTGGACTGTGAGTTTATAAAACCTGACTGTACAAGCCGGATGCGGATACCAAACTTTAGATTAGCTGTTGATTAATGGACTTGAGTACAAAAGTCTTGTGTAGTTAATCCCGAAGTTTGGAGGGATTTTGTAAGGGCTACGCTATCGTATCCAGAACCGTGCCTATCTAGTTCTATGCCTGAATGGGTTAGGGTTAGGATCAGGCACGGTTCTGGATAGTCTCCGCGTATCCAGGAACGTAGATTTGTTCCAGGCACGTTTCTAGATACGAGTAAACTATCTAGAACCGTGCCTGAGCATGGTTCTGGATAAAGCACGGTTCTGAATACAATATCAAGTGATTTTGTACGGGCTACACTGAGAGGTTTAGTTGGAGAGGAAAAAGGCGTCGCGCCGATCGGGTGTTTGAGACTGGTCGGACCGGGTCGGACACCTCCCCGCGCGTCAGGTGGACACGGCAGGTAACCAACAGGTAAACACGGACAACACTTTCACCAGGTGTGTCCCAAACAACAGGTGTGTAGCGTCTTATACCTGTCGTCGTCATTACGTCTACGTTCTAACAACTCACCTTGCGTCTTGACGGGACGTACGTCTAAACCCCGAAACTTCCAAGACGGAGAACCGACGACTTCAGACCGACCGATCCACGTACGACTCACCTGGATGTAAATGTACCTGCGTCCCTTTGTACCCGCCGTACAATAGATAAACAGTGTTCAGCGCTAAGGGAGCGGGTCACGTGGCCCGGCCGCCATTGTTACCTGACACCCCATGTCGTGCCCTCCCCCTGACGCCGATTGTTCCCGGGCTGTTTGATACAGAAGGTGTCGCCTCGGGGCGCTGCTGTATCCAGAACACCGGGATGCATCCAGAACGGTTCTGGATAGTCCACGCGTATCCAGAACCGTGCCTGGGGCAAACCTACGTTCTTGGATACGCGGAGACTATCCAGAACCGTGCCTGATCCTAACCCTAACCCATTCAGGCATAGAGGTTTATAGGCGCGGTTATGGATACAATGGTTGCTGTTGTGTCGCTAAATCGCCCTAAATACAGCCGTGTAACGTACACGGCGCGTGCTCGCTATTGTCTTTGGTACATTCGATCGGATGTCAACATTACAAGCAGAAATGCACCTGCAAGACAAGGTTCAAAATATGGGTCGGCGGGTTCCTAGCATTTTTAACTCCAATAAACCAAGGATGTTTGAGTCTCTGAATGAACTACTGAAGTATTCTCCTAATAAACTAGTCTGCAAGCAGATCTTTTGGTAGCTACAAGACAATATCAAGTTTTTTTTTTTTTTTTTTATCTATGTCAGCTCTCACTCAGCATTAGCAGCCGGACTGCCTAGACAGAACGCTGTCAAAGTTGTGCGCTGAGGAGAGAATTAACTTCACATTTGAATCTTTGTCTGTCCCTGATCTTAGCGATCTCCCTTGGAAGACTGTTCCAGAGCCTAACAGTTGTTGGTACAAAAGTTCTCATATGGCTGTTGGTGTGGGAGACAGGGACCACCAGAGTGTTTTCGTGATGGGATTTTGACTGGCGTGTCACCCGCCGCACCTCTTTGTGTTTAGGAACAAGGTCATTCAACAGGGTTGGTGCCTCTCTGTGGTACATGCGGTGGAAGAGAGTCAATGCACCAACTTTTCTGCGGTGGTCCAAAGGTTGGATGCGCGCCTTGGACAGACCAGTTGGAGAAAGTTTCATGATTTTCAGGGCTCTCCTTTGTATAGAGTCAAGCCTAGCTAGCTCAGTTTCGCATGCAGACAACCATACAGTTGGGGCATACTCCATGCGTGATCTTACCATGCTTTTGTATATGGTTGCTCTTTGGGTTGGTTTCAGGTAAGGAGACACCTTTCTTAGTAGGCCTAGTCTCTTACCCGCATCTGCAGCCATTTTCTTAATAATATGGTTCCAGTTAAGGTTTTTATGTATAGTGATACCCAGGAGCTCTACCTCGTCCACCTCTGTGAGTATGGTGTCCATAAAGACCAAAGGAGGATGAGAGTCTGCAGCATCATGTTTACGGCTGATGGTAATGCTTTTACATTTGTCTGCTCCAAAGAGAACATTCCAGTTCTTTGCCCAAACTTGAATTTCATGTAAGTCTTCATTGAGGGATCTAGCTACAAAAGTTCTGGATTGTTTGTTTTCTATTATACTCAGAACCGATGTGTCGTCTGCATATAGAATAGCTTGGTTTTGAAGTCTTTCAGCTATATCGTCAATGTAGATAATGAACAAGAGTGGGCCAAGAATAGACCCTTGGGGAACTCCTGCATTTATAACCTTAGCGCTGGACTCAACACCGTTGACAGTAACTTTAAGTTTTCTGTCTGAGAGATAGTCTATGATCCAGCACAAAAGGTTACCTTTAAGTCCCAATGCGGTTAACTTGGCTATCAAGCCTTTATGCCAGACCCGATCAAAGGCCCTACTGATGTCGAGGCAGATCAAGCGACTTTCCTGTCTCAAGTCTAAGGCATCACTTGCTTTCTGAGTAATGTAAGTAAGAGCATCTGCAGTGGAGAAACCTGCGCGGAAACCAAACTGCCTGTCAGATATAAGCCTGTGTTTACAGATGTGTTTCCACAGAGCTTTATTGACCAGGGTCTCCATCACCTTACTGATGATACTAAGTAGAGAGACTGGCCTGTAATTGTTTGGATCTTGTTTGTCTTTCTTCTTGTAGCAAGGTATTACACTGGCAATTTTCCATTGACTTGGCATGTACTGATTGTCCAGCAGTAATTGGAAGAGTTTAGCGAGTGGTTTAGCCAGTTCAGGTGCTGCTTGTTTAAGCACTCTGGCAGGGATTGAGTCAGGCCCAGTTGCTTTGCTTACTAGTATATTAAGCTTTGACAAGACTTTCCTGACATGTTTTGGCCAAAAGGTTACCTTTTTCAGAGAGGAATGTGTCTTCCTTGACACCTTGGGAACCTCTCTGTCGTTTTCTTCTTTGGGGATGGTGGACTTCTCAGAGAAGATCTCAGCGAAACATTCAGCCTTCTGATCAGAACTTGTAAAAGTTTGATCATCAAGCGTCAGGAGAGGAATGTCACATTTTCCACCTTCACCCATAAGCCTTTTTGCGGTCCACCACCACTGCTTACTACCTTCTTTGAGTTCTGATGTCATTTTGTCTTTAACTCTGTGCTTATGCTCTCGTATGGCTTTACGGCATACATAAGTGTAGCCATTTCTAGCTTGGTTATATTTTGATCTGTTTTCTGTGGTTGGGTTGGCTTTATATTGCCGCCATGTTCTCTGTTTCTTTGTTTCTGCGTTTGCACATGCTTCATTGTACCATTCAGGCTTCCCAAAGAAGGTTCTGAGATTTTTTTGGGGTATGTGGTGCTGCATGGCATCTTGTATAGCATGTGTTATATTTGAGCAAGAGAGCTCTGGATTATTCATTTCAAGTAGGCTATCCCAGTCAGTTCCCGCAAGCTCCCCCCGTAGGCTATCCCAATCTGCCTTGGAATAAATCCATATCCTGCGAGGAGCTACTGGTTCCTGGACTGGGGAAAGCTGAACCGACATCTCTAGGAGATAGTGGTCTGCAGTGCCTAATTCAGGACTTATCTGGACCGCTGAACAGAGTGTCGGGAGGTCACACATAATGAGAGTTGGCAACACAGTTTGTGAAAAAAAAGATACCAGTACAAAAAAAGGAGAAAGCCCGATAAAAACGCCTAAAATACGTCAAAAATAAGCCTCTGCTTAGAGAGTACAACCAAGGAGCTTCTATGTAGAAGCTCCTTGGTACAACAAAGTACATTTCAGTCAAACTACAGTCCTTAGACCAGTAATGTACACGGCGCGTGCTCGCTATTGTCTTTGGTACATTCAATCGGGTGTCAACATTACAAGCTGAAATGCACCTGTTAAAGACTGGTGGGAAAGGTTGGAAATATGGGTCGGCGGGTTCCTAGCGTTTTGACCTCCCAAAAATACATTTCTACTAAGATCGCAAAAAAAAGAAGACCCACAACAACCTCACCAGTATAAAAACGTAGGACTATTCCTTAGCCACTGCCTCCAAAGAAACAGACAGCAAAAATCATCACCAGTTGTAGCCCAAGTGGCTCCCCCTGGCGTCAAAATTTATATTGCACATCAAGTAAGCCACACCTTTCAGCATTGTAAAATATATACATTTATGTGCATGTAACTGTTTATATTTACTGAGTAGGTTAAGGATACAACTTTGGCCTTTTTGTTACTCAACTGTTCATCCGATTTTGTGATAAACAAGAGTTCCACGACCTCATACCTTCGCCGAATGATGTTAACCTTTATGGCTGCCGTATTATAAAGGTTTCTCACTTATTATGCAAGTACTTATGTGTATAAATTATATCATCTTCTCTACCCAAATAGCATAAGTTGTACAAGGTTTGAAAGTCTTGTCTTAACAAAGAAGACTATTGTAGCATTTCTCATCTATTATGCAAATGCCCTACAAAGTATGATGTTACTGACATAATAAAAGATTAGATGTAGAACTAGAAAGGTAACATTTGCAAAGCAAATACACAATGCTTACCTTCTCGGGGTGTAGTCCTACAAACTCTGTTTATTCTTACTCACACTCATTCATATATATGGTGACCAGCCCCTCCAACTCTGTCCTGCCACTTGCTACATAATGTAACCCAACACCACAGGGTGTCTGCTACAGCACTAGTTAAAATGATGACAGACATCTGGTCTAGGTCATTGAACTTTTTTGCTTGGAGAATAAAAATAAGAAGAAACAGCAAAAACAATATATTTTCCTTCTGCGAAGGTAAACATAATAAATACTGGCCAATCATGAAAATATTGATATTCAACTCTGACAGATGCTTAGTTTCACCACCCTTGGCGTAACCACGGTGGCCCAGCCCACTTCGGCGGGCCAGGCGGCCCCCTGGGGCCCTTCTCCTTTAGACTCCCGCGTGACCATTTGGGCCCAACCGGTTTTGGTGGCCCATTTTCTTCCGGCGGGCCAGCCGGCCCAATGGGCCCCTTTCCTCCCGGGGCCCCGGGAAACCATGCAGGCCCAGGTGCGTCGGTCTGCTCGCCCGTTCCGTTCTGTACTAGCGGCCCGGTGGGGCCAGGGTGGCCCTTTTCTCCCGGTGGCCCTGGTGGGCCGGCCGATCCAGGCTGGCCCTTTTCTCCTGGAGGCCCTGGTGGGCCGACGGGTCCAGGGGCGCCCGTATCCCCTGGGGGTCCTGGGGCCGCCGCGTACACACCCTGTCCCCGTCGTAGCTCGGCCATCTCATTGGAAAGCATGGCGATCCTTGCTGTGTTGAAAAAATTAAGAATAATGTAGAAAGAACATTTGTAATGCAATGCATAATGTTTACCGGCTTCACATGGTCTAGCCTAACAAACTACTGCTCTGTTTATTCTTACTCACACACACACACACACACACACACACACACACACACACACACACACACACACACACACACACACACATTCATATATATATACGGTGACTAGCCCCTCCAACTCTGTCCTGCTACATAATGTAATCCAACACCACAGGGTGTCTGCTACAGCACCAGTTACCATGGCGACGGCCTCCTGTAACAACAGCGGAAACTGACCTGCAAAGTACGGCTGCAGAATGGCCATGGTAACCACAGCAACAACGCCGACGCCCTGCCACAGGCGGCTGCACCGCCGGGACGCTTTCCTCCTCCTGTTGGCCTCACCACCATAGACATCTGGTACGTCCAACAAGAATCTCATAAACATATCGCATTATGTGGAGTTTTACCTCCGGGGAAGGAGATATTCTTCCGCGGGAAGGTACTGTTTTCGGTCGTGTTTGTGTGTTCGCAGCTATAACTCACGGTGGATTGGACGGATTTTTTTTATTTTTGATATATGATTAGTTTTTGGGGTCCAGATGTTGCGGTGCGTTTTTCTTTGTAGCTGTGTTTCCAGGCATTGAAATGAAATAATGTGACACCCCCGTGATGTATATATGTGGTGTGGTATCGTCTATCAATAGCTGTTGTTCATAAGGCTATACCATACTACTCTCAGGGGGGGGGGGGGGTCAACCTGTATTGGGTATTGGGTATACTTGTGGTATCACTCATCTTTCTGTTAATGTATGTGTATGTAGGTTACTGAATGTTAACCTACATACAATTAGAAACTAGTATTGCATTTTAATTCCTATTCCACTTTACCAATAGGGAATGAATGTAGCATAAAGGCTATCTGTTAATATTAGATATCATCAAAAAATTCGAAAAACCTCTAAATGTTTCACGGAGGTATGTGGTATTCCATTTCTTGTTTTGTATACTTCTTGTAATGTAGCCAAGAAGAATGTTCATTACTGTCGCCGACAGGTACAACGTATTGTAATGAAGTATGTCATCTGGGGATTCTGACTATGTAGTGTTGCAGTACGTTGGTTGTACCTGTCGGCCACAGTAGTTCATGCTCCTTACCCGCTGAGGAGATGTACATTTGGTTGGGTATGCTGGCCGCCATGTTGGCGAGTGTTCTCCAGTTATTCTGTGGCTCCTGCATTTTTGTAGCGCCTACAAAAGTAAAATTAGCATTAACTCAAGTAAATTCTGGACTTAACCGAAGAAGGCATTGTTTTATATTTTCATTTTGTAACCCGCCTTCGAGCACCTCAAAACAGTATCGCGCAAACGTTATGCCACATGAGATGTTATTTTTTATTTGTGTATTTGTACATTGTAATGTTGGTTTGCTTTTAATATGAAGATACAATACAAAGAATAAAATAATACAATTCAGAGAATACAAAGAATAAAATAAATAAAACAAATAAATTTCCTACAGGTAATCTAATGGAATATTAACACATCAGACATGTTTAGTAACATGCCAGTTTCTATAGCAAAGTTCTTCATTCACAACCACTTGTTTTTAAAACCAGAGCCAATGTTACGATGACCATCTGTCATCTTCATCAGGGCAATCATGACTGGTTCACCGTGCACTGGATAGGTGTTACTGTGAATAAATTAAAGCACTTTGCTTCACCAACCTGATAAATTATTCACGGATGGCAGTTTCTAGTCTAAATCAAAGGGTAAAAATAAACAAGAAACTGGCTATCAACGATACAAAACATACACACACCTTTCTCACCACTCTGGAACTGTTGCAGTGGTGTTGGCATGGAGCTGCCACTTGTCAGTTTCCTAAACAAAACAAAAAAAGAACAACAACCAGGTCCTACATCGGGAAAGGTCTAGGCCACTCAAACCCAGCCCTGACGCAAATGAATAGCTGGCTGTACGTAAAACTGAGGAAAAAAAACGCAGATGAAAGCAAACTCTACCACATGAATAATCAACATTGTGCGTTTCTACGGTTGTTTCAATCGCTTCATCCTAAACACAGGTCGAACATAAAAGGCCATCATGAACGGCACACTCAATAATTGATCAATATACCTTCTTTTATCCTCTGTTTTAATACCGTCTAGTTGCGTCACATGTCCCTTTGAGTCTAGGACTGCGTCTCAGTCAGCAAGCCCCTTGTTTGGTGTGAGACGTGTTCTTGCCGTGGAGAGGTTTGACAAGTGGCATCATGTCAAAGTTGAGCTCTAAGACCATTGGCACAGGTGGGAGTATGTTTTCATGTTTGTTTGTCAACTTCTCTTTCTAGTTTTGCGTGTGCGCTTAGTTTTAGTCTTTTGTTTTTTTGTACACCACCCGCACTATACCACACCACACCACACAACGCCGGTCTGTTACCGGAGAAACGGTTTGGATGTTTTGTATTTGAAGCGTTCAAAGAAAGTCTATGTTTCTCTCGAATAACAACAGGTTGATTTTAAACTGAGGTGAAGATACAGAATGGTGCGAAACAAACGTTCTGGTCCACTTTGTATGTTTTACCGTATGTGTTGTTGTTGTCGTTGCCTCATTATATATTCAAGACAAGCACACCATATCTAGCCGATGTTTCGAACTGCATATGTAAATATAGCATACAACACGGTGTATTCCGCATTGCCCGAGGTATCGGCCGGACCGCGACGGCCGAATTTATATCATACCCACCTTAGAAAACACGTCTTTCAATGCGAAATGAGCGAAAATTTGGTGTCCCTAAACAAAAAACTGCAACAACATCAATTCCAACGTCCGAATCCTGAATTCGAATTTTCGAAAGCGGCGCACACGGTTGGGGCGAAACGCGTTCGAATCGTTCTATGGAAGCCCGGTTTGTAAGCCCCGTCGTACAGTTAAAATACAACACGGTCGGGAACACTGTATCGGTATGATATAATATAAAATATCGAATTTACCTAATGTAGCATGTTATAACACAGAACAACAGGAAGGGAAAAAACATTTCCATTAAATGTCTCAGCTGTTTTTAATGCTACTACTAAAATCATTTGAAGTTGGAGGTTTGGAAATGTGACCTCAGCATAAGGTGTTGTTTAAAGCTATGTGATGAGAATACCCCCACTGCGCATGGTGGCAGCGAGTTCCGCTCTAGGAAAAACATCACATATACATGCTGTAACATGTCCTTCAGGCAATACACAGCAGACTAATTGGGAGTCAGTTGCGGACGCCGCCGCTGCCATACGCAACCCGCTGTACACGTCTAGAACAGGTATTTGTTTGTTTGTTTGTTTGTTTGTGCCTTTATTTAAACTCGAAAAATGCTCTATTCGGCCACCAGGGCCGGTTTTCATACAGGTCGAGTGAGCATGTCGGCAGAACGTACTGCACCTGCGCGAAACCCGTAATGTATTGTGCATAGCACTTTGGCAGAACGTCTCAAATAAGGTTGTTATTAGAGCATATAAGGTTGACAGCCTGTCTGTAGTTTTTAGATGTTGTATAGGAAAAGATATCGTCTGCAACAGGCAAAATTTTGATGCAACGTTGATCAAACATCCAACGAAAAACGTGAAAAATCAGGGTTCTGCTCAGGCGCAGTACGTTCTGTACGTCGACGTGCTGGTCGAGTGTAACGTGTAACTGTTGCATTGCTGCAGATACTAGTACCGAACCCATGGAGCAGACTTATTGGCGTTCTTGGTTCAATCCTGATTTCCTCTTTCTAAACAAATACTGAACTTTAGAGCCGACTGTGTAACGGCCATAGGTGTCCCTTTCTATTGTTCAGCATCGTGATTTCCTGTAATTCAATTTTGATCGTTCTTGTTGATCGTACGTGTAACTTATTCTCCAAGCAGATCTTGGGGTTAGGTAGCAAAAGAAAATAGGCAAAAATACAGTAACAAATTGGGATCTTGGGGTTGGGTAGCAAGCTAGGGTTGGGAAATGGATACTGTCTGGCTAATGGTTACAGCTTGGCCAATTTGATACTGTAGTTTTTGCCTATTTTCTTTTGCTACCCAACCCCAAGATCTGCTTGGAGGTTACGTGTGACTGTTGTATTGCTGCAGACGCCGCGGCCATGGAGCAGACTGATTGGCGGTCTTGGTTCAATCCTGATTTCCTCTTTCAAAACAAATACTGAAGTTTAGAGCCGATTGTGTGTAACGGCCATAGGTGTCCCTTTCCATTGTTCAGCATTGTTATTTCCTCTAATACAATTTTGATCGTTCTTGTTGATCGTGCGTGTAACTTATTCTCCAAGCAGATCTTGGGGTTAGGTAGCAAAAGAAAATAGGCAAAAATACAGTATCAAATTGGGATCTTGGGTTTGGGTAGCAAGGGTTGGGAAATGGATACTGTCTGGCTAATGCTTACAGCTTGGCCAATTCGATACTGCATTTTTGCCTGCTTTCTTTTGCTACCCAACCCCAAGATCTGCTTGGAGATTACGTGTAACTGTTGCATTGCTGCAGACGCCGCGGCCATGGAGCAGACTGATTGGAGGTCACGTGCGGACGCGGCTGCGAAGGTACCCAACGCCATGTACGTCTCCAGAGCAGGTAAACCTAACAAGACTGGCAATGAAAACATGCATTGCCATGGCGGCTGTTAGGGTTATTGTTTGCATGGCACTGCGGCCCTGCCATCATTTCATGATTTTGAGGAAGACTTGGTACCTATACAGATACAGTGCACTCCTCCCCTGAGTGTATAGTGAACGAGCCCTGGGGTCAAAGAAAGTAGGGCAGAGAGGGGCAGAGAGGTCTTCCCAAAGCAGGGTCCCAAAGGTTTCCAGGAATGTGGGCATAGATGTGGGTCAGAGACATGCCTGTGGACATTCCATTCCTGTGGACAAAATGCCTGTACGATTCCTAGAATTCTTGCGAATTGCACACAATACTGTACCATTAGGCTCCTCCCTGAGACGTCGCCAAAAACATTTTATATTTATCAACACTAAATGTATATACAAAGTAGGGGGCTTGCTACAGTATTGCTTTGTATGTTTTTTTATGTTATATTGCTTTGAATAAACGTGAAAAAATATGTTAAAAACCTAGCCCCCCCACATACACACACATATATATATATATATATATATATATATATATATATAGATAGATAGAGAGAGAGAGAGAGAGAGATGACCAACTTCTTCGACTCTGTCCTGCAACTTGCTACATATAATGCAACACCACAGGGTGTCTGCTTCATCACCAGTTACCATGGTGACAGACGTCTGGTCCAGGTCATTGACCTTATGTGTTTGGAGAAGAAGAAGGAGAAACAAAGCATAAACAATATGTTTCCTCCTGCGAAGGTAAACATGAATATACTTGTTTGTGCCAGCAGATGTGTATAGGGCAATCCACAAGAAGACGAAGGCATTCCGCCTGTGCAAGACCGTGTTAAAAGCCATCGGCATCGTCTGTGCTGTGTTCATCGCCATACTGCAGCCGTACTTTGCAGGTAGTTTTCTACTTACCTGCGGTGTAATAATTGTTATAGATGGAAAATAATTCTGTGGTTTAATACCTTCATCGAGTTGGGAGGTCACAGGGATGTTCTTAACAACGTAGAAGGCTGAGACTCCAGTAACTTTTTTAGCTACCTTCCTCGGGTCCTGATTGGACGAGAAGGGTGGGGGTGGGGACCAGTCACCTTTGCCACAGCAGCAGGGAGTGAAGGTAGCTGGGGAGTTACTTAAACCCCCGTTAAGTAAATTTACTGTGTCAAAATTGTTCCTTGGAAAATGTCTGTTACAAATTAGCAGCATACAACAGCATTATCGCTTTACCGTAATGGTTTCTTTCTTTTATTTCTGTTGATGCAGTCAGGATCACTACTCTTACCAAAGAAGTGGAAGAACTTCGCGCTGGGACCACTCTGAGACTGCCCGAGCCAGAAGGTACGTATTTCATTCTGTCAGAGCATACCAAATACCATATCAATCAATAGTTTGTGCTTATAAACCTGCAATTCTCCTGCAGTCTCTTAGTCACTGACGAAAGGTAGTGGATGCTACCTGAAACGTCTAACCGTTTACAAAATCATATCCAGTTGCTTGAGTAACTGTTTTTGGCATACCAAATTTAGCCTGGTTACCAAAACCTATTTTATCTGCCGAGTTTCTTTCGTCCTCCCCGCAAATGTTTCATGCGAAATATTCAAAAGTAAAACGGTTTGGAATCAAGCGGGTCCATAACTATTTGTGGAAAGGACGAAAAAGACTCGGCAGCTAAAATAGGTTTGGTAACCAGGCTATACCAAATTCAAGTGTAAAACAGTGTCATTGGCTGAATTTCGGTCCATCTTAGACCCAATTGTTTAGTCTATTGCTGTACAAGTGGATTCCATCAAATGTCATTCTTATCATTTTCATAACTTGGTTATAGAAATATTGTCCCTTTTTTCATACATTTCTAAACACTTGCTTCCTGCAGGCTTTCACGGGCCGCCCGAAACTCCCGGAAGAAAGGGATCCACAGAGCCGACTGATCCCAAAGTAACGGGTGGCCAGATGGGCCTTCCCGGGCCGCCCGGCCCACCTGGGCCACCAGGAAAGAAGGGGGCCACTGGGCCAGCTGGCCCTAATAGAAAGGGTAGCCGGATGGGCCTTCCAGGGCCGCCTGGCCCACCTGGGCCCCCGGGGAAAAAGGGGGCCACGGGGCCAGCTGGCCCTAAAGGAACGGGTGATCAGCTCCGTGTCCCCGGGCCTCACGGCCCTCCTGGGCCCCCCGGAGAAAAGGGGGCCATTGGGCCGGCTGGCCCTAAAGGAACAGCTCACCAGTTCCGAGTCGAAGGGCCGCCAGGGTTACCGGGGCCCCCTGGAAAAAGGGGGGCTATGGGCCCAATCGGTCCCAAGGGAACGGGTGGCAAGCGGGGACTTCCTGGCCCTGCAGGGCCACCAGGACGCAACGGAGCAGAAGGCCGGGCCAAATCCGGACTTCCTGGGCCAGCTGGACCTCCAGGGCCCACTGGCACTTCAGGGGAAAAGGGGGCCATGGGGCCAGCTGGCCCTAAAGGGCGGGATGGGCCACCCGGGGCCCAAGGGCTGAGGGGCCCCGTTGGGCCGTCTGGCCCGGCAGGATCCTTGCAGTGCAAGCCGGAGGAAGGTGAGACATTCTAACTTTCCTTCCTTTCTTGTTTCCTTCCTTTTTTCATTTCCTTCCTTTCTTCATTTGCTTCGTTTTTTTTTGCAATAAAGAAGATACTTTGCACCGCTGACAAAGGCATTTCTTTATCCATGTGCGCAAACCATTAGCACTTGATAAACAAAGACAATCCATCTGACAATTCTGTTCCCTTCCTCAGAGGGCTGCCATTTCCCGTTTGTGTACAAGAACCAGACCTACTGCTCCTGCACCAGGGCGGACTGGGACAAGGACTGGTGCTCCAAAACTGCCGTGTACGACGGCTCTTGGAAGTCCTGCGACTAAAGATTAAATTACATGTACATGTAGCCAGCTGCCGCCGCGCCGCGTGCCTGAGAAGCTGGTGTGTTACGCCAAAGGGCGGTTATACCGGCTATACAGATACAGATACAGAAGCTCTTGGAAGTCCTGCGACTAAAGTGTGGAGACTAACTTATCTTACCGAAAGTCTCCATATACGTGTGTCATTAATATGTTATTATGTTTACCGAAGGAAAACATATTGTTTTTGCTACGTTTCTTCTTCCTCTTCCTCTTCTCCAAACAGTGACCTCTGACCTGGTCAATGATCTGAACCAGACTGTCTGTTACCATGGTAACTGGTGTTGGGTTACATCATGTTGCAATTTTATAAGCGACTAAAGTGTGGAGACTACATGTGTAACTCATCTTACTGAAAGTCTCCATATACGTATGCCATTAATACGTTATTATTTTTTCTATAATGTGCTAACGTAAACAATAGACTGAGTTGTGACATAACAATTATAACACTCCTGGCTAATCATTGGTTTACAGCAATTGTAAGGTTCTGGCTACATGTAGAAGTCCTGATGGTGGAAAGAAGATGCCGGTGTGCTCTGGTTTTACTTTTAAATGGCTGGAGGTTGTTGTCAGTGTTCAGGCCGGCCATGCCGTCTGGGAGACTGTTCCAGATGTGTACTGCAGATTGTATGAAAGTTCTGCCGGTGGAGTGAGTTTAGTACAAACTCTTGCCCAAGGTACAGTTGCAAGTACAAAACAAGAACATTTAACAAAGAAACAGAAACAATGACAACTAGAGTTCCACGACCTCATACCTTCGCCAAATGAGGCTACCCTTTATGACTGACAAATGATATATTTCACCCCTAATTATGCAAATAAGATCCTCATTTGCATGAAGTACATCAGTTGATCATATTCTCCTCCCAATGACAGTGTTATCTTAACAAGGAAGGTAATTCTAGCATTTCCTCATAAATTATGCAAATGAGGTACTGATTTTAATAAGTTATGTTGAATGATGTTCACCTCCAGTCAACTTCAAAATGCGCAAGTATGAAATTACCAACATCAACCACTATGGAATTATAGTATTTTCTAATTAATTATGCAAATTAGGTCTGCATTTACATAATTAATATATGGCGATGTTACTCTCATTCTTAATTACACATGTTACAGGGTATAATAGTCCTATCATGGAAGGTACCTGAATTATACAATTCCTTCATTAATTATGCAAATTAGATCATGATTTGCATAATTGCCATTTAATGATGTCAAGCATCACTTCAGCTACCTACACACCAAATATCAAGACGATCCGTCGACCGGTTATTGAGTTATCCTACTTTAAACATTTTCATACAAATGGCCCTGCAGTTCCAGAGCAAGCCGCTAGGGGGCCCAAACTTACGTCACTTCTTCCCGAGCACAAGAGCTACCTACCATCCATAAATCATCAACCTAGCATGTCCAGATCACGAGATATCAAAACCGGAAGTTCCGCTGCAGTACCATAGCAAGCCGCCAGGGGGCCCAAAATCTAATCACTTCGAGGTCTCATCAAGACCTACCCACCTACCAAATATCACGATAATCCATCTATGCCTTCTCAAGTTATGCTGTTGACACACAGACAGACAGACACACAGACACACAGACACACGGCCACAAAAACATAACCTTCTTGGCGAAGGTAACAATATTACATAACTAGAACTAGAAAGCTAACTTCTAAATCTACTGGCTTCGACCTCTTTTTTATTAAGACCGAGGAAGACGAAAATTGCCACTTTTTTTGTAATGTGTGGGTTTTGGGATGGCAACATCTGGTAATCTTGAGTGTGATGTAGTGTATTGTTTTCTATGATTTTCTAGCTTGAAACTTGATGTTGTGTTTACAAAAAAGCCAAACCAGCTTCATGCAGTGCTGACGATTGTCGCCAGTTGCGAGTAGACTTAAGGTTCCATACCTACACTGGAACTCACATAGTCAGGATGCCAATATGCCTACATGTACGTGCCTTGTGATAATGTACCACCAAGCTAAACTACATCTCAGCTGCTGTGGTAAATCATATGTTCTAGTGTGCTTTGTGGTAATGGATCCAATTAAACTACTGCCGTAAAATCTATTTACCTACAGTTACCTGCGTCTTTTATGTACTTCTTGACAAATTACCTAATGTCAAATAATAGTGCGGCTGTTTGGAAACCTCGATAGTTTTAAAGATGTTTTAAACAACTCAATCCTAGAAACCACTGTGAATATTAGAGACTTACCATAATCTACATTACATTAAAAACTACTAGATACCACACGCTACCTGACATGTTTACGAGTATTAGCGATGCTTGAGTGGGGGTACTGAACTTTAGAACCTTGTTATCGGCTGACGGATGATGTAATGTTGACACCAGCAGCGGGATGTTTGTCCAGACCTGTGTTTGTTCGAGTCACGCGCATAAAGCCAACACGGAGAACGGAGAACAGTTTCACAGAGTCTGACGTTCTCTCAGCGGAGGGTCGCCATGTTGCGGGTGTGTGAGAGACTCCGTGAGGCGGACGAGAAGGGCAGGAGGTACGGACTAGCCCGTGCGGAGACAGGCTACCTCCGTGCCCTGGTGGACGCCATGGCCGACACGGACAGGCTGGCGGAAGTGGAACTGCTCAAAACTCTGGGCGACGTGCACTTGGAGAAGGGAAGACTCGGGAAGGACGTGGGGAAGTTCAACACGGCCTTGGCGCTTTATCTGGCTGCTATGGTACGGTGTCAGGATCGGGAACAGGGAGATGGTATAGAACACCGCTACCACTACACGGAGAGGCTTTTACAGGGGCTGTCGTCAAAGGGTAAGGAACAGCCAACCGAAGACAAGGAGACGACTACACCTGCAAAGGTAGCGGCAAAGTTTCAAGTCTTGGACAAGAGACGGGCTACCGATTGTAACACAGACTCTTTGCTGGTTGGATACGCACAGGTGATGGTAGAGGCGATAGTAAAGGACAACAGTATGTTAGAAACAGAAGCGATTAAGAGTCTGGGTGACGTGTACCTGAAAAGAGGAACAGAAACTGGAGACACTAGAAACTTGACCAGGGCTACTGCTCTGTATAACAGGGCACTGGCGCGGTGTCACAACGTTCATGGGTCATTTGTCATTGTTCATCGCTTACTGCACACCGCAAAAGTCAGGCAAGACGTCACCACAACAAGAAACAAGGTTAGTAAACTAAGCAGCAATTTTGGGAATCAAGTCATTATGAGTTAGAGACGTTTTTTCTAGACTGATATCAGCTTCCACACAACTATACAATCATATATATGTACACCTTACTTCAGCTGACAAAGTTATGATTGCAGTAAAGCCTTATCTTTGAGGACAGAATCGTTCAGAAACTGTGAATATTGATGTTTTATTTTGGTCTGTGGGTACGTAAGTCTTGGCCAATGGAAAATATTTGCTCTATTACGTCATTGTAGTCAATGGGGTCCAAATTGAGTTGGCCGTCCAGAGTCACATCAGGTCCTTTACCTTTAATTAGTTCAAAGTTCAGTTGTCCGCCAAATAACACAATTGCCCACCTGTTAATCATTCACGGCTTCTTATCGGGTTTTGTAGAGGTCAACACGTACGCAACATACTGACCTTTCACGGATCATGTGGCGTCCTTAACCTTTGACCATGCATTGGTCAAAGTTCACATGACCGTGCAATCGATAACCTGCTAATCATTTACTTCCTATCGGTCTTCGCAGAGGTCAACACGTACGCTACGACAACAAGACGTGAGAGGACGGAAGGGCCACTTCTCTCCCTTCTCAGCTGCGCCCTCTAGCGACGGGACCACCTATCGAGTTCACGACGACACGTTAGTGCCTCTATGTTTGTTTGTCTGATGTATGAAGTGCTGTTGATTGTTTTAAATCTAAATAATTTTAGAAACATGAATATGGGACCATGGATTGAGAGGAATTACATGCGTTATCAAATGATACCGTGTATATTAACTTTGGTTTGTGACGTTATTAAAAGACTAGGTTGTTGTATTATATGTAACAATATCAATGGATGCTTGCCATACAATGTAGTACAAACTATGTAGTATATGTGTCGCCTTTGTTTCAAAACTTGTTACGTTGTTTATTAGTTCCTACCACAGGCACATCCAGGCGGCAGACCGTGACTTGAGAAATGGAGACCTGAAAGCAGCAGAGCAGAACCTAGCAGCCGCCCTGAAGCTGGTTCACGGTTTGTTATACAGTTACTTTGCACGCACCATCTAATCATAGTTAAAAATTTAAAGGTGTTATTTGTGTTAATTACCGCCACCATTAGGAACACAAATATCGTCCTTGAAACTAAGATGAATATAACCGATGGAATTTAGTCATTTCTATCCTTTTTTTCTCTTCTTCCTACCTACAGACCCAAGTAAACCCAACAAGGTTAAAGAAGCCGACTGTCTGTGCAGGTTGGGTGACGTCTACGTCGAGCGAGGTAAGCGGACAGGAGAAGGTAGGAAATTCACACAGGCAGCAGCTCTGTATAACGCCTCCATGGCTCGGTCAGATGGAGACAAACAAAACATGGTAACAAAACTGCAAGAAACAGAAAGGCAGTTTCTTAGGAACACCTGTAAGCTAGACTGTGAACCGTACCCATATAGCAGCGCGTTAGATCACATAAAGGAACTGGACAACTCGCGCGCCCGTGCAAAATCTCAGCTCGAAACAATTCATCAGAAACACAACCCTTATCAGTATGATGAAGACGATCCCGTCGTGAGAGAGGTAGAGATCAAACGAGCTGAAGCAATCAAGAACTTGTTCAAGAGCATCACAGTTGGAAGACAAGAGTTTATCCAAGTACTGACAGATGAATGCATTACCAAACTCGGACCTCCTCCCTGTAAGAACGCTTTCATCGGATTGGGATCACAAGCCACAGAACTGGTGACGCCGTACTCCGACCTGGAGTTCGCCATTCTGATTGAGGAGGGGAAGGATGATGATGATACACGGAGGTACTTCCTAAATCTCACACACTACTTACATCTAAAAGTCATCAACCTTGGGGAAACCATCCTCCCAGCCATGGCCATCCCGTCACTCAACGACTTTCTCTCAGAAGACCAAGAGAAAGACTGGTTCTTCGACTCCGTCACACCTCGCGGCTTCGCCTTCGACGGCTTCATGCCATGGGCTTCTAAGACTCCGTTTGGAAGAGATCAAACCAAAAGCAAACCTCCCGTTAGTCTCATCCAGACTCCTGCCGAGTTGGCCGAATATCAGCATCTGCACATCGCCTTGGCGGAAGGCTATCACCTGTCAGACATCCTCAGACGGGTGACCTACTTAACTGGAGACGAGTCTTTGGTGAATGATTATACTGACAAACAAGTCAACAAAAGCGTTGACCGTTCCCCTGTGCTGTCACGGTTGTCAGCATTGTTAATACTGAAGGATAATATTGGGCAAATAAAAAATGTTCAACCAACGGCGCAACTGCTTGATGTGAAGAAAGAAATCTACCGTTTTCCTAGCGTGGCCGTTGATGTGTTGAGTATTTGCTGCGGTATCACGATCCCCAGTGTGTGGGGAATGATAGAAGAGTTAAAAAAGGCACAGCGGATCAGTCACGAAGATGCCCACCACTTGACTGTACTGATCAGCATCTCAGCGGAGCTACGGTTAAGAACGTACATTGCCAACGGAGGACAGAAGGACAAAGTGTCTCCTCTCACGGACATCAAAGTGCAACTGGATAAACATGGCGTAGATGACACTTTCGTTGAGTCAGTTTTCTACATACCGGACACTAAAATGCTTTTTAGGTACTACTATACAGCCATTCCATTGAAAAGATGCAATGTGGATACAGTCGGAAAGGAAGATACAACGACAAAGATATTCCCAAGAGCCATATTTGACACCTCATCTCTCACAAGGGGTAGAATAACAAAACAGCTGTTGCAGTTAGACGCATCCATACGTTACTTAAAGGCAGCACTAAAAGAGGCTCGTGACAAGGAAACACAGTTCGAAATACTTTGGGACCTAGGCAATGTCTCTTACAGTCGCGGTGACTATGACACAGCAAAGAGGCACTACGAACGGGCACTTGGCATTGCAAATACTATTTTTGGAGGCAACGAAATACGTCCCGTACGTGCCTCATTACTTGATAACATTGGGAACTGTTGGAGTGACCTTGGTGATCAGAGAGAAGCTATCAGTTATCACGAACAGTCACTGAATATGATGAAAGCTATCTTTGGCGAAACAACGCCGCATCCCACAATTGCTTCATCACTAAACAACATTGGGGCATGTTGGAGTAAGCTCGGCGATCTGAGGAAAGCTATCAGTTATTACGAACAGTCACTGAAGATGAGGAAAGCTATCTATGGTGAAACAACTCCACATCCCGACATTGCTTCATCACTAAACAACATGGGGGGATGTTGGAGTGACCTTGGCGATCAGAGGAAAGCTATCAGTTATTACGAACAGTCACTGAAGATAAAAAAAGCTATCTATGGGGAAACAACGCCGCATCCCACAATTGCTTCATCACTAAACAACATTGGGGCATGTTGGAGTGACCTAGGTGATCAGAGGAAAGCTATTAGTTATTACGAACAGTCACTGAAGATGTGGAAAGCTATCTATGGTGAAACAACGCCACATCCCGTCATCGCTTCATCACTAAACAACATTGGGGCATGTTGGAGTGGCCTCGGTGATCTGAGGAAAGCTATCAGGTATTACGAACAGTCACTGAAGATGATGATAGCTATCTATGGCGAAACAACGCCACATCCGGACATTGCTAAATCACTAAACAACATTGGTAACTGTTGGAATGAACTCGGTGATCAGAGGAAAGCTATCAATTATTACGAACCATCACTGAAGATGCAGAAAGCTATCTATGGCGAAACAACGCCACATCCCAGCATTGCTGGATCACTAAACAACATTGGGGCATGTTGGAGTGGCCTCGGTGATCTGAGGAAAGCTATCAGTTATTACGAACAGTCACTGAAGATGATGATAGCTATCTATGGCGAAACAACGCCACATCCGGACATTGCTAAATCACTAAACAACATTGGTAACTGTTGGAAAAAACTCGGTGATCAGAGGAAAGCTATCAATTATTACGAACCATCACTGAAGATGCAGAAAGCTATCTATGGCGAAACAACGCCACATCCCGACATTGCTTCATCACTAAACAACGTTGGGAACTGTTGGAAAAAACTCGGTGATTACAGTAAAGCCATGAGACATTACGAACAGTCACTGGATATGATGAAAGTTACCTACGCGGACAACACGTCACATCCCAACATAGCAATAGTACTGAACAACATTAGATCATGTAAAAGTGCCCTCCGCGATTAGAGTAAAGCAAATTGGCACTCAAAATTAGTTAAATGTGTAAACTCTACTGTATGTCATCAATCTGCCTTGCCATATTGTCCGTCCATAATACTTTATTGCTCATCCGTTTGTATGTATGTATAAGATACAAAGTATGGGAACTTCTATTACACAACAGCAATTCTATTAAACTAATATAGTTTACAAATCATGGGAGGAGACTGTTTACTTTTACAGTCTTTGGTGGACTTTCAAACACTTATGCAGTTTGCTAACATTTATAGTTCTATATTTACAATGCAGATACTATCACATCTTAATATTTGCAATAAAGGAAACAAGTCATACAAGGATTCCCGGTGTGTTTTGCACAATCAGTGAGTGAATGAATAAATATGCTGTCATATTTTTCATTTTGTTCATAGTTTTGTTGTCATATGATTTTGTTGTTAATTTTGAATGTTTAAAAATGATCAAACCTTATATGGAGTTATCACAATCCTAATTCCAACACTTGTAACCCTTCTTACGCTTTAATTTGATTGAATTAGGGACTTGAAATGTTGTAAGTTGTACGAAATTCAGCCGACGGCTGCGATATGTCAATTGAAATAAACAATTAATATATATATGTATATATATCTACAATATGGGTAGATGATTATGATTGTTAAGATAATATATATATATATATGTATGTATATAATAATATGGGTAGATGATTTAGAAGAGATGGGAGGCAATATCCTGCATTCACTCACAAAACGGTTCCTAATCTGTGACCGCACGAGAACAAAACGTGAATACAGCCAGCAGGCCGCTAAACCCATTTCAAGCCGTCCCCGTCCGTTTACTAGTATATTGACCTGCTGTGGGAAATGTTACATGTTTACAACGTAGGCACTGCGTCGTTTGTACTTCTTGATAAATTGCGTAAAGTCAGATACGTGTGCGATTGTTTGGAAACCTCGAGTGTTGAACAGACGTTAGAGTGAAAAGGGACCATTCTGCAGTGAGTTGTACCGGGGTGGAATTCAGGGCACAAAGCAATAAAGTGGACGTGATTGACAAAAGTCACTCTCGCTATTCACTCCTACCTTTATTTATCTAAGAGGATTTCCAGAACGCATGCCGCCCATTCTTCGTTAACGTGTGCAATTGCTGTCGCATGATAGTAGCGGGCCACCAAGTTTTTAAAAGAAGCAATAACTGCGTATCTTGTGCTTTCCTGTTATCAGTACATGATAGTAATATACTAAGTTATGTTTTACCGCAACTGTCAGCTGCCTTCGTGTCGTCCAGGCGAAGATTTTGCTAAGAAACACGCTAAAATCACCTGTCGCAACCACTAGTAACGCACAAAACGTCGGGTTCAAACAATGAAAACGTGTGAGTTGACATAATTTTCAGTCATAATCTACACCTATCCACCAAACTGTCTTGCCACAGGTGGATGAACTTGTCCAGCTGGCGTCCATACTAAATCTGAAGCCGTTTTAGTTTTGTCGCAAGGTTTTGTCTAACCTACGTTATGGAAAGATAGACGGGTATAATTCGCCCACGAAAAGACATTTCACAATAATTTTCGCACTGTCTTATCCGCTAGACTGTGTTTTTTGCGAAACAAATCCATGGCAGGGAGAACAAAACACGAGTATCGGAAAAATGACAACAACAAACAGCGTCAGGCCGTTTGTCAATTTTCAATTCTAACCTACGTTATCATGGTTATTCCATTGAGATTAGAGACAGATACTTACACTTCCATTCATCAGAAAGAGGGTCATCAGATATACATTTGCAGGTAAATTTTATGGTGTAAGGGCTGACGGCTTGGATTGTATTGATCATCATAAGCATAATTCTAACCTACGTTATCGTCTAACCTACGTTATCATTTTTTTCTTCACTGTGTTATCGAATTTACAGGAAAAGGATACGATGTAAAGTTCGATTAACAGCATTTTATGAACTGTAACAATACTGTAGTTGTCCTTGTCTTGCTAGAAAATCATAGTACAGAAGTTTTACTCTCCCTGCTTTAATCTCCAAGCAGATGTAGCACGTGAGCTTCTTTTGGCTATTTTGTGGTGTCTTTGGTGGTTTGTTACGGAGATTACCATATCTACAGACAAAAAACTTAATATCTCGAAAAGTATAGGTGGTAGCACCGTACAAAATTGGCAAAAGATAGTCGACAATACTGGTAACAAGTTAAGCACATTCGTTAGGTATTTGGAAGAACTTTATTTTTCACCATTTTCTACCCCCAATTGCACACGTTAACGGAGAATGGGCGATGCACATATGTAGCACATACAGCACTTAGTTATTTCCTGCATCGCATATTCACAAAATACACCACAATCGATATAACGTTAACTTATGAAGCATAACAGGCCATCGTGCCAAAATATAGAGGTTGAGAATCTCGTTTGTGGACCACAAGTTCCGGGTTCTAATCCCAGCCCAGGCGTCGGTATTCTGCATACCGATTTGCGTGTTGGTTTAAGGGGTTATTGATAAAAGTAGTAGCTTCGTAACCAGCCTCTCCCGGGGCTTCAGAAGAGCTCCCTCGGCCCACTGTGAGCACTGCAGCCGCCTGGAAGATGAGCCCGCCCCGGTGATTTTGTCTTGCCGGGAAACAGTTTGAGCCAGTCCCAGGCAGGCCAAACCACCGGGGCGAGCTAATATGACAGGCGGCTGTAGTGCTTACAGTGGGCGGAGGAAGGTCACATGAAACCCTGGGAGAGGCTGGTGACCAGGTTAGGACTTTAAAGTAGGGATAGCTAGCAGGGCATCAACCTAAGTACAGAATCAGCGGACCGCACAAATACATATACCAAGTGGGGACCATGGTAGAGGTCAGCGACCGTGACATGTTGTCATTGTCACTAGGGTTACACAAAAAATTGACACCATCTACGGCCCACTTTCAAACAGTGAAATCCTAGCTAAGCTAGGAGCAGAATGCTCTGGCACGGACCAACAGACTGCACAGTACATATAAGACTATAGGGAATAGATTTTTATGGCGAGGTAGGAATTTGAGTGTCCAATGGGGGCCGTTCACCAATATACTGTAATTTCTGGCTGTACAGATACGGTATAAGGTATACCAGCAGGGTTTTTCGAACACAAGACCACCTGAAAGACCTTAAAATGCTGGATAGATCAAATCAAAGACGACACTGGACTTATTTTAATCACCTAAAGACGCAGTGGTTGCAGCGAAGAATCAGTCTGCAAGGGGTCCTGTCTTGAGCACGTAAGTCTTGGGCAGGTAAACAGGTTACCTGATATGTTTAAGGGTATTTCCAAAGGTTTTGTATTGGATCTTTGACCTTTGCATTGACGGATGAGGTAATGGTGACACAAGCAGTGTGAAACCTGTGTCTGTTCAGTCAGGCGCATAAAGCTAAGAAGGGGACCTGTGCCTGTGAAGACAAGGAGTTTTAGAGCAGAAAGTCGGCATGTTGCGGGTGTGTGAGAAATTGCATGAGGCAGACGAGAAGGGCAGGAGGTACGGACTAGCCCGTGCGGAGACAGGCTACCTCCGTGCCCTGGTGGACGCCATGGCCGACACGGACAGGCTGGCGGAAGTGGAGCTGCTCAAAACTCTGGGCGACGTGAACTTGGAGATGGGAAGACTCGGGAAGGACGTGGGGAAGTTCAACACAGCCTTGGGGCTTTATCTGGCTGCTATGGTGCGGTGTTACCATGAAGAACAGGGAGATGGTATAGAACACCGCTACCACTACACGGAGAGGCTTTTACAAGGGCTGTCGTCACAGGGTAAGGAACAACCAACCGACGACAAGGAGACGACTACACCTGCAAAGGTAGCGGCAAAGTTTCAAGATCTGGACAATAGACAGGCTACCGGAAGTAACACAGACTCGTTGCTAGTTGGATACGCACAGGTGATGGTAAAGGCGATAGTAAACGACGACCACATGTTAGAAACAGAAGCGATCAAGAGCCTGGGTGACGTGTACTTGAAAAGAGGAACAGAAACTGGAGACACTAGAAACTTGACCAGAGCTACTGCTCTGTACAACAGGGCACTGGCGCGGTGTCACAACGTTCATGGAACAGTTGTCATTGTTCACCGCTTACTGCACACCGCAAAAATCAGGCAAGACATTACCAAAACAAGAAACAAGGTGAGTAAACTTTTTTGACTTGACTATGAGGAAGCTACCCAGTGCTGGCTAGACTTGTGGGTTTCGACTCGGTTTGTTTATCTCCATACCATGTATTTCGTGCCGCTAATGTAACGGCTTATTGTATGGCTTAAGGTCAAGACCCTTTTTCCAGTAGAATGATACCAACTTTCTTTATTGGTTTCATTTACTACATTGCTTAATTCCCGGTACAAAGTGATGGGTGGAGTCTGTACTGAATCAATGAAGGTCAAAATAGTGGAAGAAGCTGTGAATGTACTTGTATTTTTGGTCGGTGGGTACGTGTACGTCTTGACAATAGGATGGAAGGCGTCTTACTTCGCTCCTGTAGTTACGTGATGTCCAAATAAACAACTAATCATCTCATTTTATATTCCTGTCCGAATACTCTGTATCCAACATAGACTCAGTTTGCGTTGGCCTTCCACGAGTCATGTCAGGTCGTTTAGCTTTGACCATATCGGTCAAAGATCTTTTGTGGATTATATGTCCACATGTTAGATATATAGTATTATATACTAATTCCTATCGGTTCTCATAGAGGTCAACACGTACGGAACGACAACAAGACGTGAGAGGACGGAAGGGCCACTTCTCTCCCTTCTCAGCTGCGCCCTCTAGCGACAGAACCACCAGTCAAGTTGACGACGAGTTAGTGTTTCTATGTTCCCTTGTCTGATGCATTAAGTGTTGTTAATTGTTTCAACTCCAAATAACCCTTTAATGAAATCAATATGGGACCATTGAGTAGTCTGTTGGTTAGAAATGTATTACACACGTTATAAAATTCTACCGTGTATAACTTGACGTTGTTATATATCTATTTTTTTATTTATTATTAAATAAATCTCAAGACGGTTGGGTGACCCCATTCAGCCTAAAGTGGCTGTTTTCCAAGGGTGCCCAGTTTGTTACAGGACAATGTAACATACAGTAAAACAAAGGAAAACATACAGTAAACATAAAAACATAAAAGTCCAATGCGTCGGAAAAAAAATCATAATCCGATACTCAAGGTCCTAGCCATTACATGGTCAAAATACAATATTCGGAGTGGAGGTCAGAGGTCCGGTTTCATACGACATACGTTTCAGGGCAGCTTTGAACTGTGATAGAGTTGGTACATGTCTTAAGTCAGCTGGAAGTGTATTGTAGTAAGTTGTGCCTCTGAAAGCAAACGTGCGATGGCCAGCTGTAGTAATGTAATTGGGTTTGTGGAGTAGAGAGGTCTGTCAAGTTAAAATAACTTGGTTGTTCAATTTTCCATAACAATGAATGATATTGGAAGCTTGGAATACCAATAACTATATGCAACACTTTGTGGTGTATTTGTCGCCTTTGTGGAGCACATTGGTTTCATAGCAACATTTGCGTCGTTGTTCAGGTCCTACCGCAGGTACATTGAGACGGCAGACCGTGACTTGGGAAATGGAGACCCTGACGCTGCAGAGCAGAGGCTAGCAGCCGCCCTGAAGCTGGTTCATGGTCTGTTATACACTTTCTTTACATGAACTATTCATTTATAGCTGATAACTGAACTTTCAGTGTAACCACAAGTTGCAACACAAATATTATCATCTGAACTAAGTTGAATACAAATGTTGGAATTTGGTCTTCTTTCATGCTCCTACCTACAGATCGCAGTAAACCCAACAAGGCTAAAGAAGCCGACTGCCTGTGCAGGTTGGGTGACGTCTACGTCGAGCGAGGCAAGCGGACAAGAGAAGGTAGGAAATTCACACAGGCGGCAGCTCTGTATAACGCCTCCATGGCACGGTCAGATGGAGACAAACAAAACTTGGTAACAAAACTGCAAGAAACAGAAAGGCAGTTCCTTAGAAACACCTGTAAACTTGACTGTGAACCGTATCCGTATAGCAGCGCGTTAGATCACATTAAGGAATTGGACAACTCGCGCGCCCGTGCAAAATCTCAGCTCGACACAATTCATCAGGAACACAACCCTTATCAGTATGATGAAGACGATCCCGTCGTGAGAGAGGTAGAGATCAAACGAGCTGAAGCAATCAAGAACTTGTTCAAGAGCATCACAGTTGGAAGACAAGAGTTCATCCAAGTACTGACAGATGAATGTATTGCCAAACTCGGACCTCCTCCTTGTAAGTACGCTTTCATGGGGTTGGGGTCCCAGGCCACAGAACTGGTGACGCCGTACTCCGACCTGGAGTTCGCCATTCTGATTGAGGAGGGGAAGGATGATGATGATACACGGAGGTACTTCCTAAATCTCACACACTATCTACATCTAAAAGTTATCAACCTTGGGGAAACCATCCTCCCAGCCATGGCCATCCCGTCACTCAACGACTTTCTCTCAGAAGACCCAGAGAAAGACTGGTTCTTCGACTCCGTCACACCTCGCGGCTTCGCCTTCGACGGCTTCATGCCATGGGCTTCTAAGATTCCGTTTGGAAGAGACGAAACCAAAAGCAAACCTCCCGTTAGTCTCATCCAGACTCCTGGCAAGTTGGCCGAATATCAGCATCTGCACATCGCCCTGGCGGAAGGCTATCACCTGTCAGACATCCTCAGACGAGTAACCTACTTAACAGGAGAAGAGTCTTTGGTTGAAGAGTACACTGACAGAGTGAGCAAAAATGTAGACCATTGCCCCGTTCTGACACGGTTGTCAGTATCATTTAAGGATGATATTCGGCAAATAGAAAACGTTAAGCCGACAGCACAACTTCTGAATGTGAAGAAAGAAATCTACCATTTTCCCAGCGTGGCCGTTGATGTATTAAGTGTTTGCTGCGGTATCACGATCCCCAGTGTGTGGGGAATGATAGAAGAGTTACACAAGACACAGCGGATCAGTGACGAAGATGCCCACCACTTGACTGTACTGATCAGCATCTCAGCGGAGCTACGGTTAAGAACGTACATTGCCAACGGAGGACAGAAGGACAGACTGTCTCCTCTCACGGAGATCAAAGTGGAACTGGACAAATATGGCGTAGATGACACCGTCGTTGAGTCAGTTTTCTACGTACCGAACTCTAAGATGTTGTTTAGGTACTACTATACTGCCATTCCATTAAAAAGAAGCATTACGGATACAGTTGTAAAGGAAAATCCGACGACAAAGATATTCCCAACAGCCATCTTTGACAACTCATCTCTAACAAGGGGTCGTATAACACGGGAGCTGTTGCAGTTAGACGCATCCATAAGTCACTTGGAGGCAGCACTGAAAGAGGCAGACGGTGACGAGGAAAAGCAGTGCGAAATACTTTTGGAATTAGGCATTGTCTGTTACATGCGCGGTGACTATACAAGAGCGATGAGCTGCTACAAACAGGCACTTAGCGTTGGAAATACTATTTATACAGGCACAGAAACGAATCCCAACTTTATCTCATTAATTACAAACATTGGGAACTGTTGGAATTACCTTGGCGATCAGAGGAAAGCTATCAGTTATCATGAACAATCACTGAAGATGGAGAAAGCTATCTATGGCGAAACAACGCCACATCCCAACATTGCGTCATCATTAAACAACATTGGGAACTGTTGGAATGACCTTGGTGATCAGAGGAAAGCTATTAGTTATCACGAACAGTCACTGAAGATGAATAAAGCTATCTATGGCGAAACAACACCACATCCCGACATTGCGTCATCACTACACAACATTGGGAACTGTTGGAGTGATCTTGGCGATCACAGGAAAGCTATCAGTTATCACGAACAGTCACTGAAGATGAAGAAAGCTATCTATGGCGAACCAACGCCACATCCCGACACTGCTTCATCACTAAACAACATTGGAATCTGTTGGAGAGACCTTGGCGATCATAGGAAAGCTATCAGTTATTACGAACAGTCACTGAAGATGATGAAAGCTATCTATGGCGAAACAACGCCACATCCCGGCATTGCTGGATCACTTAACAACATTGGGGCATGTTGGAGTGGCCTTGGTGATTACAAAATGGCTATCAGTTATCATGAAGAGTCACTGAAGATGAGGAAAGCTATCTATGGCAAAAAAACGCCACATCCCGACATTGCATCATCACTAAACAACATTGGGAACTGTTGGAGTGGCCTTGGTGATAAGAGGAAAGCTGTCAGTTATTACGAACAGTCACTGAAGATGACGAAAGCTATCTATGGCGAAACAACGCCACATCCCGACATTGCTAATTCACTAAACAACATTGGGGCATGTTGGAGTGGCCTTGGTGATAAGAGGAAAGCTATTAATTATTACACACAGTCACTGAAGATGAGGAAAGCTATCTATGGCGAAACAACGCCACATCCCGACATTGCTTCATCACTAAACAACATTGGAAACTGTTGGAGTGCGCTTGGCGATCAGAGGAAAGCTATCAGTTATCACAAACAGTCACTGAAGATGCGGAAAGCTATCCTTGGCGAAACAACGCCACATCCCAACATTGCGTCATCACTAAACAACATTGGGGCATGTTGGAGGGAGCTTGGCGATCAGAGGAAAGCTATCAGTTATTTCGAGCAGTCAGTGAAGATGAGGAAAGCTATCTATGGCAAAACAACACCACATCCCGACATTGCGTCATCACTAAACAACATTGGGAAATGTTGGAGTGATCTTGGCGATCAGAGGAACGCTTTCAGTTATTACGAACAGTCACTGAAGATGATGAAAGCTATCTATGGTGAAACAACGCCACATCCCGACATTGCTTCATCACTAGACAACATTGGGACATGTTGGAGGTACCTAGGTGATCAGAGGAAAGCTACAAGTTATTACGAACAGTCACTAAAGATGAAGAAAGCTATCTATGGCGGAACAACGCCACATCCCGACATTGCTGGATCACTAAACAACATTGGGGTATGTTGGGGTTACCTTGGTGATCAGAATAAAGCTATCATGTATTTCGAACAGTCATTGAAGATGAGGAAAGATATCTATGGGGAAAATGCTGTACATTTCGACATTGCTTCATTACTTAATAACATTGGTAAATGTTGGAAAAATCTCGGTGATCACAGTAAAGCCATGAGATATTACGAAGAGTCTTTGAAGATGATGAAAGTTATCTACGGTGACAACACGTCACATCCCAACATGGCACTACTTCTGAACAACATTAGATCATGTAAACGTGCCCTCCGTCATTAGAGTAAAGCCGTTAGTTATCGCCAATCGGCACTCAAAATTAGTTAAATGTGTAAACTCTACTGTATGTCATCAATCTGTCTTGCCATATCGTCTGTTTATAATACTTTATTGCTCATCCATTTGTATGTATGTATAAAATACAAGGTATTGGAACTTCTATTACTTCACAGCAATTCTATTAAACTAATCTAGTTTACAAATCATGGGAGGAGACTGTTTGCTTGTACAGTCTTTGGTGGAATTTCAGACACTCAGGAAGTTTCCTAACATTTATTGTTCTATATTTACAAAGGACCACTGGACGAATAGCTGTATATCAAGCTAAATGTGGATCCGAATAAAGTCAAAGTCAAAGTCTATATTTTCAATACAGAGATTATCACATATTAATATTTACAATAAAGGGAACAAGTCATATAAGGCTTCCCGGTGTTTTTTGCACAATCAGTGAGTGAATGAATAAATATGCTGTCATATTTTTCATATTGTTAATAGTTTTGTTGTCATCTAATTTGTTTCTAGTATTGAACTTTTTAAAAATGATCAAACCTCATATGGAGTTATCACAATCCTAATTCCAACACTTGTAACCCTTCTAACGCTTTTTATTTGATTCAATTAGAAACGTAAAATCTTGTAAGTTGTACGAAATTCAACCGACGGCTGCGTGGTGTCAACTGAAATAAACAATTCATATATATGTATATATATCTACAATATGGGTAGATGATAATGATTATATATATATATATATATATATATATATATATATATATATTATATATATATAATCCTAATCTGTGACCGCACGAGAACAAAACGTGAATACAGCCAGCAGGCCGCTAAACCCGTTTCAAGCCGTCCCCGTCCGTTTACTAGTATATCGACCTGCTGTGGGAAATGTTACATGTTTACAACGTAGGCCCTGCGTCGTCTGTACTTCTTGATAAATTGCTTAAAGTCAGATACGTGTGCGATTGTTTGGAAACCTCCAGTGTTGAACGGAAGTTAGAATGAATAGGGACCATTCTGCAGTGAGTTGTATTGGAGTGGAGTTCAGGGCACGAAGCAATAAATTGGACCAAGGAGGTTAGAGGGGAGACGTGATCGACAAAAATCGCTCTCGCTGTCCACTTCTGCATTTATCTATTTGATAAGATTTCCACAACGAAGTACATATGTAGCACAAGCAGCATTAGTGATTTCCTGCATCGCATATTTACAAAATACACTACAGTCGATATAACGTTAACTTATGAAGCATAATAGGCCATCGTGCCAAGGTATAGAGGTTGAGAATCCCGTTTGTGGACCACAAGTTCCGGGTTCTAATCCCAGCCCAGGCGTCGGTATTCTGCATACCGATTTGCGTGTTGGTTTAAGGGGTTATTGATAAAAGTAGTAGCTTCGTAACCAGCCTCTCCCGGGGCTTTAGAATAAGAGCTCCCTCGGCCCACGGTGAGCACTGCAGCCGCATGGAAGATGAGCCCGCCCCGGTGATTTTGTCTTGCTGGGAAACACTTCGAGCCAGTCCCAGGCAGGCCGAACCACCGGGGCGGGCTAATCATTCAGGCGGCTGGTGTGCTTACAGTGGGCCGAGGTAGCTCCCCTGAAGCCCTGGGAGAGGCTTGTGACCAGGTTAGGACTATTAAGTAGGGATATCAGGGCATCAACCTAAGTACAGAATCAGCGGTCCACGCAAATACACATACCAAGTGGGGACCATGGTAGAGGCCAGAGACCGTGACATGTTGTGATTGTCACTAGGGTTACACAAAACATTGACACCATCTACGGCCCCTTTTCAAACAGTGAAATCCTATAAGCTAGGAGTAGAATGCTCTGACACGGACCTTCTTGTTGGGAAACAGTTCGAGCCAGTCCCAGGCAGGCCAAATCACCGGGGCGGGCTAATCTTCCAGGCGGCTGCAGTGCTCACAGTGGGCCGACGGAGCTCCCCTGAAGTCCCGGGGAGAGGCTGGTAACCTTGTTAAGGATTTAAAGTAAGGGTACCAGTTCACAAACACTAACGCAGATCAACAGACTACACAGTACATATGGTATACCTTCAGGGTGTTTCCCTAAGGCGAGACCACCACACAATCACCGGAAAGATCAAATAAAAAAGGACAATGGACTATCACCTAAAGTCGCAATGGCGACGGCCAAACACCTACAAAAGCAAGAGTCCAAGGCCTGGACGTAAGTCTTAGGCAGGTAAGCAAGTTATTTAACAAAAAAATCATACGTTAGCGAGTATCTGCGAGGATGTACCGTGCATTGAACCCTTGACCCTTGAACTGACGGATGACGTAATTCTGACGCAGGCTGTGTAAAACCTGTTCTTCAAGTCAGGCACATGAAGCTTTTTAATATAGACCTGTGCCTGTGACAACAAGGGGTGTTAGAGACATTTTCTTAACATAGCAAGCGTCCGCCATGTTGCGGGTGTGTGAGAAACTGCGTGAGGCGGACGAAAAGGGCAGGAGGTACGGACTAGCCCGTGCGGAGACAGGCTACCTCCGTGCCCTGGTGGACGCCATGGCCGACACGGACAGGCTGGCAGAAGTGGAGCTGCTCAAAACTCTGGGCGACGTGAACTTGGAGAAGGGAAGACTCGGGAAGGACGTGGGGAAGTTCAACACTGCCTTGGGGCTCTATCTGGCCGCTATGGTGCGGTGTCAGGATCGGGAACAGGGAGATGGTATAGAACACCGCTACCACTACACGGAGAGGCTTTTACAGGGGCTGTCGTCACAGGGTAAGGAACAGCCAACCGAAGAGAAAGAGACGACTACACCTGCAAAGGTAGCAGCAAAGTTCCAAGTCCTGGACAAGAGACGGGCTACCAATTGTAACACAGACTCTTTGCTGGTTGGATACGCACAGGTGATGGTAGAGGCGATAGTAAAGGACAACAACATGTTAGAAACAGAAGCGATCAAGAGTCTGGGTGACGTGTACCTAAAAAGAGGAACAGAAACTGGAGACACTAGAAACTTGACCAGAGCTACTGCTCTGTACAACAGGGCACTGGCGCGGTGTCACAACGTTCATGGAACAGTTGTCATTGTTCACCGCTTACTGCATGCCGCAAAAGTCAGGCAAGACATCACCACAACCAGAAACAAGGTGAGAGAACTATTTTGACTTGAGCGTGACGGAACTCGCGAGTGTACATACAGTTCCGGGTTTCGACTCGGGTTTGTTTATCTCCATAAATCCCATCATGCATTTCGTGCCGCTAATGGCTTATTGTGTCGCTTAAGGTCAAGGGCCTTTTTCCGCTAGAATGATACCAACTTCTTATATTGGTGTCATTTACTACATTGCTTAATTCCCCGAGCAAAATTATGGGTGGAGTCTGTACTGAATCATTGAAGGGGAAAATAGTTGAAGAAGCTGTGAATATACATGTATTTTTGGTCGGTGGGTATGTGTACGTCTTGACAATAGGATCGAAGGTGTCTTACTTCGCTCCTGTAGTTACGTGATGTCCAAATAAACAACCAATCATCACATTTTATATTCTTGCCCGAAGACTCTGTATTCAACATAGACTCAGTTTGCGTTGGCCTTCCACGGGTCATGTTAGGTCGCTTACTTTTTACCTTTGGTCGAAGTTCATCAAGTTGTGGATTACATGACCACCTGTTAATCATATACTCTTTCCTATCGGTTCTTTTAGAAGTCAACACGTACGCAACAACAACAAGACGTGAGAGGACGGAAGGACCACTTGTCCCCCTTCTCAGCTGCGCCCTCTAGCGACGGAACCAGCAGTCAAGTTGACGACATGTTAGTGCCTCTCTGTTTGCTTGTCTGATGCATCAAATGTTGTTAATTGTTTCAACTCCAAATAACTCTTTACAAGATGTAATGGTTTTGCCCTTTAATAAAATGAATATGGGGCTATTGAGTAGTTTGTTGGCTAGAAATGTATTACACACGTTATCAAATACTACTGTGTATAAGTTTGGTTTTGACCTTGTAAAAATGACTTAGGTGTTCAATTTTCCATAACAATGACAATGGAAGCTTGGAATACTGATTACTATGTACAACACTTTGTAAAATACATTGCTTTCACAGCAACATTTGCTTCGTTGTTCAGATCCTACCGCAGGTACATAAAGACGGCGAACCGTGACTCGGGAAATGGAGACCTAGACGCAGCAGAGCAGAACTTAGCAGCCGCCCTGAAGCTGGTTCACGGTCTGTTATACACATTTTTGCAAACACCATTTAATCATAGTTAATAATCTGAAGTTCAAATGTGTTATTTGCACAGTAACTTTGGCACAGTTGGAACATCATCCTAGAAATTAAGTTGAATATAACTGTTGTATTTGTTTTCTTTTCTTCCTACCTACAGATCGCAGTAAACCCAACAAGGCTAAAGAAGCCGACTGTCTGTGCAGGTTGGGTGACGTCTACGTCGAGCGAGGTAAGCGGACAGGAGAAGGTAGGAAATTCACACAGGCGGCAGCTCTGTATAACGCCGCCATGGCTCGGACAGATGGAGACAAACAAAACATGGTAACAAGACTGCAAGAAACAGAAAGGCAGTTTCTTAGAAACACCTGTAACCTAGACTGTGAACCTTGCCCGTATAGCAGCGCGTTAGATCACATAAAGGAACTGGACAACTCGCGCGTCCGTGCAAAATCTCAGCTCGAAACAATTCATCAGGAACACAACCCTTATCAGTATGATGAAGACGACCCCGTCGTGAGAGAGGTAGAGATCAAACGAGCTGAAGCAATCAAGAACTTGTTCAAGAGCATCACAGTTGGAAGACAAGAGTTTATCCAAGTACTGACAGATGAATGTACTGCCAAACTCGGACCTCCTCCCTGTAAGTACGCTTTCATCGGGTTGGGGTCACAGGCCACAGAACTGGTGACGCCGTACTCCGACCTGGAGTTCGCCTTTCTGATTGAGGAGGGGAAGGATGATGATGATACACGAAGGTACTTCCTAAATCTCACACACTACATACATCTAAAAGTCATCAACCTTGGGGAAACCATCCTCCCAGCCATGGCCATCCCGTCACTCAACGACTTTCTCTCAGAAGACCCAGAGAAAGATTGGTTCTACGACTCCGTCACACCTCGCGGCTTCGCCTTCGACGGCTTCATGCCATGGGCTTCTAAGACTCCGTTTGGAAGAGACGAAACCAAAAGCAAACCCCCCGTTAGTCTCATCCAGACTCCTGGCAAGTTGGCCGAATATCAGGATCTGGACATCGCCCTGGCGGAAGGCTATCACCTGTCAGACATCCTCAGACGGGTGACCTACTTAACAGGAGACGAGTCTTTGGTGGATGATTATACGGACAGAGTCAATAAAAGTGTAGACCATTCCCCTGTGCTGTCACGGTTGTCGGCAATACTGTTACTTGGGGATAATATTAAGCAAATAGAAAACATTAAGCCAACGGGGCAATTGCTCAATGTCAAGAAAGAAATCTACCGTTTTCCCAGCGTAGCCATTGATGTGTTGAGTATTTGCTGTGGCATCACGATCCCCAGTGTGTGGGGAATGATAGAAGAGTTACACAAGACACAGCGGATCAGTGACGAAGATGCCCACCACTTGACTGTACTGATCAGCATCTCGGCGGAGCTACGGTTAAGAACGTACATTGCCAACGGAGGACAGAAGGACAGACTGTCTCCTCTCACGGACATCAAAGTGCAACTGGACAAATATGACGTAGATGACACCGTCGTTGAGTCAGTTTTCTACATACCGAACTCTAAAATGCTTTTTAGGTACTACTATACAGCCATCCCATTAACAAAATGCATTACGAATGCAGTTACAAAGGAAAACACAACGACAAAGATATTCCCAAGAGCCATCTTTGACACCTCATCTCTAATAAGGGGCCAAATAACTCGACGGCTGTTGCAGTTAGACGCATCCAAATGTCACTTGGAGGCAGCACTGGAAGAGGAGGGCGGTGACAAGAAAAAGGAGTTCGAAATACTTTTTGAATTAGGAAATGTTTGTGGCAGTCGCGGTGACTATACGAAAGCGATAAGCCACTACAAACGGGCACTTAATGTTGCAAATACTATTTTTGCAGGCACCGAATTGAATCATAACCTTGCCTCATTACTTGGGAACATTGGGAACTGTTGGAGTGACCTTGGCGATCAGAGGAAAGCTATCAGTTTTTACGAACAGTCACTGAAGATGATGAAAGCTATCTATGGCGAAACAACGCTACATCCCGACATTGCTTTATCACTAAACAGCATTGGGGTATGTTGGAATAAGTTTGGCGATCAGAGGAAAGCTATCACTTATTACGAACAGTCACTGAAGATGATGAAAGCTATCTATGGCGAAACAACGCCACATCCCGACATTGCTTCATCACTAAACAACATTGCGGTATGTTGGAGGCACCTTGGCGATCAGAGGAAAGCTATCAGTTATTACGAACAGTCACTGAAGATGATGAAAGCTATCTATGGCGAAACAACGCCACATCCCGACATTGCTTCATCACTAAACAACATTGCGGTATGTTGGAGTAACCTTGGCGATCAGAGGAAAGCTATCAGTTATTGCGAACAGTCACTGAAGATGATGAAAGCTATCTATGGCGAAACAACGCCACATCCCGACATTGCGTCATCACTAAACAACATTGGGCTATGTTGGAGTGACCTAGGTGATAATAGTAAAGCTATCAGTTATCTAGAACAGTCACTGAAGATGAGGAAAGCTATCTATGGCGAAACAAAGCCACATACCGATATTGCTGGATCACTAAACAACATTGGGAACCGTTGGAATGAGCTTGGCGATCAGAGAAAAGCTATCAGTTATCACGAACAGTCACTAAAGATGATGAAAGCTATCTATGGCGAAACAACGCCACATCCCGACATTGCTACATCACTAAACAACATTGGGAACTGTTGGAGTGATCTTGGTGATCAGAGGAAAGCTATCAGTTATCACGAACAGTCACTAAAGATGATGAAAGCTATCTATGGCGAAACAACGCCACATCCCGACATTGCTTCATCACTAAACAACATTGGGAAATGTTGGAGTGACCTTGGTGATCAGAGGAAAGCTGTCAGTTTTTACGAACAGTCACTGAAGATGAGGAAAGCTATCTATGGCGAAACAACGCCACATCCCGCCATTGCGTCATCACTAAACAACATTGGGGCATGTTGGAATGAGCTTGGTGATCAGAGGAAAGCTATCAATTATCACGAACAGTCACTGAAGATGAGGAAAGCTATCTATGGCGAAACAACGCCACATCCCGACATTACATCATCACTAGGCAACATTGGAAACTGTTGGAGTAAGCTTGGCGATCAGAGGAAAGCTATCAGTTATTACGAACAGTCACTGAAGATGACGAAAGCTATATATGGCGAAACAACGCCACATCCCGACATTGCGTATTCATTAAACAACATTGGGAACGATTTGAAAAAACTCGGTGATTATAGTAAAGCCATGAGGTATTACGAACAGTCACTGAATATGATGAAAGTTATCTACGGGGACAACACGTCACATCCCAACATAGCAAAAGTACTGAACAATATTAGAATATGTAAAAGTGCCCTCCGCGATTAGAGTAAAGCCGTTAGTTATTGCCAATCGGTACCTAAAATTAGTTAAATGTGTAAACTCTACTGCATGTCTTCAATCTGTCTTATCATATCGTCTGTTTATAATAATTTAGTTGCTAAACCGTTTGTATATGTTACAACGTATGACAACTTCTATAACTTAACAGCAATACTAGCAAACTAATACACTCTACAAAGCATGTCCCATGAGAGAAAACTGTATATTTGTTCAGTCTATTGTGAAATTTTAAACACTTAGTCAGTTTTCTAACATTTATCGTCCTGTATTAAGAATACAGACATTATGGCATGCCAATATTTGCAATAAAAGAAACAGCTCATGTACGGGTTCCGGGTGAGCCTATTATTTTTGCCGAATTCTACTGTCTATACCCCTTAGGCAGGCTTGGTGGAGGCTACTATATGTGCCGACATTCTACTTTGCATAATCCCTTAGGCAGGCCTGGTGGAGGCTACTATTTTTGCTGATATTCTACTATCCATAACCCCTTAGGCAGACCAGGTTGAGGCTACTATTTTTGCTGATATTCTACTATCCATAACCCCTTAGGAAGGCCTGGTGGAGGCTACTATTTTCGCCAACATTCTTCTATCCATAACCCCCTTAGGCAAGCCTGGTGAAGGCTACTACTAGTATTTTTGCTGATATTCTACTATCCATAATTCCTAAGCAGGCCTGGTGGTGGCTACTATTTGTGCCGACATTCTACTATGCATAACCCTTAGGCAGGCCTGGTTAGAGGCTAATCGATCTGAAAGCCGTTTTCTAAAGAGACCGACACATTGCCGATATTCTGTCCATAATATTTTGTCCATAATTCTTTAGGCAGGCCTGGTGGAGGCTACTATTATTTTCAGATAATCTACTATTTATCACCTCTTAGGCGGGCCTGATAGAGGCTACCAATTTCCGAAAATATTCTACTATAGCTATCCATAAGCCCTTAGGCAGGCCTGGTGAAGGCTACTTTTTTTGCCGATATTCTACTGTCCATAACCCCTTAGATAATCTACTATTTAGCACCTAATAGGAGGGCCTGATTTAGGCTACCAATTACCGAAAATATTCTACAATATAGTTATCCATACCCCCTTAGGCAGGCCTGGTGGAGGCTACTACTAGTATTTTTGCCTATGTTCTACTATCCATACCCCCTTAAGCAGGCCTGGTTAGAGGCTAATCGATCCGAAAGCCGTTGCCAGAAGAGACCGACACGTCACGTGTGCACGAGGCACAGCTGTTTAACCAGACCCACATCCGGGTCTCTACATCCACACGTTTCCCAGCGTTCTCCGGACCCGTACAACTGGCGATGGGGTTTCGCTGTTGGCATTTTGTTTGCCGTTGTGTTTACCTGGCTGTGACAAACTGTCGCCACGATACGTTCCTCCATTGACGTTATTTCAGGACACACCTGTCCTCACCTGTAAGGTAAAATCTTACTATGTCCTACGACGACTACCGCACCGTTATAGGCCTGCACATGATCCACAGTTCCCCTCTTCAACTGAGCATGTAAGGATAACTTTCTATGTATGATGATAAGTCTTAAGCGTAAGGAATACAGACAAGCTTAAGCCGTCAACGTTCCTTTAAACCCTTCTAATACCCAGTTCTTTGGCTTTGATTTAGAGTTGTAGAGTTTGGTTGAACCAGGCAGAACGCACAGGCCAGTATTACCTTGTCGCATTGTCCAAATTTTACCGGCTTTTGTTTGATTTTCGATTGTCGAGAAACCGCAAACCACCTCTGGGTATTAGTTACACACCAGTTATATACCTATAAGTATAAGATCTGTTCTGTGCTGGCTCTCCTGAATACAGAACCGACGGCTTAGCGTCAGCTCCAAAAGACTGTAACAGCTTCCGGTATAGCGTGGGAATTTTGGTCTACAACCTTCAGATTAAAAAAAAAATCAGAGTGCAACGAACTACACCACGGCTCACCCGATCTTTTAGCTTACCTACATACTGTGATTTCGCTATATGAGTTTTGCTATGTACAATACAATACAAATACTACCCTGGATTTTGAGACTACAGCTAATCCTACCATGTAGCATGTTAAGTCCGGATATCTGTGTGACTCTGGTTACCAGGCGGACCTTCCGTTACCCCAGACTGGTTGCCATGAGTGTGACACCTGGGGTGGGGCAAAGGTCAGGTGTGTCGGCAGGTGTAGTAAGCACTGTTTACCTGAGGGGACATAAAGTCACTCGCTGGGCTGTCTGGGCTGGTGTGCCTTTTTAAAAACGTTCTTAAGGAGTACGAATGCTTCTTGACTTTTCACAAACTCGACACTCCAAAACTCATTTCTTCAGGACGTTTATAGATTCCTTGCAATGGAAGGCCTTCGAGAGATCTTGAGATGTGTTCAAACTCTGACAGAAACATGTTGAGTGGGAGTCTAGCCATGAAGAGGATATTCTCCAGACCAGCAGAGGCGCACAGCGTGGGCTGGCGTGACTGAGGTGTAAGATGAGGCGCGGCGTGGCGAGGCAGAGGAGGGCAGTAGTACTGCTCCTGGTCTTCGCCTTGGTCGCCATCTTCTTCTACTATCGCAAGGTGAGGGACTCTGCTTTACACTAACTTCACGAGAAGTGTTGTGCTAAATACTGGAAGGCAATAATGCAAAATGTAGCCATCTCGTTACAAAGTATGGGCAAATAGCTTTCCCCACATATTGCGGGAAATCAAACCAATGCTTTACGTGAACGGGGCATGCTGGCCTCTGTCGTGGTTAGAACACTTATTATAATAACCTCTCTATAGTAACATAATTGATTTGTGTTTTAATTGCTTTCTTTTGTAGTAGAGGTAATGTTTTATGGAGTTGGTACGTTTTGTAGATACACGCAGATTGTTTGGTTGACCTCTGGTCGGTTTGCCTGCCAAATATCAGTGTGCTTATCAAGAAAGTAAACAGCACCACTTACAAACATAGGTACGATAAAACCAGGGGCAAATTTCACATCGCTTAAAGTACTCTAAACCATACTCCATTACACTCTACTTAAAGTAAAATATCGCCGTAGCTTTTGTACTAATCAATAGTGTTATATTTACACTATGCTACTCCAGAATGACACTGGGCAACCCTAGATCGGATCGATGTTTTAATGTTGTGCAAAGGACGGGATAAGTAGTCAGCTTTGCGGTTCCAGAGTCCAATGCTTTCATCAAATCGTGTTGGCACTTTTAATCACAGAGTTTGGGGCCCAGTAACCTCTTCCTTTCAGAGAATCCCATCTGAGACATACTTATCCACGTGGTGGGTAAAAATAACATAGACCACCTAACCTGGCATCAAAGTCAAGACTAGAACTGCATTAAAGAAGCAATCAAGTATAGATGTAAAAGTATCACTCAAACGCTCCGGATCCTCGGAAAGTCATGTGCAGTGTGTATGGGGGCACAAACATCCCACCCAAACACGGTCCTTTCATTCTTAAGTAAACACCTCGAAGTAGACAAAGGCGTGTGTTAGGCAGGCCTGATCTCGTTGTTTGAGCTCAAACACGGATACTTCTCACACCGGCATATTTACCGAGCCTAGCGCAACAAGCCTATCCGGGTGGCAGTACGGTACATAAATCATTACAATTCAGTCATTGTAACTTGGCAAAAACTGCATTCCGTTGTTTTAGAGATTAAACAAATCAATAAGTAACTCAACAGACCATTTTAGTTACCAAGCAAGCCCAAAGGATAAATGACTTATGCTGACTTCGTATTACACCTATTGTACCTTTATGTGTGATAGGCACCTACTACTAGACCTCTGCCACTCGTTTCAATGGAGTACACTTTATCTCCAAGCAGATGTTGGGTAGGCGATTGTAACGTTCTCTAATTGCCAAGTTTCTCTGTTTTCTGATGGCCGTGATTCGCGGACAGTCTCCCACCCCTAGATCTGCATAAAGTGGACGGGGGGGGGGGGGATCTTTACAAGAAAGGTGACAGTAATGGGGGGGGGGGACTAGTTGGAGAAATCAGACTATCAGACAAGACCGGTAATCAGAAAACGCTGTGATCCTCCACCGCGACACCCGCTTGGAGACTACCGTACACTAATCCAGCTGATCCTTCCCACAATGTGTTTGCACACTTGCATAATCTCACCGCAACTTGTTGTGTAATCTCTGTTTACTGTTCGTGTTGTTTGCGCTGCTTCCCAGGTGAACTTTGTGACCAAAGTATAATCTCGTTTGGCAGGCGCGTGACAAGGCTAATTAGTAGCACCAAGCATGGCAACACGTGCTTAAGAGCCGCTATGGTCAACAAAGCTGCTCTGAAGCCTGATAAAGGGAGACTATCCTGACCATTTTAGGAAACATTTTTTAAATTACTTTTCCACCAAAACCAGGTCTCCCTAAGTTTGTGGAAATAGTTAAATTGTTTCCTTAACGTTGTACACCACCACAGATGAACATTCATGCCAATGGTCTTTTTATAGCTGTTGATTGTTACATATCAAACATATACAATAATGTATAAAACATTTGATTAACAGAAAGTACTGCGCCTCGCCTTCCTTTCGCTGCAGACACAACAGATGACACCACTGACTGAGGTGAGAGGAGAGACACACAGTGGGACAGCATATCAGCTGGACAATGGTGGAGACGCCGCTCGGAAATTAGGAACTGAGGGTACACAGCCAGGTGAAGTCAGCAGACCTGTCTCCACGCCTTTACAAAAAGAATACAACTTAGCGGCCGCAAGGGAAGGGACGTTTTCTGGTACAACCCGTTCTCCCGGTTTTCTTCTCAACGCTGCAGCTGACAAGGATAATCGTGGAGACACCACACGACAAGACTTGACTTCGCCCGTAAAACGCATCACGTTTGTACCAGATCATCTGGTAGTTGAGAGACAAACTGCGGTAATACCAGCCGACTCTGTGGATGAGACTCGTGTGACAACTGTAGAAAGGCCGCCTGTAGATTCTACACGTGAAATTGCAACAGCAGTGGAAAATGTTGCAAAAGAAGAGACAGTTGCAACAGGTATGTTAGACTCCGGCGGCAACATTGTGGACAACTCTCTAATGCCTGACATTACACATGTAGCAATTGTACATAGATCTGCAACAAGACAGACACAAAGGTTTTCTATAGTGGATACACTTCAGCTTGACCACGCTGTGGATGCCGATACTGCTATAACTGTGCGCGAACCTTCCGAAGTTAATATACAAAGGTCTACCACGGCAATAGATGCACGTGGACACGTTGCAACAGTTGCGCAACTACAGACAACTACGTCCTCTACTACTACTACTGCTGCTGCTATTACGAAACGTACAGACAATGCAGGTCTTATAGCACTCGATGGTTCTGCGAAAACTACAAAGGGACCCCCTGCAGTATCTACACAGAAAGCTTTACATGGAATCAACACACAAGATGTCCACAAGTCCGCTGCAATCGCTCCAAGCGAACCTTCTGACACTGCTGCTGCAATAGGCGAACATATTCACGTGCCAACACCTTCGAATGAGGCTTCCGAAGTGGTTGTCAAACAAACAACAGTAAGAGCACAAGCATTTACTGAAGGTGCTCAGAAACCTTATGCAATGCCTGTTGAAGAGGTCAGAAAGAACGAAACTAGGTCTACTCTTAAACCTGATTCTGCTATCAGTGTTTCTTCTGTTCCCCAAAGTGTACAAAGAACCTCTGAACACAAAATTACTGATGTTGCAGCAGATGATACCGTTAAGTCAGTAACAACCTTAAGGGCGGAGCTTGTTCCACCTGCACCAGGTAAATACGACAACACGACATCCACAAGGACACGACATCTGCCTGGCTCGACGTTAAAACCTCCCAGTATCACTCCCACTATTCCAGACCCGCATCAAAGCCTGGTTGATGCCATGCGGTCACATTTAACCAGTGGGAGACTAAGCACGGTGGAGCTGATACAGCCCAAAGATGTATACAGAATAGGAGAGGAAATTGTGGTTATGGTGCAGACTAGAGACCAGCTGGACAGGCCGAAAACACGTGGTGGAGACTACCTAAAAGCTCGGATGATCTCTGTGGACGCGAGCACTCCCGGTACGTGTGTCAAGCAGTTTTATTAGTGTAATAAGGTACCGAAAGCGAAGCCAGCCTATAGGCAGTCCGTGTGTGTCTGGTTGTTTCTGCGTTTCCCAATATGCACAAAGCAGTATTGCCATACCTTAGTGTTGCTATTTTTGCCCGTGCGATTGGACGAGTCAAAGTAGCTAGCAGTACGGGTAAAGGGGTGAGACCTGATATCTCTGATTGATAGATATACATTGTAGATTGCCACAATCTCGCCTCTGTAGCAGACACCCTATAGTTGGGGTACATTATGAAGCAAGTAGCAGAACAGGGTTTGAGGGGGCTGGTCACCATATATATGAATGTGTATGAGTAAGAGTAAACAGAGCAGTAGTTGGTTAGGCTAGAGCATGGAAGTGTTAACATTATGCATGTGCTTTCCAAATACCTCTCTAAATTGTTTGTTTGTTTGTTTGTTTGTTTGTTTGTTCCGCAGGTCTAATCACGGACCACGCAAACGGCACGTACACGGTGCGTTTCCGGGCGGGCTGGAGCGGGAGGGCCGCCGTACAGGTGCACGTCATCCACCCGAGGGAGGCTATCGACGTCCTGCGCAGGCTCAGGAACGTGGAGAGGAAGCGGGTCAACGCCTGCAGCTTCCCTCACGGTACGGGTGCTGATTGTCTCCTGGTCGCTAGATGGCGTTTTGGATTGAAATTTGCTGCAACAGTCCATTGGTGCACATCCGTAGACAGTTCACCAGAACGTTTAACATCGTGTTACTTCCAGTTTAGCTCCAAGTTAAACTTTTTATTAGTACACCACCAAAGTATCTTTGTATGTCAACAGATAGCCTGACTACCTCACGCTTCTATATATATATAGCTATGAAATATAGCTAGCAGGCCGTCCACCGGTCAGGCCCCTGGAAGGTAATCTCCAAGCAGATCTTACGGTGGCCAAAGACAGTATCCAATTGGCCAAACCGTATCCATCTGCCACCGGTGGCCCATTCACAGAAATAGCAGCCTTGCCTTCCTTCTATGTCTTGACTCAGAGGTGTTAGCTATGTTGATAACTCAATACTATCGATTTGAACTCAGTAAAAACGCACTGCCAGCCACATTTTTGCTGTTTCCACATGATACAGACGGTGGTACGGAGTGGACACGTTGTTGGACAACCCCGTCCCGGGACCCTCAGGAAGAGGAGTGCGACTTCTCGCACGCCGCCAGCGGAACCGATTGGTACTGCAAGAAGCCGACCAAGGCGATCTGTTCGGCTATAGACGTGTGCAGCGGGGGAGGGCTGAGGCCGCTAGAGGAGATCGGCGTAACGGAGACAGACAAGATGCTGTTCAATGAGTGAGCTTTCTTGTTGTTTTGCATTCCTTATTTTGTATAGAGCATGGAATGAACGGTCATTGAGATTTTGGATTGGTTCAATTGGAAACATTATGCTTTGGCTTGATTTTACAACCATAGTTTGTCTTAATCATGAATGCCGCAGATTTCCTAACACTGTACTTTGTAGGCTGAACAATGTGTCAAGAGATGCCATAAAACCAGTCCCAACTGCCTTTGTTTTCAGTAGACTTGCACAGTATATTCTTCGAATTCGCAAATAAAGAGAAAGGAACAGCAAAACTTAGTTTTCCGATGAAAAGTTGGTAGCTCTCTTCTTTGCGGTAAAACCTGCGCGTTATATGTTCCCGTACAGAACATTCGTTGACCAGGAAGTCATGGAGGGGACGACTCTCTGGGTGCAAGTTACGGAACAAGACGTGCCTTGTAAGTAGTCATAGTGCCATAAGCGACAGTATCACAATAAGTCCTGTTTAATATGTACAAGCCAAACTGCTGAAAACCACTCAGGGGGCCGATTATATCTGGTCTATGTGGACAGGATGCTTGTTTCATTTGGAAAAATTATCTAAGGGACCACCAGACTCATTGGTCAAGTGGTGCTGTAGAGGTGGTGACTTGTAAAAGTTTGACATGTCTATCTGGTAATCTATTCATTCATAGTGGTCTGCTAACGTGTGAAGTCTGTCACTTCTTACTTGACGTGATTGATATGTAACAACCCCTTACAGGTTTAATTCGACACGGAAGCGGGAACTGCCTGTACGCGTCGGACCCGGATGTAGAAGGCAGCGACCCCTTGCGGCGCAGAGTGGTCCTGTGGCCCTGCACAGACAGTGCCCGACAGGTGTTCGTACCGAGGCATGACGGGAAGGTAGCCCACGTGGACAGCGGGCTCTGTATCGGAGCGATAGACGACAATTCTACAGACCATGGGCTGGTCGTCCTGAGGTAACCATAACAACTACCAATGTCTGTGCCAAACTACACCTAGGGGCTGAACGCAGATAAGAAATTGGTCAAATAGGGGGAAAATAGGGAAGGCCTTGGCAATAGAGCTACCCAACCAGTGGAGGTCTATTTCGGAAAGGCGTGAGGCCAAGGGTAGCTCTCTTAGCTACCTCCATCCTACTTTGACCGATACGTACTGTTACAGTACTACTAATTTAGTCAGGAGACCAAAGTAGCAAAACACATTGATGCATAGTTTGTCGGCTTCCTGCTTCGTTTTGTCGCGCAGTGCGTTGCTAAAACTGATTGGGACGTAAAGTTGGAGATCCTGTGTTTGAGGAAAGCCACACCTCGAGAACACTAAAGATCTCATTACACTTATCAAATAGAGTAGGGATCTATAAAGTTTACAGTTTGGAGAGTGGTTTAAACCTTACAGTCTGATCTTACACAGCTTGTACGGACTGTACAAAACTGGTGTGTTACGCCTAAAGGTGTTTACCTGTTAAGCGAAACAAAGAAAGATATGTCGTTCTTTAGGGACTGTGAGTCCGGAGGGTTACGAGTCCGGAGGACGGAGAGCCGCGCCATCCAAGACGTGACGACGCTCAGGTGTGTCCACCCTCACCTGGACGTACAGGTGCCACTGGACGGCTCACCTGTGCGCCTGGCCGAGGGATGTGACGGCGCAAAGGTTGTCTTCGAGTTCATGGAAGGTGAAGTTGTTGGCATTAGATATCAGTCACGATAGATTTTTAGGTTTTTACTACTGCAACGTCAATGCAGGGGCACATTTCTGTTGACAATTGATATCGGGCAAAGATTTTCAGGTCTTACAAAAAGTAAAGGTGCACGTTTGTTTAAAGGCAACGGCTCGTTTCTTTTGCAGTGCAGTTCTTTGATTTGGCATATATCTTGATTTCACGAAGTGGTCTGGTCCATTCTCTACCCTGACATCACTTTTTTCAATGACTACACCATAGTTGGAAGCACTTATTAATATATAACTCGCGTTTATGTTCTGCACAGATTTGTCTAGTTTACCGAAGTGTGAACCAGGCCAAACGCCCTCTGCCGGTTTCTATCTGCACGACAACTGGTACACGTACGCCTGTCGTGCGAGGCAGTTCCCAAACCGAGACTCCGTCATGAAGTGTCTGACAAACAAGTCCGTGTACATGTATGGGGTATGTTTCAAGCTCTCATCACTCATATACATAGAGCAATTCATCCACAACAAAAGCTAGTAGTCCCCCTTTTGCCAGATAGACTACGAAACCCGGGCCATTGCATGTAGACTCTATGAGAAGCAATACATGTATGGGGTATATATATATATGCTGGCGACTTTCACCATTACTTAAAGCAAAGGACCAACAAAGTACTCCCTTTCCTAAGTAAGACTAGAACATTTGTTGCAGATAGATTTTGGTAATTGTAAGAAATGGTAATTGTGTGCTTAGAATTTATGACAGACAATACGAGAGAGGGAGACAGATAGATCACAGGGTTCAATTGCGTTAATGCATTCAATTTTGTAAGGAATGTCGAGTTTTGAAAATTCGATTCAAAATGTGCCACTTCCATCATACTGTGTGACGTCTTGGTAGCCTGGTGTCCAAACCTATTTTGGCTGCCGAGTCTCTCCCTCCTCTTTGTGCGGAGAGGACCAAAGAGACTCGGCAGTTCAAATAGGTTTGGGCACCATCATAAATGATCTGTCGACCCAATGGGACGTGGTAAGACTCTACTACTCTCTTCCACATCTGCCATGACTTGTTCTGACACCAGGCTAACGTATTGATGGCCGTCTCTTGTCAGGACTCCACCGTTCGGCAGTGGTTTGACCACCTGAACAACTACCTGGGTCTGACCCGCGTGATGGTGCTGCCTGGGATGGAGAACTGCCACATCGGGCCGTGCGCCTCGCACCACAACAGCACCAACACCCACCTGCACATGATGTTCCACAACTTCCCCATCTACGGAAACCCGTTCAGGTGAGTCTTTATTGAATCCAGAACCGTGCCTATCTAGTTCCATGCCTGAATGGGTTAGAGTTAGGATCAGGCACGGTTCTGGATAGTCTCTGCGTAACCAAGGCTGTTCTATGTTGCGTCGTATCCATAGCATACATTATCTCTTGCATAATCCTTTCTTCGTGGTCCACAGAATAAATCAGTGGTGTTGCTGCTTTTTCGTTCCACAGAAAAAGGCAGATGGCAAGAAAAATGGCAAACAAACCCAGAATCTGGTTTCAGAGCAGAAAACATTTCTCAACATCAACACAGATATTAAGAATTCACTTGCCAAACAGCGGACTTGGTCGTCTTTGTCATGATAGGATGTCCATTCGTACCTTTGCCGTCTCTTATTATGATCATGTCTTTACAAAGCTGACAACCGTTATTGATTTTGTTTTCTTTGACCCCGAAGGTACCACCGGATGGTTTACATCGCCGAGGAGCTGGACCGGCTGCAGGGCGGACCGGATGTCGCAGTCGTCATCACCGTCTGGTTTCACTTCCTCATGGAGCCGCTTCACATCTACCGGAAACGCATCGTAGCAATCCGCGATGCCATCTTAAGACTTCATCAGGTTAGAAACAACCTTGCCTTTAAGCTTCTCAAGTTTCTCTTAAGTTCCGCTAAAGAAGTCAAACAACCAAGGAGATTAAATCTAACCTCCTTGAAACAACTAACAAGAAATTAGAGATTTCGGGCTTCCTGAATTCCCCCATGTCGACCACTGATAACTCAATTGTAACGATCTTTGGTATGTGGGTAGGTCTTGGAAGACGAAGGTCAAGGTCATGGACCTCCTGCCGGATGTCCTTGGTACAGCAGCAGAACCTCCGGTTTTTGTATCGCTAACCCGTGACATGCCATGGTCTTGATTTTTGTGTGGCAGATAGCTTTTCATGTCAAAAAGAGGTGGTGTAGGTTTGGTCCAGCCTAGCAACTTGTTCTGGAACTGCAGGGACATTTTTGTTAAAATCTTTACTCCTGTTTCCTCCCTACAGCGGCACCCGGCGACCCTGGTGCTGATCAAGTCCGGCAACATGGCGTTCAGCTCTCTCTGGGCGCCGACCCACGTGGGAAACTATCTCATGGCGGACGACTGGATGTCGGAGGACCTGGACAGACTGCAGCGGGAGGTATTCTCGCCCACAAGGGCCGTGTTCCTGGACGTGTGGGGCATGACGGCCTGCCACCGCGTCCAGCACGATATCCACCCTCCTGGCGTCATAGTCGCGGCGGAGGTTTGGCTCATGCTAGCCTATATATGCCCGACGTGACGCATCAGACTGATGACGCATTTCATACTGTAGTAACATCACAATCAGACGGACGGTAGGAGTAAGGCCAACAACAAATCAAGTGATTTGGACACCTTGTAAGGATGCCACCACAAAAATAGGACACATAGCATACAACAACAATAAATCCATTGACAATGCTTAAGCTTCTTGCACTGTTTTGCAATTAAAAATCTGGTCGTTAGAAGAGAAAACTTGACTTTTGTGTTGTTTGTTTGTGCCCATAACAAGTGGAAGTCCATTTTCACACTTTTCAATGTAATGTTTTTAACATTGGACTCCATGGTCAAATCCTAACGTGCGTCAGCTTGTATAGGCTTATGGTGGACTGCATGGGGAGGGAAACACTTGTCAGGGAGAGAGTTCCACAATTTTACAGTCCGTGGAAAGACGCTGCTGCTGTAGAAGGACTTAGAGACTGGTATTTGAACAGTGTAATGATGTGAGCCAGAAGAGAACCTAGTGGTACACTGAAAAGCTCTCAATGATGGAATAAGAAGTACATCAGAAGAGCTCATCGGAACAATTGCCATGAAAGTAGAAGACAGACAACGAAGCAACATTTTGTCTGTGAGAGAGGGAGTCCTGCTTCGAGATGACATCCAACGGGCAAACAAAGTCTCCTTTGAATACGCCCTGAAGGCACAGTAAAACCATAAAAGCAAAATTTAAAAAAAAGTTCTTTTACTGCCATGGCACTTGCTATTAAGGTGGAGTATACTTTCCTCCTAGTACATTCCATTTGCAGATATGCGTTAACATTTAGTATAACGTTTGTCAATATTTATACTAATACTGATACTTTGCAATGACAACATCAACCAACAAGAAACTTTGGCATGAAAGTTCATCTGTGTTGGTAGTTGACATAGTTTCAAACTTTGTTCCAACACAAGAAGTTTGCGCATCTGATTTTTGACAGTCCAACCTCATTCTTTCTCAGAATTCAAGTGACCAACTAACTGGATTATGTGACCTCAGATGCAATAAGAAATGTGAAGTTATGTTGCATTGTTACAACATATCTTAACATTAATACAATACAATACAGCAGCATCGTTTAGATAGATCAACCTGCCACAACAGTGTTAAGCAGAGTTTATAGAACTATGTGAACTCTGTAAAGGTTTTATCATATCATATCAGACATGAAGTACGTATATTGACAACAATTCTGCCAGAGCCTTATAAATACAGTCTTTCCTGACAGCTGGTTTTCTTGGGCCACACTTATATCCCATTTGCAGTATTTAGAGAATCTCATCATCCATGATATCAAATTTGTGTGGCTGAGAAGACTTGAAGGCAAAGGAAAAAAAAACACAACTGAAACTTCTCTAGGTATCCTGACAACTTGCACATAACCTGACAACACTTCAAAAAGTAAATTTCTTTGCAAACATATAAAATCATGATACAAGTACCCTGGTTGAAAATAAACATTATTACAACAATTCCCATATACAAAAGTTTGTTACATGGCACATAGATATACTATAGATTAGATTTTGTCTTCATTTTTTTTGTAATCATAGTGTCAACTTTGTACAAAAAAAAGCCAGCATGCAGACCTATATTTCCATTTCTAATAATTCTAATATCATTACCATAGGTAATAATGTAAATTTTAAATGAGCTCTATTATTTTCATATATCTCACTATTTTTGATACGTCATGAGCTAGATATTCACACTCAAATGACAAACTCTAAAATAGGCTGCCATTTGTTAATCTGGACAGCTTTGTCAAACTGTCTGCCATGATTTTAGACGACCGCTATTGCAAGTATGAACATCAACAAGCCAATGTGGCTTTAGACACTTTGTCCAGCTCAGCTTTTTTTTTAGACAAATCCACAAATACATTCATTCATTCACCGTGTCAGTCTTAGACAGAGGTTTGTCCTGTCTGTAACATTAACCCTGGTCAACATTAGCAGGAGTCAGCAGTAGCAGATATACATTTAACACTGTCTGCTACTTTGGATGTAAATTCATACAAGTTTACAGCTTCAAAATGTAGCAGGGTGATGACAATCAAGAGTTTGTGAAACACAACGGAAATGCTGGCGCCTATTTGTTACTTCGATGAGTTTGCAACTATGGTGAGTTCGCAACTTTGATGTGTTCGCAACTTTGATGAGTTCACAACTTTGATAAGTTCGCAACTATGGTGAGTTTGCAACTTTGATGTGTTCGCAACTTTGATGTGTTCGCAACTTTGATGAGTTCGCAACTTTGATAAGTTCGCAACTTTGATGAGTTCGCAACTTTGATCAGTTTGCCACTTTGATAAGTTTGCCACAAAGTGACTGCAAAAACTGCAATGGAAAATACTGCAAATAGTTCAAGTATTCACAGTATTTTCCATTGAAGACAGAAGGGCTGAGGACTGCAGATCCCAACATGTCAGTCTGTTCTTATGCAGCTTGTATGTAATTTACTAAACTGGTGTGTTAAGCTTTAAGGTAGTTTAACAGTTGCACAAACCAACGAACAAACGAACCAACCAACGAACCAACAAACTTGTCTTCAAACTCATTCTCAGTCACTGATGAAAGAAAGTGGATGCTATCTGAAACGCCTGACTCTTCAGAGAAGTAGCTTGATTTTTTGTAACATTGTACCTGGATGTGTAACCTTCATCAACAAACCAACCAACCAAGAAACAAACAAACAAACAGAATGACTAAACACAGCTGACCACGCTGATCTGGCCGATGTCCTTTAGTTCTGTCACGGTGCAGTCACATGTTGCCACGCCCGCGCCCGCTCGACAGATCCCAATACTGTTCACCTCTCCCCACCTGGTAAAAAAATATAACAGCACGTTTTAGGAACAAAAAAACAACAAGAAAGGTAACAGTTGCAAAGCAAATACATAATCATGTTTACCTTCACATAGTCTAGCCCAACAAACTACTGCTCTGTTTATTTTCACTCAAACATATTCATATATATGGCCACCCGCCCCTCCAACTCTGTCCTGCAACTTGCTACATAATGTAATCCAACACGACTTGAGTGTGCTGCATGACAAAGCAATGTAATCAGGTTTCAGTAGAAGCTAGCAGAAAGAGAGTAAAGACAGAAAGCATGACTGGGATTGACAAACTGAAACTAAAAGAAAACTGAAACTAAAAGAAAGTCCCTTTTACAAATTTCCTGTTCTTTGCAAGCCCTTCTGCTTAGCCCAACAAATGTCCACTGTTATATACTAGTAGTTAAGGTAAAGTTTGAAATAAAACAGCTCACATTTTTGTAACAAAATTACTTACTTGTCCAGGATTAGATTGTTAGCTTCCAAAGAGTTGGAGGAGGCCCAATCATCCTCCGGCAGTGAGAGAATGTGTAATACAGTTTTTTTTAGCACGTCGGCAGAACGTACTGCACCTGCGCGAAACCCGTAATGTATTGTGCATAGCACTTTGGCAGAACGTCTCATATAAGGTTGTATTAGAGCATATAAGGTTGACAGCCTGTCTAGATCTGTAGTTTTCTGATGTTGTATAGGAAAAGATATCGTCTGCAACAGGCAAAATTTTGATGCAACGTTGACCAAACATCCAACGAAAAACGTGAAAAATCAGGGTTTTGCGCAGGCGCAGTATGTTCTGCCAACGTGCTGTGGTTATGTAACAAAATGACTCACTTGTCTAGGATTGGGTCGTAAGCCTCCACGGAGTTGAGGTACGATCCGCCGTCATGGCCGCCCACGGCGTACACCTTCCCCCCGAGCGCGGAGACCCCCACCCCGCCCCGGCAACACGACATGCTCCCCACCATCTCCCACTCGTTCTTGGACGGGTCAAACCGTTCTACCGAGTCCAGCGGCGCGTTGTCGTCAAATCCACCTGGACAAAAGAAAAGAAATCAAGCAACGGCTATAGAGTGCATTTTTTAAACTTTCAAGTTGGTATGTTGTGTTTGTATTTTTTTGGGCTGGGTCAAGCTGCTCTACCAAGTCTAGCGGCGCATCGTTGTCAAAACCACCTGTCACCAGCCCTCCAATTCTGTCCTGCCGCTTGCTACATAATGTAATCCAATACCACTTGGGAGTGCTGCATGATAAAGCAATGGACAGGTCAAACGCTCCACAGAGTCAGTGGGCATTGTTGTCAAAACGTGTCTAGAGAAACATTATTAGAAAGCGAAGCCCATCCCTCTCCTTCCACTGCCTTTTACCTTTTTACCATGCGAACTATGTGGCTCCACATGTCTTACTGAGGGACGACTGCAGTGTGAAAGATGTCGGTTAGCTTGAGAAATGAATCCACTCTACTTTATGCTGCATCTCAGTATACGGAAAGGATTACAAAGCTATGACAAGGCCTACATGCCTGCAGTGAGATAGCACCTCTTTACACATCAATACATCTTGAGAACATACTAGATTAAACTCCTTACCAACAGCATACAGAAACCCGTTCAGCACAGCTAGTCCAGCCCCGGCCCTTCTCTTGATCATGGGAGAAATCTCCACCCACTTGTTCAGGTGCGGGTCGTAACGTTCGCAGCTGTTCAGCGACGCCACCCCGTCATTTCCGCCTATCGCATACAAGTATCCCTGCAGAAGGGAGGACAGAAAATAGGGATAATATCTGATTGAAAATTCATCTTTTGGGTTAGAAACAGAGCTAGAACTAGAGCAAGCACAAGAGAAAGAGTTAAATTAGAGTTACATTAGGGATAGGATAAGAGTAGTGTGTGAGTATAGAACTAGAAGTGGCAATTTTGAATTGATGAAGATTTTTTTGTTTTTGTTTTGTTTATTTGTTCGCACAAACTTATATGAAACAAAAAGGGTTAAAATTTACATAAGACAAGTACTATGTGCAGGATGGGGCGGGAAGCCCTAATAGCTTATGCATGGCCCTCCTCCTTCCTATTTCTAAATTAATGAACATACTTTAATGAAAAGGAAATTTACGTAATGAGAAATTAACTACGATAACTTGAACATAATATAAAATAATAAATGAAAATCATGAAGCTAATATACTATAAGATAATCAATTTTATATGCTCATTGTGTACAGAAAGTAAAGCGCTTACCAAAAGCTTTTGAAGATTATTTTGGGTAAATTTTCTACCTCAGAGGGCTGATTGAAGGCTTGAAATCTAAAGGTTCTGGGTTCGAATCCATAGCAGGCCCTAATGTTGTGCCATTTGAAAAGGTACTTACCACCTATTTCCTCACCCAACTCGGGTAAAAATGATACTTAAACTGTACAATCTGGTGTGTTACACCTAAAGGTGGTTTACCAGTTATGTAAAACAAACAAACAAACAAACAACCTCACCTGAAGTGGTGCCACCCCCACCCCTCCGCGAGGGGTGTTCATCGGCGCCACGAAGTTCCACGTGTCGGACTCGATGTCGTACCGCTCGACCGTGTGGAAACAGGCGCTGTCGTCCAGCCCCCCCACCGCGTAGATAGGACCCCCCAGGCTGGCCACCGCTATGCCTCTCCTGAAACACAGGTAGGTTGTCACTGGTAAAACCAGAAAGGTAACAGTTGCAGAGCAAATATATAATGTTTACCCTCACATGGTCTAGCCTAACTAGCTACTGCTCTGTTTCTGACTCAAATACATTCATGTATATGGTGATCAGCCTCTTCAACTCTGTCCTGCTACCTAATGTAATCCAACACCACACTGTGTCTGCTACAGCACCAGTTATCATGGTCATTGACCTTATTCTTTTGTAGTAGGAGAAGAAAAAAACAGAGCAAAAACATCATGAAACACAAAGGTACATGTAAAGGTGGTGCAATTGGTAGCTACTTAGATGCTGTTTTTTCAGGGTGGCAGATATATATGTAACATGGTGGATATCATGTTAATAATAGGCAATGTAACCCCACCTTTTGGTTGCCATGGGTGACAGAATGGTCCACTTGTTGATATGGGGGTCATACATCTCCACAGTGTTGAGGTGGTCACTTCCATCGTGGCCGCCCATGGCATACAGCTTACCTGCAGTGGACAGTCAACAAGCTTCAGAAAAAGGGTAGATAATTGCTGTTTACAACAAAATAGATCAAAGATCCCCTACCTCCGCAAAGTATTTAGAGCTGTTGCGAAATTTCTTTCTTATCATTGAATTGAATGAATAATATCTCTTTTATTCAATCTTGTGAATTTCTTGCTAATCCTCCATGTGTTTTTTCTCACTGGCTTCTATAAGACAGCAGACATACATGTAAATACAGAAGACAGAAGATGTGATAACCTTTAAAGTTTACAACATTCAGTCTGCCTAAAGAGACTATTTCAACAAGTAGGTATCAGAAATACCTGCACAGCTATGCACCTCCAATCTTACCAATCCTGCACTAACCTGCATACATGTATGCAGTTGGTATTTCTAGTCTTGTGTGAAACTCACTCAAAGTAGATGTGACACCGACATGTCTTCTTCTCGTGCTCATCTCTGGAATCTGGAACCACCGGTCGTTCCGAAGGTCGTACGCCTCGATGCTCTTGAAGGGGTCGCCCGACGCCCCCCTCCCCCCTACACTGAACAGCACACCTGAGGGAACATAGAAGAGGTTGTGTCAATTCATCAATGAATGAATGAATGAATCAATCCATCCATCCATCAAAGAGACTGAAAGAAACTAGCATTTGAACCAGTTACAACAATCCCCCCAGCTGTCTCCAGCTACAAAACTTCCAGTAAAGCACATGACTTCTTTTTTGGAGGCAGCGGCTAATGAATTGTTTTCAATAATTAGTGGTTTTAATTTGTGATGTACATATTAGGAAATTCCATAATCGCACAAAAATCACCTCAATCTCAAGTGTTGAATTCCGTAATCAATTCATTTTCTTAGAACATCAACAGCACTGATGTAAAGTGGCTACTGTAATTTCTGAATTTTTTTATGGTACTTTTACGTTCACTGCTTTCACAGTCACGTGAACTTACATTACCATTATCATTTGCCTTTCCCGCCACAGTGAAGTTTAAGTTTGATAAACATGCCCATTTTCCTTAGACTACAGTATAATCTCTCATGTCATGGAGAGACACACACAGGGCAATCCCTGCATTTAATGGCAAAATGGCAGAGGCATAAAAAATTCATGACATTCCCAGGGGATCATCTGGTTTTTGTCATCTCAAGGTAGATGTGTGACATGCAAGGACACCCTGGCTTCATAGTATTGTGGAGTGAGTGAGTGAATGAGTGAGTAAGTGAGTGTACTGACCTGTGCAGCTCTTCCTAGGCTGTGTGCGTATGGAGTGAGTGAGTGAGTGAGTGAGTGAGTGAGTGAATGAGTGAGTGAACCCACCTGTGCAGTTCTTCCTAGGCTGTGTGCGTATGGAGTGAGTGAGTGAGTGAGTGAGTGAGTGAGTAAACCCACCTGCGCAGCTTTTCCTGGGCTGTGTGCGTATGGAGTGAGTGAGTGAGTGAAAGATTGAGTGAATGAGTGAGTAAACCCACCTGCGCAGCTCTTCCTGGGCTGTGTGCGTATGGAGTACTTGAGGCCCGGCACCTTGCTGGCCTGAGACAGGTGGTAGTTCTTGGCCTCGTCGATGAGGTCTCGGCAGGAGTGGTCCTTCCGCAGCATCTCCTCCTGCTCCACAGCGCTCATCAGGAACGACGGCTGCAGCATCGGGAAACGCACGTGTCTGGGGATGGCAGAAGGAAAAAAATGAGAAACAAGATAAAGGTAATCTTTGCAAAGCAAATACTTAATGTTTACCTCCAGCTCTGTCCTGCCACTTGCTACATAATATACATTTGTAACCCAACACCTCAGCTACAGCACCAGTTACCATATATGGTGACAGCCGTTAGGTCTAGATCATTGACCTTGACCTGGAGATGCCAGTAAAAAAAATCATGATATGAATCTTAGACTACAAGAAAACAGCTACTCAAGCAACTAGATAGATTTTGGAGACTGTCATCAGACCTTTCTAGTATATGTAGCATCCACTTCTTTTCATCAGTGACTAGAACTCCTGCTCTGTTAAAGCCCAACAAACTACTGCTCTGCTTATTCTTATAATTACTCAAACTTATTAATATGCATGGGGACCGGCCCCTCCTAGTCTGTCCTGCCACCTGCTACAGGGGTTAAAATCATCTTTATTTCAATGAATATACAAAGATGAAAGGTTGCTTGTGTAAAGCCTAGGTCAGCCCTTTATCTTTCAATACAACACCAAGAGGAGGGCACAAGGCAGTTAAGACATATACAATTTACACGTTACTATGTAAATTGGACATTTTGGCGTTTCATTTAAAAATTATTGCAGGTAAGTTGTAGGTACATTTTATACATAACCATGTTACGGCAGGAAAAAAACAAAGTAATGAGATACAGATTCAGAGCCAAAGCAGGTATGCAGAAAGAAGTATTTTGCACCCTGAATAAGTGAGGAAGTACCTGAAGATATCTGAGACGTGCTGTTTCCTGGTGGCGATGTCGTGCTTCACCCACTTCATGACGGCCTCGTACACCTGTTCCTCCGCGCCCACGTTCAGGTCCGAGGAGCTAATCATGGCTGTCAGGTGGCTGGCACTCACCTGTCGGACAAACACAAGGAAATCAGAGACGGCAGATTTCACCACTTTACCCATACTACTTTGCAACCCTTATCTGTATCTGTATCTGTATAGCCGGTATAACCGCCCTTTGGCGTAACACACCAGCTTATCAGCTGATCATGGCCGTCAGGTGGCTAGTGCTCACCTGTGGGAGACACACTGGAAATGAAAATTAGAGGTGGCAGACTTCACCCCTTTACCCATGCTGCTTTCAACCCCTACAGTTCCGCAGACCAAAAGTAGCAGACCCTGACTGGCCAGAACAAGGCAATCAGAGATGGCAGACTTCACTCCCTTACCCATGAAAGATGATGGTCCCAAAGCTTTTTAGAGGCTATAGGGCAGTGGGTTCTTGCAAGGAATTTGAACCCAGAACCTTTGGATTCTGAGTCAACAACCCTGACCACAAGACCACCTTGCCACTGTTTAATATCTTTCCTAACTTCTTCTCAGATTTAATCTCAGTATTTGTCTCACCTGTAGGAACTCGTCGTGCTGAATGACGTCTAAGAAGTTGTCGCAGGAGTGCTTGTCTCACCTGTAAGAACTCGTCGTGTTGAATGACATCTAAGAAGTTGTCTCACCTGTAAGAACTCGTCGTGTTGAATGACATCTAAGAAGTTGTCGCAGGAGTGCTTGTCGGCACACTTCAGAAGCTCCATGCGGTTGTGCTGCTCCGCAAACATGCGGATCCCCAGGCAGTTAGCCGGGTGGAGGTGCGCCTGAACAGGAAATCAAAATGTTTATTTCTTTATTTAAAAAAAAAAAAAAGATCTTGATCCAGTTTTTTCCACTGGTTCCCTACCTAAACTTCTTTTCGACAAGCACAATGAACAGTGGACCACAGCTTAACATCCCGTCCTAAGGACTGTGACCCTTTCCAGTAGCGTGCATGTCGGGTGAACGACAACAGCCGGGGCTCGAACTCCAGTGCTCGAAATACTTTTTTTCGGGTACGTGCAGAATTGCACATTGGCAAAAATTTTAGGTGCAATTTGAAAAAGTTATGTGCAAGATTATATTCAGTCTTGCATCAGTAGGTTTGCAACTGTTTTAATGTGTGTTAACCTTCTTAGCTTGCCACAGCATATTTAGGAATTTATATATAAAAAATAAGAGACCAAACATGAACAATGTACGTGTATTCATTTGCCTACAATTGTCAGTCTGAAGCTGCTTGGTCTGAGTCCTCCGATTCATGAAAATTTCTCGGCATTAGCTTTAGCTTTAGCTTTAAGGAAGCCGCTAGTGAATCCCCGCCCCGCCCACTCGCCACCTGTCACAAACACTACAGTTGGCACTTCCACATTTTACACGGCACAAAAAGAAAATTTAACAACAGTCTGAGAGCAATAAATTATATTTATTTTGCATATTTGTTTACCTCGATTATCGTGCATGATATAACGTTATAGAAAAAAATACTGCTAAGAAAAAAATAAAGTACGGTTAATTTTTGCTTTTTCGCCTGCATGGCGCTCCCCTCCCCCTCCTGCTCTGGGGGCGCGGCAGTCGTGGCGTCAACATCGGGGTCCTGGGAGAAATTACTAGTATTCGATGTGCCGGACCCAGTGGCATCTTCCCTCTCGCGCGCATCCGATTCAGCCTCCCCACTGGCTGCATAAGCCACAGCCTGTGGCCTCGAGAAAAACTTCAAAATAGCTCCCTTCTTCATACTGTGATCATACTACGTCAAACAAAATATATTGCAGTTTTCTATATAGCACTGAATGCTGGGAAATCCGAAAACTATATCTTTCACCGAATTTTACCGAAATCCCTGCGAAATCGGGCGAAAAAGCCGAAAGCACCCCGCCGAAGGACTTCGTGACGCATCGCCCAACAAGTTTCGCGCGTCTTGCCATATTTGGTAAATCAGCTACGTAATGCCTTCGCGTCACCCGGGGACGAGAACAGCTTGTTCCCAGGATGTTCAGTTAGGAAAACAATATGGCTGCCGTGCGCCCAGCGCACTGCCGACACAGCATGAAACTTCGGAGATACGCAGTGCAAACATGATATACCGGTATTTACTATGTGCAAAATTGCACATTCAAAATATTTTTACGTGCAAATCTTGAAAATCGTGTGCAATTTGCACATTGCACCTGGGTATTTCGAGCTCTGAACTCCCAACCTCTTAGTCCAGAGGCAGGGTCGCTAACCACTGAACTATGCATGCTACAGCAATTTGAATTTTCTCTATGTTACAATGGAGGGGGAGTGAAAACAGGTGATGTTGATGGCCTTTACAAGTTGTCTCCCCTGAGAGACATTTCATTCAGACTTCAATCAATAACTTTTGATTGATTAGGATCAATAATTTCTGCTCCTACCTTCATGAAGTCGCAGCAAGCTTTCGCTAGAACCTCCACCTGAAGGAGACAGGCCGCGTAGAGCAGGGACTGCACGTTCTCCGTTGTCATGACAACCTTCGACGTGTAGGCGAACCGTACGATCTGCTCCAGGGCGTAGCTGTCTATGTCTTTGATGGTCACCTGAAAAATGTTCAGGTACAGAGGGTTAGGTACCTGACACTGAACAAGTTTGTTCACCAATTACTTATGAGATATACAAGTAGCCACCTGTAATTTCAGTAGAATTTTGTCTCCTTATCTCAAAGTAAATCTTCAGAAGATTTCCAAATTTTAAGTACTAAATTGTCACGATTGTTATCTTTAAGATGGAGTAAATGGTAAGGTTATGGTGTCCACTACTGTTTCAGTTCATTCAGGTAAAGATACACATACACAGTTCAGATTCCAACTTGACTCAAAAAATTTTACAGGTACAGGTACATCTACATGTATACTTGACATTCAGACCAAGACCTGTATCTAAAGAAATTTATCTAGATACATGCACAGATACAGGTACTCAGCCCTACCGTATCCTGGTAACATTCTCCCATCCCTGAGGTGAACATGGAGAAGAAGTAGGGGGAACAGGCGGCCAGGACCACTCGGTGGCAGTGGATCGTCTTCTCTCCGACCTACAAGTGAACGATAAAGTGAAAGTCATCTTGAACCAGTTTAACTCAGCGAACAGTTTTTCCAATTTGCTCTTTCACTAGTAGTGATCGTGACAGATGCTATGTACAGTATTTACAGGTTCATTGTACTAGCTGTAGCTCTTTTCAACAAGCACAATGAACAGTGGACCATTGTCTTAACATTCCGTCTTAAGTAGTGTGCATGTCGGATGAGCGACAACAGCCAGGACTCCAACTACTCCCAACCTCTTGGACCAGAGGTAGGGTCACTAACCACTAGACCACAAACACTAACCTTCAGCATGGTGTCACACAGCTCCTCGTCCTCGTAAAGCTGCCGCAGGATCTTAAAGGAGTCCTTGAAGAGACTCCGCGCCTCGAAGGTCGACGTCTCCACCTCCACCATCTTGGACATCTGGCGACCTCTGACCCCTGTAGGCCCCTTTGATTTGTTCCTTTATCCCTGAGAAAATCCCCTCCTCCTATAGCTGGATTGAAAAAAAAAATGAAATCGCTGATTCAAGTCAATTATAGACTCATATATTAACCACAACCTTTCCCCATACTTGCCCATTTGCTCAGGTTTGTTATGAAATTGAATCTTTGTTAACCATAATCCTTAGTTAAGTTGAACTTGAAGTATTTCCATCTTACACGCCCCAAACAACTGTTCCATGTCTGCATGTATGACCCTAGTGGAAGCCTGAACATGACACCCTACCCCTAACTCAGAAGTAAAATATGTTTACATTGCGACAGTTGTAAAAACATCCTGACTTCCTGTCCCCGAAATTGGGTTGGCTCTAGATAGTGGATGTGTGTCATACTGTACATATTAAGTTCAGTGCTCTTTTACTTTGCAGCACAGTGAAAATGAAGTGTTTGCAGTATATCTTTGATATCTCGGTTCAAACAATTATAATTGATGCAACAGTGTGCTCTGACAAGTTCAGAAAAATTATAAAACCTTTGTTGCATTACTTGTTTAAAATTTCATATTCAAGCTCTGAAGAGAGGCAGTAAGATATGCAATTAGGTTTTGCTGATATTCTAAATTTTTATTTCATGCTAAACACCCAACTGTAAACCTTTTCCAAAATTTACAATTGAATTTCAAGCCCTGCACGGTTGTACTTGATTAGGGAAGGGCAAATGCATATAGCACTAGCAGAGCAGTTGGTGGCAGACACGCCCCAAACTGAGTGGCTGTTTTCAAAATATATTTTTCATGTGAAAACCGTTCTCACAAGCAAGGTATTCAAATACATACATTCAGACTCAGCGCCTTCTTTTAAATACAAAATCTTCTTGCAAGAATATTGAAATTCTATGCTGTAGAATCATTTTGATTCTATGCTATAGTACTGTACAACACCGCCCTAGCCTGTAACATGTAAGTTGTAACATGTAATGAAATAGGGTCATACTTTGTATACCATTGCCGACGCACACTGTTACACGTTTTTCCAACTTCTTTGCTATTTTCCGAGTCAACATGATGCACAGTTTTCCCCCAGATTGTAGTAGCAACAATTGCTGACAGAAAAAACACGAATTTGTTGAGTAAAACAACACCCAGCTTGTAACACAACATTTTATCTGGCATGGGCCACTGGTTATATCGGCACGAACACTTCGCATTTCGCCGCTTCTAACTCGCCCAAACCAAAGCTGTCAGCTGCACAGAGTGTGTCAGGCCATTCAGACGGCCTAGAATGCCGATCTAGCGATAAGAGACGAGCTCTTTACTCACGTTTTAGCGGGAAAAGTGGGATCGATGCCGACTTGTCGCCTCCGCCAGACGATATATGTTGTGATGGGCTTGCTGAGGAGAACAGGCGACGTGACGAAGCACTTCCGGTGACAGAGGTCACGTTTTGGCGGGAAACTTGAAATTCTCAATGTGTGACTTGCGAATCTTGCATCATAAACATAACTGACATGATTTATGTAGATTAATTCAAGTTAAAGAAGAGGTAAGCAAAGTTCGTGCTAATACCTGCGTCTAAACTACAGGTGACGAGAAGCATTTCCGGTGACAAAGGTCACCCTGTGGCGCGAAATTTGAAGAAGCGGATTTTCAGACGACCAAAGGTATCTACGTACCCTCTGAGCAAAAAATTAAGTGGAACGGGTTTGTATGCAAGCTCATGTAAGCAATATCCCTTTGACTAATTGCTGTAACCCTTCCGGCTGAGTCCCTTTCAATATTTGCCCGGCCTCTTTGCGTTTTCAGGCGCAGACCGACGCTTTAATAGTGCCCCCCCCCCCTCTCCCAAAGGATGCCGTTTGCAGCAATAGGAGACTTTCCGGTAAAAAATTTGGCACTTTTTGCAGGGTCTGAAAGGCTGGGAAATGTGAGTCAATCTACATTACGGTATTCCTCACAGAAAAATGAATTCTATTCCTTACGACAATCATAACTGTTATATGTTGAGGTTGGATTTAATACAGTAGATCTTGGGAATATTTGCTGATAGTTGCATTGATACACATTCGTTTTTGCAAAGTCTTATTACAAACTTCAAACCTTTGTCTCGCCTACATGGTCCAAACCCCTGACGTCACCAGGCCTTGTGAGGTGAACTACCGATATTCACCAGGGCAGGACTACCTGGTGTGATCCCTGGTGTTAGCCTGGAGTCCAGCCTTGAGCTTTGGTCCGCTCCCCAAGAGTACCCTGTAGGGGTACTCTTGGGGAGCAGACCAAAGCTAACAAGGCTGGACTCCAGGCTAGTCTGATGTCATGACGTGGTGGACACAGTTGGGTCAAAGGTCAGCTGCTGGAGTTCTTATATGGAAGGTAACGTTACACATATTGTTTTTGCTCTGTTTCTTCTTCCTCTCCAAACAAATAAGGTCAATGACCTGGAACAGACGTGGAGAGTAAGAATAAACAGAGCAGTAGTATGGTGTGCTAGACCAAGGTAAGCATATTGCATTTGCTTTGCAGATGTTTCCTAAGAAATTCCTTTCTCGTTGGGATAAAGTCTCTGGAAGCATGTTCTTTTCTCTAGTTTTCTAGACATCTATTTGACACACTGGCCAAAGTTTAAAGACTTCAAAGTACATGTATAAAGAAGGAATGAATGATCAAAGGAAACAATCAATTTATGAAAGACTGGTTTATTGCAAGACATTGACATTGCATGCATAGCAAGATTGTAGACTCAACGAGTGAGTGTTGTAAATTCATTACAAAACTGGTCGTGTTACAAAAAGCAAAAACTTGTGCCTGCACAAAAATCTGCCATAAGATTACGTCCTCACAAAATCAACAGCAAACAATTAACATGTACGCTTTTTTCGACGAAACAAGTGTTTATCACAAATTTCTTTATTTTTCCTTAATAGTTATGCTGTATTTGTACCAATGTCAGCTAAGATATTACCTTGTATTTTTTTCTTTAAAGTTACTGAACTTGTATTATCAGTAAGTTGAAAAAGCAACAATAATCCAGTGCATACTAGTCATTGATTTTCTATTATGTACATCTGTGAATACATGTAGTTACATCAAGTTTCTTTGTAAACATGAAATTTTTCCAGCTGTGGACATTCCGACATTATGTACATTTGTTTCATTTCACATTTGCCTAGTCTTTCTCATAAAGGACAGAGGATGCTCTAGTTTGCTTTTTTAAGGGCTGGCTTATGGGTGTTTTACTGGCCTACAAATTCCAGTCCTACAAATACAGATGCATTTTTATTTATCTTATCCTGAAACCCGTACAGCGATTTATCAATCATGTTCAGGCACGGTTCTGGATAGTCCACACGTATCAAGAACCGTGCCTGGAGCAAATCTACGTTCTTGGATACGCGGAGACTATCCAGAACCGTGCCTGATCCTAACCCTAACCCGTTCAGGTATAGAACTGGATAGGCACGGGTCTGTACACGATATTCCATAGGCACTACGCCTTGCCGTTCTTCTTTCGATGGTCCGAGTATCGTTCCCGCAGCTCCTCCGCCAGGTCCCTCCGGCCGACCCGCGACAGCGCCCGGCTCAGCTTGCCGATCTTGTCCGCCGCGGCCGGTAGGCTCTTCCGCCACGAGTACAGCATGTCGAACGCCTGCTGCTGCGGGTCCTATACAATGAGTGAGTGAGTGAATGAATTGATGAATGAAAGAAGACCTTTATTGTACATACATACATACATACATACATACATACATACCCGCTGGGTAATGGGAACAGGTCACAACGAAAGGAAAGTTTACATCTGTACATTCCGAAGATATCACTATTACTTTTATCCATTTGAGTTTTATTGATATATAGAAATGTTCTGGAGGGTAACACATTAAATTCAGATGTCGGGGATAAAAATATAGTCTCCAACACAGACTTTCTAGCGGGCAGCGTTCGTTCCTAGAAATGACAGGTGGCCGGACACAGCTCTCTCCGCGACACAGCTCTCCCCTCGAACAAGGCCCTTCCCCAAAAGAAACCGATGCGCTCTAGCAGCTCATACAAACAAAGCCTGCCCACTAGAAAGTCTGCGGAGCACAGGAGGCTCGATAAAATCCATCAGCGGTCACCTCAAACAAACAAACAAACAAACAAACAAACAAACAAACAAACAAACAAACAAACCTCTGGGTTGTTCCTCTTGATGTGCTGCAGACGGGACCTCTTCACGCGGAGATGATGCCCCAGCAGGTCCCAATCCTCGTCTATCTCCGAGGCTAACCACTGCAGCCAGTCGTTTACTAACGGGCCTGGGAGGGGAGGGGAAATATGGGATACTGTACAATCCGTTTTCAGCCTGTGGTGCTCTTACAGATACAGATACATGTATCCGTATCTGTCTCTGTAACTGTATAGCCAGTATAACACACCAGCTTCAGTCGCAGGCGTGCAGAGCGGCGGCAGCTGGTTATATTACTCTGAACGACATGTCACACCTAACCTTTGCACATATAACCACACAGTTAGTAGTTCATATAAATGAGTTTAGTTTACTTTTAAGAATACAAAAATACATGTAACTTTTTACGTGATTAAACAATTTGATAGATAATAATTAGACATTATTAAAATATAATTGAATGGTTAGAATGTATGATGTCAGAAAAGGTATAGACTCTCACCTTGTGACTCGATGAGTTTCCGGTAGGCGCTAGGGGGCCTTGGAGGGTCCCGCTCTCTCTGTAAGGAGAAGATAGCAACAGATCAAATCTACAATCATTATTGGTATATTGTGGACCCCTAGCGGCTTTCTATGGTATTGCACTAGAATGTCCAGTATTGTTATCTCAGGTTATGATCATGCTATGGTCAGGATTGAGCTTTTGGACTGGGTAGTTTATTTGGACTCTAGCGGCTTTCCTTTGAACTGCAGGCTTGAGTTTATCTCAAACTTTGAAACACTTCTGTGGTAAAATGTCCTTGGAGGTACATTGACCCTTGAGCCGAGAAGCTGGCAACAGTCTGGCATCTAGGCTAACACACTGGGATATCGGACGCAATTTTTCCGAAGGTACAGCGCCAGTCTTTGTCAAGGAATGGTTTCTACCAACACAGATGAACGTTCGTACCTTGGGCAGAGTAACAGGCAGCTTACAGATGCTGTCCAGTCCCTCCTCCACCGCGTCCCCCAGGAAGGCGTTCTTGATGACGTCGGGCGGGCCCCGGTCGGCGTCCTCCCCGCCGGGTTTGCCCACGCGCCTCCTGGTGCCGTAGAACCGCACCATCCCGCGGTAGCACGGCGAGCTATAGTTACCGAACTCGTTCACCTGCAGGTTAATAATATAATAGTTTATTGACCACAATCCAGGTACATGGCAGTGTATAGAATCGCTGAATTACGCAGTCAGGCTTTTAAAAACAGACTAAACAAACAAAGGACATTAACATTGACGTTAGCCGAGAAACTCACCGTGACGATGGACCAAAGCTACAACAAGACTATGCACAATAATATACGGCAACTATGCGAGGATGCATGTTGCACCACAGATGAACTACCAAGAGCTCTGGCGACAGGAAAGTGTGGTGGAAGAGAGACATGCTCATCCACACAACCCCATCGCAATGAGTAAGTAAGTAAAACTACAACCCTCTCCGCATCCCCCACAGAGGCTGTAAAACGCAGAGGCTGTGTTACTTTTAATCTTACAGAACATTCTGCTTTTTCTATGAGGTGTATTGTGCTTGCAAGCGGATATAATTCCCGAAGGCTAAGTGCACGTACAGTGTCAAAGAATTCGAAAGTAAACTTAAGGTAAAGTAAAAGAGAACTACCGTTACTGACGAAAAGTAGTAGATGCTACTTGAAACGCCTGACAGTTTTCAAACTCTATCTAGCTGCTTGAGTAACTGTTTTCTTGTGTATCTCGATGTCGAACCTTCATCCACGTACTGTCTGATCAACTATAAGGTTTACTTAGTTTACCTCTTTGATGTAGAAGTGTGCCTGTGTGCGCCTCTGACTGTAGAACGTGAGTTTGACGGAGTCCCTGCTGTCGCCGTCCGTGTCTCTGGTGACGTTTCCGGAAAACTTCAGGACGAGCTCGTCACCGTCCTTCAGCAGAACCTGGCCGGGGTTAACATGCGTCAGTAAGTCACAGCGATTCACAATGGAGCAAAATCTTACAAAAAAACTATTGGGAGTTGTTACAGCTGAGGCACGGTTCTGGATAGTCCATGCGTATCCAGAACCGTGCCCGGGACAAATCTACGTTCTTGGATACACAGAGACTATCCAGAACCTTGTTTGATCCTAACCCTAACCCATTTAGGCACAGAAATAGATAGGCATAGTTCTGGATACACGGAGAATATCCAGAACTATGCCTGATCCAAACATTAACCCCTCAGGCACGCAACTAGATAGGCATATAGTTCTGGATACATCGAGAACCGTGCCTGATCCTATAAACCCTAACCCATTCAGGCATAGAACTAGCTAGGCACGGTTCTGGATACGACAGACAGTGCGTGCGCGTGACTCTGTGATTAGACTGTTTACCTCCTTGCTGGGCTCGGCCTCCTCGTACCCTGCGGCGTCCAGCTTCAGCTCGGCCTCCCGGACGTCCCGTGCCGGCACGCAGCGCACCACAGCCCGCTCGGGGTCGCCCGTCTTGGTCCGCAGGATCAGCCGCGCGTCCGTCAGCGCCAGCGACGTCTCCAGCATGCGCGGTAACGTCTCCGTCAGGCCCTGGAACTGCTCAGCGGCGGGGTCCGCGGTCCGTAGGACGATGAACCTAAGGAAGGGGAGGGGGGAGGAAGGGTGTTAGCACAGACCTGAATTGGTCGAACGGTATAACCACCATTCGGTGTAACACGGGAGCTTTGCAGTATAGCTGTGGCAGCTGGTTATACCATACCGAATGACTTGTACCTAAACCATAACTGTAACTGCTATAGAGAGCTATCTTATGAAGAGATCCCTACAGGGTGCCAGGGCCAATGAAAGGTCACTATAGATCAGATTCTTAATGGTTGTATCAATGAGAAAATTTCTCGAAGCGACCACCAAAAAGCGACCAGGTGGTCGTTATGTAGAGGTGGTCACTTATACAGGTCCGTGTACAATAATCCGTCTACAAATAAAGAGCTCGTACTTTTCCAGCAGCTCGGTTGCCTCGAACGTGACGAGGCCCTTCTTGTTCTGTCGGAACCTGACCCCCATGACCTCGGCCCAGGCGTCCTCGCCCTCGGCCTGACCCAGCAGGTGCAGGAAGTCGTCCCCGTTGTTCCCCTCCTCCATCTGGTTGGTCCGGCCGGCGGGGGCGCTGCCGGGCCGCGGGGACGTGCCGCCCAGCTTACGGGACCTGGAGGGGAGGCGGGGAAATAAACAGCGTTACTGTGTTGTGGTGTCGAATGGCCAAGTTGCTAGGTTGGCGGACACAAGATCGAGAAGTCTCGGGTTCGCTCCCTGTCATTCTAGGCTAGACGTTGTGTCCTAGATCCTTAAATTCTTCACTCTACCCATGTGTCAAATGGGTACCTAAGTACCTTTAACTTGACTACAGTTAAAGGTAAAAGGCGGTGTCCGTTTTCCAACCTAGTGTCCTAGACACTGGACTAACAACGCACTGCCCCTACGGCCTCAAAAAGGCTATGGGCCTTTTTTGACTGATTGCGAAGTAGCTGTTCTGCTGAGGACAATCCTGTACTGTACCTAGCTACCCTGTACCCCAGCCCTGTACCTACCCGCCTAGTCCAGCCGTGCCAGGCCTGGTGGGGTCCCGTGCCCAGTTGCCCGCGGGGTTGAGCGGACACGGCACGGTGATGTCCACGGCCTTGTGCAGCCTGAGGCCGGGGCTGAGCGACAGCGAGACGATCGGGCTGGTGGAGATGAGCGAGTCGCAGTCCGGGCAGCGGGACTTCAGCGCAGACAGGCTCGTCGAGTCAACCGGCTGCACCTGCAAAGGGAGGGAAAATTGGTCTTGTGGTTAGGGTTGTCGACTCAGATTCTGAATGTTCTGCGTTCTGAAGAGACTGGGTTCAAACCTTACAGTCCGGTATTGCACAGCTTGTACTTACTGTACAAAACTGACGTATACATTACGTCTAAAGGTGGTTGACTGATTATGCGAAACAAACAAACAAACAAAGGGTCACTAGTTTCGTTGTTGTGAGACCCATGACTTCAAACACCGAAAAGCATAATATATTCAAAACCTTTTGAGCTTTAAAGTCAGTATCTTAGCATGAAATTCATCGGTTTCGGTGGATTCCATTGTGTCATTTTTCAATACATGTACAACGGAATTCAGCACCAAGGACATGTCCCGTGTACATGTTCATACATGTACTGTGCCATTTTTGCTTTGTCACGTGCGACGCCTAGTGATTTATGTAGGAAAACCCTGCTCTCCTCACCTGCACGTTTAAGGCACCCGCCGTCTTGATCGCACCTGGCGGGAAGTTGAGCTCGATCCTCTGATCCACAGACGACCTGAAGACGTTTGGCTTCGTCTTGCTCTTCTGTAAGGTGAAGGTTTCCGTCTTAAGGCGCGACACCACGACGTAACAGGCCAGGCGAGAAACCTCGAACTCCGCGAAGTGCCCCTGTGGGTGAAGAGTAAGATCGTTTTCAGCATTAATGGAATAAAACCTAGAGGCGTAAGTACAATAACTTAGACTGTTACGGTACCATAAGAAAGCAAAGTAAAGTTAGACAATGACAAACGTAAGTTGTTAAAATTAAAATCAAGTTACATGATATTAATGTTGCTCGAATGTAAATATAATCTTTGATTTACAAGGCATACTTCCAAGTGTTTCCTAACCCCAGACCCCGGGGAAGACCCCCTAAACGGTGGAAAAACAGATAATGAAAATCACAGGACTTAGTTTAAATGTAGCAGAGTCTAATGCTCTTGACCATGCAACATGGAGGAACCTAATGGAAGGGGGCACGGTGCCAGCTCCTGGCCTAGGCAGGTAAGCAGGCAGCTAGGCAAACGTAAATACATGGATTCAGTGATCACCTTTCTGTCTTTGTACACGACATCCGATGCCTTCAGCGGCACCGTTTTCCAGTTCTCGCCGTCGGCGGTGGCCTTGACCGCGAGCTCTCGCGAGACGTGGCGAGACCAGGTGTAAGGCAGCGCGACCACCGCGGGAACCGGTAGCTTCAGACCCGCGGGGGACAGCTGCACCACGTGACTCACCAGCTCCTCGTTGTGCGCAAGCGCGGACGGCGCCAGGTGATTGGTTATTTGGCACGTGACCGGGAAGTTGGTGACGGCCTGGATGTCGACCTTGATGAGGCAGGCGAGTTCTGATTGACCGTCCTCGTTCTGAGCATCGAACCTGCAGAAATATAGAAAAAAGTTTGAGTCGAGTCACGAACTTCACATTTTGATATTATCATTACTAATTAGTTTATTGCGAATTCTTGCAGAGTGGTTACAATTGCCAATAAAAGGAAAATGATGAACAATGAAACACAATACATTTATGACGTACGTGCTTCAGTTTGCTTTTTTAAAAAGCTCCCTTATCTCGTAAGCATTCTACTTGAGCCCCTTTCCTGCTGACAGCGATCGTATCAGAGCAGTCGATTCATGTCAGATGCTTTGGACCACAATTATCATAGTTTAAGGGTGACGGTGTAGTATGTGGCAGTGCTTCTTGTATTAATGTCTTGATTAAGACATGCTGCACGGCATTGTCACGGAAAACCCCCCATCGCATTGCACGATACATGTGACCGGGGCTATAGCTGAGCTTCTAAAGGTTGCAATTATAGGATTCGTCTGAAAGCCGGAAGCCCTGAAGGGGTATGACAGCCTCGACAATGTGTCAGAATCCTCCGTCTGCACCGCGTAGGAACCTATTCAAACCCACCGCTCTGTGAATAAACTTGCGTACGTGTAAGCTTAGGGAGGAAAAGGGTTATTGGAGGACACGGATGAAAGAACGGCCAAGTAAAACTTCTTTGGTCTTACGTTGAAGGTTTGGAGGATTTTGGCACAAGGCGTACAGTACAATAAGAAAAAGAGCGTGACGTACACAACGCCACAAAGGACGTTTAACTTCTTAGGGCTTTTATTTTATCGTTGTAAATGCCTACCAACTCAGACTTAGTGTCTGCAATAAGGTGTATGAATAAAGTTTCAAAGCTTCAAGACGAACAAGGCAAATGTTATAGAGATGTATGCTTGCAAATTACTGAATTGAGTCTATTCTTATTCCGAACACTGACAAATTAGAATCCAAAGAAGTGGACTTACGGGAATGTGCTCCAGATTCCAGGATTAGCCGGCGCCTTTTGATCTGCATGGTCATCGTCTTCTGGGGAATAAGTGTTAAGGTTAATTTCCACCCGATCTCGGTCGGGCTTTTTCTCTTCGTGTTTGGAAGATTCTCTCGTCTTTGTCGTTTCCGCCGGTCTGTCTTCGCTTTTTGTTCTGCTTTTCTTTTCTTCTGAATGTTCTGTGTCGTTTTCGACCACAGTGGATTTGTTATCAGTTTTTTCTTTGCTATCATCGTCTTTCTTTTCCGTTTCTTTCGTATCAACGTCTTTCTTATCTGTTTCTTGGGCGCTTTTTTCGACGGTTGGAGCCTCTTTTGTTTTATCTTCTTCCGATTCTTTCTCATCATCGGCGACCTTTTCTTCTGTTGCCTGCGGTTCGTCGACAAGAACGTTTTCCGAATTATTGCCAGCGACTTCGTTTGAGTCTGAAGTTGTAGATTCAGGAGCAGTTTTTTCTTCGCTTTTTTCCTCCGCGGCGGCGTCCATGTCTTCAGGTGTCTGTTCAGGTTGGTCCTCGATGCACTCGAGATGGTTCAACTCTCGCGCGTCTTCCAAGATGGCGGCCGTCGCTTCCCGAGCCACTTCGGCGACCGTGCCTTCGGCCTTTTCCGCCACCGTCATCGCCTCGTCGACGCTCTTACGGAGATTGCCGACGGAGGCCTCCTTGGGGTCGTCCTGTCCGTGGTGCTCTGAAACAAATCAATGGCAAATCGTCAGAAAACTACCATTTTTTATAAATTAATTGCTTGCAGTGTTGAAAATTATAACTTTTTCTCTGGAACTATTTTCTGTCAGAGAACAGCACATTTAGAATTACAGAATAGATTATGTACAATCTCATGACACCTTCTTTTTCTCTTTCTTTTGCAGTTCAGTCTCGGCTATCTGACACCGAGGAGACAGCTGGGCAAAACTGGTGCACGTTCTAACGCAGTGGGTGGTCTTAAAAAGCTTCGACTTGAGTCAGTACTTTATTGTGAACTTCTTACTGGCTGGATGTCAAGTGTTACCAGTTCTAGACACCACGCCTATGCACAAATTGCCTGCCACAGTCTTTTTTGCCACATTTAGTTTTGCCAGTTTTAGTTTTGCCAGTTTTAGTTTTGCTCCTCTTTTTACGTTTTTGCTACATTGACAGATGGGGCAACGTTGTTCTTGTTGTGGCAGTTCTGTTTCTACTACATTGACAAATGAGTCGTTCACGTTGTGGCAATTCTCTGTTTTTGCCAACACTAGTGACAGACAGTCCTTCATGTTGTGGCAGTTCTGTGTTTGCTACATTGTCAGATGTCCTTTCTTGTCGTGGCAGTTCTGTTTCTACTACATTGACAAATGGTTCGTTCATGTTGTGGCAGTTCTCTGTTTTTGCAACATTGTCAGCCGTCCATTTCCTGTTGTCCCGGTGCGAAGGTTTTGTGTGGTGTACGCAAGGTTTGCGTGCCAAGTGTCGGCGTCTTTTACCGAGTCCCCTGACCCGACTTTCAGGATCACAGCCGCTCAAAGCACCTTAACGGAAACCCTTCGCGCTAGCGGGCTCGCTGTATTCACACACAGCGGTAGCCAGCGGCCCGAACCGACAGTGAATGGCGTGCACAAACATTAGAAGCCTTGAAGCGGCATTAATGACTGTGAATGGATTAACGCCTGCCTTGCTGTGCAGGTATTTTCATCTCGTGGCTTTGCTAAGCGAGCTCCTATCGCCACAGATATCCCAAACAAGCGCCTGGCCTTTACCCGGCGGTTACTATTTGAAGAAAGGCTTTTCTGAGCTGTTTACGTTCGGATTTTGATCGGCTGAAATGGGCCCTGAAAGGCTCTGATGACGCGGCGGGCAAACATGGCCGGGCGGTCCGGGCCGTTGCCATGGTGTCACACGATATTTGTCCAGCCAATCGCGGGACGTGTCAGGAGTTGACAAAGGCTTACGGAGGTGATCTATGTCCCGGGCGGACAGCTGGCACGTACGTCACGTACAGCCTCCGTTTATCATCCCATGTCAGAGAGATGACAAATGTACGGGCTGTGTATGGCGTACGACATGTACATGACAAACTGCGTCTGTTGTAGACGTGCCGATAATGAAAGAGCTTTATTGTACATCCATGCCTCGAATGGCTATGTGGCCCTATGTACAGGCCGTCTATCATATGAGTCATGGCCTAATAAACTTATGACAAGCAAATATATCAAAGTATAGACAGCAAGTATTTTTTGCCGAATTCTACTGTCCATAAGCCCATAGGCAGGCCTGGTAGAGGCTACAGTTGTTGCAGAATTCTCCTATCCTCAACCCCTTAGGAAGGCCAGGGTAGAGGCTATCTGTGGGCGGCGGAAGGAATTTTTCCCAATTCTTTCGTAAAGAGGAAAACAAGCAGTCTCAAGCCCCACTTCCTTCTTTGCTACGTCCTACAGACCCTCCAGATCGTACATCTGTTTGTGTACAGACCGTGCGAATCGCTGGGAACAGCGGAGAGGGAAATGGACTCACTGTGCAAACGGAGCGAGTGGTCCTCCAGCCAGCAGTAACCCTCTCACGCGTCCTCAGCCCCGTCCTTGGCAGGGTTTAAGACGCCTTGCCGCGTCCTTGTAAGACGGAAACACCTTGTGCTGCAGGTGCAGCTTTGTTTGTTTGTACTGCATCACAGGTAAACCGCCTTAAGGCTTTACACGCCAGTTTTGTACGTTAAGTGTGACTAAACTGATAGGGATGTGTTTTAATCCAGTTAGGATGCATGACTGTACCTACGGGGCCTACACAGAACATCTCATCAGCTTCAGGACCAACATACACAGGCCAGCTCCTCAGCTTCAGGACCAACATGCCCCCAAGGAAACTTTCCCTGGACCCCCTTTCCATGAGGAGTGTCTTAATTAGGCTTGAGCTTTTCCTGGCTACAGTCCGACTTTTTTTCCTGGGCTACAGTCCTGCTTACTTTAAGGTTGTTACACCCACATAGCTGACACATTTGTCACTACTTTCTCACGTTTACAACATTGAGTTGACACACAATTGGTGATCCCGCACTCTGGGAACTACATTGAACTTGAGTTTGTCTTGGCTACCGTCCTACCCACATAGCTGACACATTTGTCACTGCTTTCTTTGGGCCTACGCTTTGACCCCCAAAACTGTCTGTCCTCCACAACTGAACACAGCATGCTAGGAAAAAGGTACAAATAGTTGAATGTAGCAACAAAAGCCTCGAGGCTGCCCAGATCATTCCTTTCTAAGCCTTAAAACACCGTACGTACCGAAGAAAACATCAAAATTCGTCTTCACCTTTTTTGAGTTCCAGTCAGACGTGTACAACACTGAGTTGACACACAATCAGTTTATCCCCCTCCCCTCCACGCCCACACTAACAACCCATTTACCTTCAGGACATTCCAAACTAGCTGCTCAGAACAAGGCCGACAAAAGAGTACCTGGCTAGTTAGTGTATCCGTGGGGAGGAGATGAAAGGAGCGGAAACAGGCGAACATGAATGTCTCCGTGTCGGGTGTCGACATCCAACCCGCGCCGGCACAAGTAGAGCAGCACCGCCCGTAGCCCTTAACAGGCTCCAGAAGCGGCTGGAAAGAGTAGAAATTGGCCAAATAGACAGATAACATGCCAGGGGAGTTAGTCCGCTAAAGGGGTACAGTTTGTACTCTATGTACTCTTCAGCGGACTAACTCCCGTGGCATGTTATCTGTCTTTTTGGCCAATTTCTACAATTTCCAACCACGTCGGAAGCCTGTTAGAGGCTACCCCGGCTGTGGTGCCCGCCGGGTCTCGTGTGACCGTGCCGGACTATTCATAGCGGGAGAAATCACGCCCTGTTTGATTAGATATTGTTGTCTCTGTTGAAAGGTTTTGATGGGTTTTTATGTAAGCAACCTCGCCGGGAGAATCTAATCGGCCTGTGGTGTTTGTTTACCGGCATGCTTTTGGCGAACAGTCACCTGCGTTACCAGTTTTGTATGGATAGTGCTTTTCAGCCTTTAACTTCTCCTTGTATCCAGAACCGTGCTTTATCCAGAACGGTTCTGGATAGTCCACGCTTATCCAGAACCGTGCCTAGGGCAAATCTACGTTCTTAGATACGTGGAGACTATCCAGAACCGTGCCTGATCCTAACCCTAACCCATTCAGGCATAGAGCTAGATAGGCAGTTCTGGATAAGATAGTCACCTGTGCTAGCAGTAGTCTTGTATGAATAGCGATTTTCAGTCTTGAACTTCTATACAATTGAAGTTTCTACACAGTCTGTACTTGGCTGAAGAATAAAGGGACGTGCGGAAAATGGGTTGCTATAAAAGTTTCCCTTGAAAAAAACTAGAGATACGAGAGCAACAACAGCCATTTCATTTGCAAATTCAAGCCCGAAGGTTAATTGTAGCGTAACTGTACTAACACATAGACCGTAACGGGAGGTACAAAATCTAGCTAATGTTTCTACGTACATGACTGAGTACATTGTAGTTTAACTTGTTTTTTGGAGGCAGCGGCTAATATAAGCCCAAAAGGCATCCCTTTAAACATGACAACTTTGGGAGGTGGATTTGTGGCGCGTACTTAGAGTTGAGAGTATGGTTTAATGGACTCTTACACCACTATTTATTTTGCGTTGTTCCGTGCCATTATTCTCTCGTTCCGTGTGTGGATTTTGTTTCCCTCAGTGTTCTCAGTGAGAGGCGCCGTTGGTACAAACTACTGTATCCAGAACCGTGCCTATCTAGTTCTGTGCCTGAGTGGGTTAGGGTTAGGACCAGGCACGGTTCTGGATAGTCTCTGCGTATCCAAGAACGTAGATTTGCTCCACTGCACGGTTCTGGATACGCCTGTACTATCCAGAACCGTGTCTATCTAGATCTCTGTCTGAATGGGTTAGGGTTAGGATCAGGCACAGTTCCGGATAGTCTCCACGTATCCAAGAACGTAGATTTCCCCCAGGCACGGTTCTGGATATGCGTGATGCGGGGACTATCCAAAACTGTGTCTGAGCATGGTTCTGGATAAAGCACAAGCCCTAGAGCGTGTCGCTACTGTCCGCAGTGTTGTGTGTTGGTACAGATGAAAGGACGGCTTTCACAGGCTACAAATTAGGTCGTGGGAAACACAAGCTAACAGCGGAGGGAGACGAGAGGTCTGCACTTTACCCGTACACGTCACAAGAGGGAAGAAGCTGAATAACTTTTCTATTGACCACAAAAGCGATCTGCCATGCTCCAAAACGTTACAATTACAGTTGAATGTAGCAAAGAAAGTTACTAGGCTGCCCAATCAATTCTTTCCAAGCCTAAAGACACCGTAAGTACCAATTTGAAAGAAGACATAAAAATTCATGGACATCTCAGTCAAACCTGTACTAGTGACCACCTCTGTACAAGGACCACCTGGCTATCGATGTGTCCACTTTTCACCGAATGGTCCCTTGAGTGGATACTATAGACACGTTTGCCCGTATGTTATTTGTCTTAACACACACACCGACGGCACCGAAAACATATTTTTGTACCTGCTGGACTGACAGCAGTAATAACACACCTGTGGCGTGACCGGTGTTTGTAGTGCACCAGACGGGCGGGCAGGCCGATAACGCTCCTAATGGGCAGGTTTACGTGCTAAGGACGCCGCTGTTATTAATGGGAAAGTTTACGTTCTGGGCACAGGTATACTACTCATATACGTGTTGTGTAGGAGAGATTTCTGGCGAATACTGGAGATTTATAGGTTCAATACCTACTTCAGACATCCCTGCACGTGCGCTATTTGCCGTCTCAAGTGGTCATTTTCACTGTGTGAAAAGGGAAGAGATAACGCTTAGACACTCGTCTCTGCGAGGCTATAGGCAGAATATTTGCCAGGAGACAGTTTTCATTTACCCACTTCTAAGAGGAAATGTTACCCTGCCAGCGGCTCACTCTCTTTGCCGAGTTCTACCGTAGTTTCCATAACCCCTTAGGAAGGCCTGGTGGAGGCTATGCATATCCATAGCCCTTAGGAAGGCCTGGTGGAGGCTATGCACATCCATAGCCCCTTAGGAAGGCCTGGTGCAGGCTATGCATATCTATGGCCCTTAGGAGGGCCTGGTGGAGGCTATGCACATCCATAGCCCTTAGGAAGGCCTGGTAAGGGCTAGTGAACATCCATAGCCCCTTAGGAAGGCCTGGTGGAGGCTAGTGAACATCTCTAACCCCTTAGGAAGGCCTGGTTGAGGCTATTGCATCCCAGGTTATTTCCTCCCTGAAATGGTAATTGTGAAAAGGGAAGGGATCATGCTTACAGATGTGATCAGGATTACTGGTGGGTATTAGGGTCACGGCATAATCCAGACTAATCCCCAAAAACAACACATACCTCTGTACTGTACTGTACTGTACTGTAAGAACATAATCCTTCGTCTGTATACATTCGAGTGGATCAGGCACAATCTGAAGCATGGATCCTAATCTACGTGCATTCTTTTCTGCGTTTCTATGGGGATTCACGGCAAGGATCGGTCGTTCGTCATATCGAGTGAATGGAAAGAAGGCCTGACTTTGGTTGGGGAGGTAAAAGGCGGTGGAAGGAGAGGGATGGGCTCCACCTTCCAATACCGTGCCCTAGACACAGCGGATTAACAACCCACTGCCCCTATGGCCTCAAAAAGGCTATAGGACTACATTTACCTTTCATATTCGAATCACTCATCAGAGTTTCCAGGTGTAAAATGGGTACTTGACTGCGATTGGGGAGGTAAAAGGCGGTGGAAGGAGAGGGATGGGCTCCACCTTCTAATACCGTGCCCTAGACACAGTGGGTTAACAACCCTACGGCCCAAAATGGCTATGGGGCTACCTTTACTTTACCTTTTTAGACCCACCTGACAACCCGTGAAGCAGTCGCACCAGGGCGCGGATATCGTAAATACTTCCCGTCCTCTGATAACTCCCAGCGCGCCTGTATATCTGCCACACTGTGTTTGGTCTCACCTGTGCTCACCTGTGTCGCACAGGTACGCCTCTGTCTTCCACAGGTGTTAGAAGAAAGGTGTGTTCCGTGACTTGTGAACATATTTCCGTGTTGTAAGTGAACACCCGGCGGGCGTCGTAAGGTAAACTTTATGTCGGAGTCATGCCCAAGGCGAACCGCCAACAAACACACGGCATGTACTGTACACACGGAAAAGGAACAGAAACATCCACGGCATTTTTTCTGGTATAGACAAAATGTTGCTAGAACGTGCTTTCCCTAAACTATACCAGTACAGTCCAAACTGCCTATTAGTAAGAAGACCACTCAGAGGACCGATAAAATCTAGTCTATATGGACAGGTGGTCTCTATACACAGGGTTCTTAAAGCTTGTGCCAAAGGCACGTCTAATGGACCATGCAAAAGTGATCACATTGGCCAGGTGGTCCTTATGTAGAGATGGTCACTTGTACAAGTTTGTATATTAAGAATGCATGTCCGTCCCTATCGGACTATATGTATGCCTGAGTTCCTACAATGGCCGTATTACTTAACCTTAGGAGTAAAGTTTCCCATGGCCCCATGTTAATGTATTACAAAGCCCTAGGTATTTCGTTTCCTACTTTAAAAGAAATGTTTTGCTGGAACACGTTTTGTTGGATTCCTAGAATGCCAATGTTAGAACACCTGTCATACGTGAGGTGAGATGAAGTCTAAGATGACACTGTAGCCTCACCTGTAGTACACCTTTAGTACAACTTTAGCACACCTGTCCCCCTGTCTCACCTTTTGCACACCTGTCCCCTGTCTCACCTTTAACACACCTGTCCCCCGTCTCACCTTTATCACACCTTTATCACACCTGTCTCACCTTTAACACACCTGTGTCTCACCTTTAGCACACCTGTCCTGTATCCCCTTTAACACACCTGTCCCCCGTCTCACCTTTATCACACCTGCACTCACCTTTAGCACACCTTTTGCACACCTTTATCACACCTGTCTCACCTTTCGCACACCTATCCCTGCCGCCGGCGAGCCTGAGCCCGTCCCTGGTGCCTGAGAGCACGCCGCGTACGTGCCTGATCCCGGCGGCCAGCTGCCCGCTCTCCCGGGCGCACTCCTCCAGCACGGCGGTCAGCTCCTGCAGCAGCCCCGCCACCTTCCCGCGGGACAGCCCCGCCTTCCCCGCCGCCTGGATCCGCGCGTTCTCCCGCTCCAGCTGCCGCGCTAGGGCCTCCACCTGCGCCGCGATCTGCCGCGGCTGGAGGGCCGGCTCCGCCTCGCCTACTGTCCCCGACATGACTCCTAACTTTCGCGGGTCAGCTCTTAACTCTCCAAGTTTTCTCTCACGTACAAGAAAAGGCGACACGTACAGTAACGTCTTTAGTGTTCCAAGTCTTCTTTCACAGTCCACAAGAAACAGCAAGACTTACAGTAACGTCTTTAGTGTTCCAAGTCGTCTTTTACAGTACAATAAACAGCGACACGTATAGTAACGTCTGTAGTATTCTTCTGTAGGCGATAGTTTCAGGAAACTAGACTGTAGTCACCGTCCCCCTCTCACTCACAGTAGGTCAGTCTCGCCTCGCCCTACACAGACGACAACATACCGACAAACTTTCCCGCAGTGACTTAACAACTCCCAGAGTTGTCTTACACGTACGGTAGGACGGAAGACAGAAACTTCTTGCCCTCTTAAATGCCGACAGCCTTCCCCTTGTTGTAGAAAGTTTGTAGAAGTGGCCGGTCCGTGTGCACGCTGGCCCGGTGGGTCGTGTGGTGCCTCTGACTGCCGCAGACGATTGAACCGGACCGCGTCTTCCGTTGCCAAGGCGACGACGACAATCGCGCGACGACGTCACTCACAATCGCCCTCACGAACTGCTCTGATCGCGGGCAGATCTCAAGGAAAGTGTCTTAAAGTTTTAAGGAAAAGTCCGAGGAACCGGCCGGCGTTTCCCTGCCAGGTGTTGCGTGAACAAAGCGTCGTCAGGTGTGACAAGGATTAGGTGTTATTGGGTCGTACTTCGTGTCACCTTCGTGTCAGTCAACAAACATGGCGGAGCCGGGTCGGGTGACAGCCCCACGGGTCCGGTCAAGCGGAAAGCGCGGGAGAAAAGTCTCCTAATTTCTCCGGCGAAGGAATTTAACGTTACGTTTCTTGTTTTTGTTTTTCCTACACAGCACTTTGCTGTTTTCTATACCCACGCATTTCTCTGGGCTCCTTTTGTGTGGAAAGTTGACCCTGTTTTGTTTGCCGTGCCACCGCTAGTGTTTGTCGCCCGTGCGATCAGGCGGTTTGAATGACAATCATTAGGTGGTAGTTGTCGGCGCTCCACGGTAAATAATACCCCTGATTGCTGAGTCAATATTATCCCCCTCTCTCTGCCTAGCGGCACGGCGGGCAGGCTCCAAGCAGATGTATGGGGTTAACAAGGTGGTTACTGTGTCCAGAACCGTGCCTATCTAGGTCTATGCCTGAATGGCTTAGAGTTAGGATCAGCGATGGTTCTGGATAGTCTCTATTGTATCTAGAACCGTGCCTATGTAGTTCTGTACCTGAATGGGTTAGGGTTAGGATCAGGCACGGTTTTGGATGCTAGTAGTCTTCGTGTATCCAAGAACGTAGATTTGTCCCAGGCACGGTTCTGGATACAACAATGGTCTTGCAGTTAAGGTTGTTACTTAGAATCTGAAGTTTTTGGTTTCGAATCCCTAGCAGAACCCAGTGTTGTGCCCTTGACTCCTTGAGAAAGGCAATTTACACCTATTTCCTCACTCGACTCAAACCTTACAGCCCGGTCTTACACAGCTCAGTGTACCTTTTAAAAACGATGTCACAACGTGGAACTGCTGCAAATTACAACAGAGAGGTTGTACAAAAGGAAAGGGGTATTTTACACGCAACATGCACGCAATTTTCGTATCTGTGGCGTCATATAACGTCATTCTCTTTACACCCTGGGCGGAAGTCTATACATATATCAAATCAAATCAAACTTTATTGCACGACAATTGTAACAGGTACAATGTATGGCAAGATCTTCACAGGTACAACATATCAAATTGGTAGCTACACTATTACTAATATCTATGTAATGCTTATGAGTTCTATATTTCAATATATACTTGTCTAATACTACACTATTTATAAACGTGATACAATACACAAGGAACATGGCTTACACGAAAATGTACAGGAGATCTCTAAAGCTACTATATACTACGCTATTTTGTGTGTCTGATTCAGTATGGTGTAATATATTACAGTACGTGCGTCAGACGCTGTTGTTCGGAAGCGCCCCAAAGGTCGGGCGATGCTGCGGGTCGATACCGCCATTGTGGGACTGACAGCAGTTCGGTTGTTCATCACACAATCCGTTTTTCCGAGAATATTTATTAAGTTTAAGTATCATAAATCTCTTCAACGTGGGCTGAAACATTATGAAAAAATATAGCCAAATTTAGTCAAACAGGAGGAGTGATTTGCTAGGAGGTTTGGCCACCATAGAGGTCATATGCAATGTTACCCTGGCCGCGGTTCATTCCCCTGGCCATTTACTGATCCTACTTTTTTTGGTCGAATTCTACTGTCCATAACCGCCAGAAAGGCCTGGTGAAGGCTATGAGAACATATTGATGTGTACACATGTAGGTGGTTCTTGCCAGACAGTCTCCAAGTAAATGCACGTTATTTTCTTGGTTCTCAGATCCTTCAAATTTCAATTAAGTACACGTATACGTATACAGCAACAAAAGAATTAGATGAAAACAGAGTGCTAAAGGAAAGCTGCAATCTGACTACCGTATATTCACTCCCTGAAACTAAAACTGTATATACCAAGGCACAGACTTCCCCCTCAGGCCCCGTTTTAAAGTTAACAGTTAAGCATATCTTTTAAATCCAAGAGCCAACAAATTAGATTGTTGTGGCCTAATACATGTGGCATGATTTCTCCAGGTGTTCCGAAAGATTACTGGGGAATTATTAATGTTTAATCTGCGATAACAGCTCCGATAATAACCGGGAGACGGACTGAACCCGCGGCACGGCGTTTCCCTGGAGCTTGTTGTGAAGGTCCTGTTGTATCTAGACCCGTGCTTTATACAGAACCGTGCTCAGGAACGGTTCTAGATAGTCCACGCATATCCAGAACCGTGCTTTACCCAGAACCACGTACGCTCAAGCACGGTTCTGGATAGTCCAGGCGTATCCAGAACCGTGATTTATCCAGAACTATGCTCAGGCACGGTTCTGAATAGTTCACGGGTATCAAGAACCGTGCTTTATCCAGAACCATTCTCAGGCACGGTTCTGAATAGTCCACGCGTATCAAGAACCGTGCTTTATCCATAACCATGCTCAGGCACGGTTCTGAATAGTCCACGCGTATCCAGAACGGCACGACAACTGGCAATCCATAACGTCATGAAGGGACAAACAGTGGGTTATTGACAGAACAAATAGTAATAATCCACCGACACGACAAGCCTAAATACCAATAGGCCTGGGGGGGGGGCAGTTTGACCTCCCTGTCAATATGTGGTTGCATCATTTTCCCCACTGTGACTATAAGGTATTCAAATAACTACGGACACACAAGCAAACAAACAAACAAACACGGAAAACCAAACCTCCGCACACGGAAGTAATGTCATACACCGCCTATAGGACATAACTAAAAGGGGCAGGCCAGGCTATGAAGATGAATATCTAGTACTTAAATTACGGGTAATAAGCTCACTGCACAGGTAGCATATGCGGAAAGCTTTGCTTCTGCAGTACACAGTCAGACCGGTAGGTGCGTTCTTGTACAGCCCTCCAGGGACATGGTTAACACCCTGGCTTGACGTTGCACTTTTCAGACTCGATGAAATATCTAGAATATCGAACAGATGTAAACATTTGGTACTCTCTCTCTCTCTCTCTCTCTCTCACTCTCTCTCACTCTCTCTCTCTCTTTCTCTCTCTCTCTCTCTCTCTCTCTCCCTCTCTCTCTCGATCAATCAATTTTAGCCCAGGAAAGCTTGAAGAGATTTCGGATACGCTCGTGAATATCCAGTATTTCAATACAGCACCAGATTGACTCGTCAGATGGAAGCATGTCCGCCATAGAACATGTTAATGAACCGTATGTGCGACCCGTTTGAAGAGCGAAGGCGGACGTGAGTTTAAGTTTTGAGTTGAGCCACGAGTGCACTTCACACGGCACGCCGCGGTGAGGATGAATATAACATCAGGCACCAGCCCTGGAGTGGGGCTGATGGAGATGAGAGGCGTGATCTCTTCAGTTTAATTGTAGCTTTCTTCCTGTGGCTTTGATGTCATCCCGTTTGAAACTGAGCTTTTTTCATCAAGCCCTTTTCACCCCAGGATGTTGAGTGGCAGTTTATTTCAATTACAACATGATGCTTGTGGATTTTCCACGTCCTCCATGGCAGAATGTCCGCAAATAGCACGTAGAATCACAATATTATACCGAACGACTTGTTACACCTAACCTTTGCACATCTAACTGTAACCGTTGCTAATAGCTAGCTCAGATGACCCAACAGTACTTGGTGGCAGCGAGTTCCACTCTACGATAGTTCTAGGGAAAAAATGAGGTTTTAAAGACACCACAATCCTTCGTTGATAACTCTGGTAGTTGAAACCTAAATCAGCAGCCTCTTTGATATCACTCTGTTTGAAACTGAGCTTTTTTCACCAAGCCCTTCACACCCGAGATTGTTCAGTGGCAGTTAATTTCAATTGAGATATGGTGCTTGGATATGAAGTGGCCAGGAAGGTTATAAAATGGCTGTTGAACACTCCAAACAATGAATTCTTTATTCTTATTCTTTCACATCTTTGCCTTTGGAAGGCTTGCTGGCGAAGCAACTGGTATCTCAAGCCGTTTTACTGTTCTTAGACTTGGTGGTTCAAGTAGTGGTAATTCCAGCCCTGCTTCCCTTCCTCTGGCATCTTCAAGTACCCAAAGGAACAGTATGGTCGCAACTTTTTGGAAAATCAGTAGTGTCTTTGTTGTCACTCAGTTTGAAACTGAGCTTTCTTCACCAGGACCCTTCCACCCCCGGTCTATATAGATATAAATGAAGGCGGCTAATGAAAGCTTCACACGGTGGCGACGCGAGGAAGGCGCTTCTTCGTGAGAAAATTAAGTGCCAGGCCTGGCAAATTTGATTCCGCGGAATCCGATTACGGATAGAACCGAGGATATCAGCATTGAGTGAGTTAAGGATGGTGATTGGTGGTGGGAGGATCTGAGGAAGGGTGATCACAGGGTTCGCTAAGTATCTGCCGCCTACATGCGGTTTGAAGTTCTGTAATTCAGTAAAAACTCCGAGTGGAACGAAACGACATCACGAACTTTTAGGCAGAAGAAACGATTTTTTCGAAAGATGACTCGCGGATTCTGTCTCAAAATATCGTCAACATTTTCTTTTCTTTGATATTTTTCAATTCAATCTAATCATCTCATAAGTAACTGAATTATACCAGAAACTTTCAACCCAACATTACACAGAAGTGAAAAGTCATCTCAAATAAAAGACCTGCTTTGAAAAGGACTTTCGGAATGATTTTGATTGTCAAGTGTAGAGTTGTTATATCTGTATCCAGAACCATGCTCGGGCGCAGTTCTGGATAGTCCACGCGTATCCAGAACCGTGCCTGGGGCAAATCTACGTTCTTGGATACGCGGAGACTTTCCAGAACCGTGCCTGATCCTAACCCTAACTCATTTAGGCATAGAACTAGATAGGCACGGTTCTGGATACGATAAGAGTCAGTGATCTCAGTGACTGATGATTTTTGGTCGCTCGCAGGTTGTCTTACGTGCATGCGGCACAATCAAATCACTCCCACGTCAGACCAGATAAAGTAATTAACCAAAACTCACGAGGACTCCGCACCGCCACACAACGAGGTAAAAGTGTTCTAGCAAAATAACTTCTCATCAAAGCCATCTTTTCAAATGGATTTGAAACAACCCTACAGACAGGCGGGATGTAGTTAACCGTCTATTAGTAACTTCGTTGGTTAAAAATGACGCGCTGGGGACTGTAGGAGGCCGGGTGTTGGAGGGAAGGTAGGGGCGGCTGAGGATAGTTTCTTTCATCTCCAAGCAGATCATACGGTGGCAAGACAGTATCCAGTGACATTACTCCTCAGGCCAGGATACTGTCTTGCCACCGTATGGTCTGCTTGGAGATTAAAGTTTCTTCAGGCTGGTGAATCGATGAAAATCAAAGCAACAATAACTGGAGCTACTTCTCAACGTACCCCCCTCCCATGGCAAAATTCTATACTCTAGAACCACAAGCAAATGTCTGAAAGTGCTGGTTGAATCGGTTGGGAGATGGGAGATGGGGGATTATGTATAAACGACTTTTCCGTACGCTCAAATTCGCCAAAGCCCCAAGCCATCTTTCTATAGATCGTATTACATCCCCTGGACTTACTACGTTTCCATATAAGGCGGTCTGAAGTCGTTAGTTTCACATGATTTATAAACGTCAGATCGAAGTTATGAGGTAAATACATCACTTTATCTCTTCGGCAACAAACAAACAGTCGCCCATGTAGCGTAAATAACCGGCTAAGCCCAATTAGGGTCTCTGTTCTGACAGATATCGCGGATAAGGATGGAGGGAAGTTGGAAATGCTATAAAACTACAGGAGCGTAAAACCGCCTGAGAGTTGTGTGTAATACAGTGGACGATGACTTCGAGTAACCCCGAAAAGTTTTATAGCTAACAGAAAAGTGTTGTTTCTTTTTTTCTCCTTTTTCAATTCGGGTGAACAACCCCGTCGTCTGAACACCGCGACCATGTTGGCGAGATGAGGACCTCCTCAGCAGCAACAGCCAACGGGCTCTCTCACACAGGCAGGACGTAGCCCCAGCGTAGATTGCCAGAGGTGGAGAACTTTTGTGGACAGACACACTGCCCCTACGGCGTATAGCTGCGGGACTAAGTTAGTGTGAGTGTGAGAGTAGGGCCTCCCATATTTTGGCGACTCAACAAAAGGGGATTCATTCATTTATTAACTAGAGGTCAACGATCTCATGCCTTCGTCAAAGGATGTTATCGTTATATAACTTAAGAAGGTAGAAGTGATATATTAGTCCCCCTAAATATGGAAGTTGGATCGTGAAACTACCCCTGCTGGTGCAGTCTGCAATCGTGCATTGGGCAAGAGGATATACATGTAAGGCAACAGGATATACATGTAAGGCAACACCGCCTGCAGCTGCATGGGCTGCTTAATGACTATCCCCTCTGGGACTTTCTCCCTCTGGGACAGCCTGTAGCCCATGTGTCACAAGGAAGGTTGTGACACATGGAAGGTAACTGAATTATAGAATTGCTTCATTAATTATGCAAATTACATCATCATTTGCATACTGGTCATCTAATTATGTCAAGCATCACTTACCCTACCTATGCCCCAAATATCAGGATGATCCGTCGACCGGTTATTGAGTTATCCTACTTTAAACATTTTCATACAAATGCTCCTGCAGTTCCAGAGCAAGCCGCTAGGGGGCCCAAACTTATGTCACTTCTTCCCGAGCACAAGACCTATCTACCATCCAAAAATCATGACCCTACCTCCTCCAGATCACCATATTTCAAAACCGGAAGTACCGCTGCAGTACCATAACGAGCCGCCAGGGGGCCCATATTCCTATCACTTCTAGACCTCATCAAGACCTACCCACCTACCAAATATGAAGACAATCCATTTAAGCCTTCTCGAGTTATACTGTTGACAGACTCACGCACACACGAACGCCCATGAAAACATACCCTTCTTGACGAAGGCAATAATACTGAGGGCGGCAAAAGAACCCTGGATACCAATAGAAGCAATGTGTCATAAGAAAAGAGCGCATTATAAAAGCCTGCCGAGTCATAGAGACTGCTAAAGATGCATGTCGGGCGTATCTGTGCTTACACATGTTATCAGACTTAGGAACATGTTCTTTAGCTTTATACCACCATAAAGAGTGTTAATGCGTTGAGCACGACTACCGGGTCTACTCTAACGCTTGGGTGAGTTCGCGCCGGGTTGTCTTTCTCTCCGTAACATCTAATCACAACTCTGCCGTGCGAAGATGAAACGGAATACACGCCAGCGGCTCGGTTAATACTGAGATACACTTGAACATCTGTGAGCCCATAGAAATGAGATTGACCCTACAAGCAAGCATGCATGACCTGTATAAATAGAAAAAACAACTCATTATCTTTTTGGAAAGATATTTGTTAACAGTGAGCAGGCATGGCTTGGCAAATGGAAAGATGAGCTCTTCGGGTGTTAAGTTTAAGATGTAGAAAAAGGAACATCATTTTTCTTCATTTGCCCAACTGCATGCACGAGTGGTTCAGCATTGGCTGCGATGTAATCACATTGTGCACTGCGGGATGGTCGGATCTAAATCCATACCTCAACAAATTGTAGTTGTGCACCTTTAGAAAAGAAAACATTGGGATCGACCGGGCATGACATGGAACATGAAAAGAAGAACTCTTGATGTTTTGGCGGAGATCGCTTTGCCTCACTCACTCACGGTGATGCGATGTAATCATTGTGCAGTGATCGGATGTACATTTAAAGGAAGCTTACAGTTCCCATTTGGATCTAGAGCAGGCATGACTGGAAAAATGAAAAGAAAAATGCTTGAAATGTTAAGTAAATGTTGTTAAAACGGAAATCGTTTTCCTTCTCTTATCACGCCGCATTTTTGGCACACCGTATCCCACGCTGTGACCACTTATAATGACTGATCGGATTTCCCTGTACTCCTGAGCTGAATGAACTACCGCAAGCGTTTTAGAATAAGTCACAGTTGTTCTTTCAGAGCTGGTATGACCTTAAGAATGAAAGGCAGAACGCCTGACGTGTTAATTGAAAGTTGCGAAGCCGGAGATCTTTTATCCTCGCTTGTTCAGCTCCATCTATTTGCAGGGATGAAATCACGCCATGGAATCAGCCAGGTTCTTTAGACTGAGTCAAACATCTGTTCAGGCCACAGATCGAGTCATGAGAATTTAAGCTACATGCTCTGTTCCGAGTTAGCACGGATTTTTCACGCTTCAGAGTAGGAGAAAGTTGTGTTGAGGGTCTATGTGTTACTCTCCAAGCAGAGGTTTACTTTTGACGTTTTTTTAGGCGGTTTTATAGGGATTTCTTTCTTGTACCGGTATCTTTTTTTTCACTAGCCAAATGGTATCGTATTGGATACTGCCAATTTGATACTGTCTTGAACATCTGCCATGGAGATTAGATTTATGTAAGAGCACATGTTCAGCATCCACTTGAATTGTGCAAAGGGTTCTCCTCTTTTCTTTACGCATATTATATATAATCAAACCAGCTGTCGCAACTTCGTTACTTGCGTAAGAGGCGATTGAAGTGTGTGACTTTTTTTATGTAAGTGTCGAGTACCAATTTCCTCCAGTGCTTGTGAAGGGCCTAGTACGTTTTCATCACCCACAGTTAAAGGCAGCACTTGGCACAGCAGGCCCCTCTCTGCACCAGGATTCCGTTTCCTGCCTCAAACCGTTTCGGCTTATTTTACTCACAGCTTTTAGTGGAGAAGGTTAGATGTCTTTCTGGAATTGATGATGGAAAAGGGTGTTTTTTCATAGCAACGGACACAAACGTTACAAAGCAATGGTAATCAGCCCTTCTTAATTCCTGTGTTAAAGATATTCAAAGTCATCTGGATGAGACCTACACTTCATCATACGGGTCCGTATTTATTCCCTTTTCTTCTCTTACAGGTGTACCAGATCGTCTCTCAATGGTTGCTATTAATCCGATCTTATCTGTAGTGTATGGATCGCAGTTAGGTTTGAAAATCATCTAGATGAACATAAATATTCCATCATTTGGGTCCTTTTTTCTTCTCTTATATATGTATATAATACCAAAAAAAACCCTTGATATACGAACTTCTCTCAATGTTTGCCATTGATTCAGATATCTGTCTGTATCGTATGGATCGCAGTTAGGTTTCAAAATTATCTAGATGAACATGAATATTCCATCATTTGGGTCCTATTATTTTCTCTTACATATATATAATACCAAAACCTTGATATCCGAACTTCTCTCAATGATTACGATTGATTCAGTCTGTCTGTATATCGTATGGACCCCGCAGTCTGATATCTGCGGCCGGGCGGCTTGAATGATCGCCCAATTTCCGCCCGTCTGTCCCTGGGTGCAGCCCGTAATGAGAACAGATGGGATGGGCAGGACTGTGATCTATGGTGCCGGGATGGGCCGGGATAGGATGGGATGCTTGCTTTATCCAGAACCTTGCTTCATCCAGAACCTTGCTCGGGTCTTGGATAGTCCACGCGTATCCAGAACCTTGCCTGGTGCAAATCTTGGATACGCGGAGGCTATGGAGAACCATGCCTGATTCTAACACTAACTAACATTGCAAGTTAAATGTAAATGTAATAAATGTATGTAAAAGAGATCGTAAAATTAATTGGATTTGGGAGAGCCCACTAGACAAACCTTTAGGTTTCTTGGGCTCTCCAGCATATATTTGCTTGTATATAATTTCATTTTGTACTGTTACTTTTTTATGTGCAAAATGACAATAAACAATAAACAATAAGTATGGCATCTACTGCTATATAAGAGCTATAGTATACTATGAGACTAATTTGTGTCACCTCGGTGGAATTGGTCTCCAATACCATTGGGTTGCTGAAAACAATTACAAATTGGCCCAGTTGACGAAATATTACTCCAGAGGAGTTAGCTGGCCCCATGTACACGTTACACAACTCCTCTGGCATATTGTTCAGTCTATTGGGCCGATATATTTCGTCCATTTTCTAACAATGGGTTATCTATTGGAGTCTGGTAGAGAGCTCCACTTCAATAGAACCTCTTCATCAACAGTAATGCCCGCCTACACGACGCACAATTTGCCTCCACGCCACGCCGGTTCCCTTATACATGCCACCTGTCCCCACCTCAGCCTACTGACGACTCCACTCTCAATACAAACCGTTTATTTATGTCTATAAATAACTGCAGGAGCGTGAAAACTACCACTTGTACATGTATTTATAGGAAGGAGGGCTGCACGCTTCTATAGCGCGGAATTGGAAGGGAGTCGGAGATGGTAAATCAAAGTGACAAAATGCACGCCCCTATTTCATCGCTCGATTTGTCTAAGTAAAATAGCTTTTCCATCATTGGAAATGTAAAGGTAAGATAAAAGGTAAAACGGCCGTCCTTGCAATGGGGTGAAGCGTGACTCTTGTCTGATAGCTACTGGTGCAATGTGGTCCTATTAATTATTATTTTATAACAATTATACAAATGTAGATACAATTACAGGCACGCACACACACACCCATAAGGTAAGTTGTTATGAAGTATAATAGCGCGATGCAGGAAGGATTGCTTCAGTGATGAGATAAGCTTGCAATTGAATGAATACAAAATGGTGTCGATGGAGATATGATAAACTTGGCTATTATCATTGAGTGGTAGCCATACAGTAAGCTAGAGCGGGAATGTTTCGGCGGCCAACACACATCCATGTACACTAAGGGTGACACATAGTCTTCTTGGTAAGTGTGGGGGGTTCTTTAACGTGGTGTGACTAAAGGTCTGGTCACATACATCGTGCGATCGTCGTACGATCCCACAACTACTGAGGACATTCTTGGTACAGTCGTGCTAGTGTCCTGCAGAAGTCTTGTTATCGGCAAGGCTGTCTACAATCGTTGACGGCGGTTGATCCTGTTAGTTGTGCTTGAAAACATGAAAAATCATCGCAGGACGGCTTACGCCGACTGTGACCATGCCGTATCAGAAAGCTGTCTCCTGTCCCGTGCTCGCGGCTGTAGCGGCCTGGGACTCAGCTGGACAGTGCACTAGTAATAAACGTATTAAAGACTTACATAGGGCTACAGATTAGGGGTTGTTAGGCCTGAGGTGCGCCAAGGGGGGATGGACAGACTTGATATACATATATGCGACAGGACCTGGGGTTGGTCAGCTACTGATAGAGGCTACTGATAATGGATGGATGGATGGATGAATGGATGGGTGGGTGGGTGGGTGTTTGGGTGGATGGATGGGTGGAGGGATGGGTGGGTTGATGGATAGATGGATAGATGGATGGATGGATGGATGGATGGTGGATGGATAGATGGAAAGAAATATCGCCCTAATTTGTGAAAAGTGGACCATAGATATTTATCATTATTAGACAGGTAACAACATGGACCAACAGATCTAGGTCACTAAGCAGCTAAAAGTAAAAGAAATAGGAATTTTGATAGGAATCTTCTTTATCAGTGTCTACCAATAACAAACTGGACCGGGTGCAACATATTAGCCTGCACAGGTTTGACCATAAACCCTCATTCTCCTATCATTCCCATACGCAACATCACAGGAACTTCTCAAGATTCAAGAAGGCTGTATTGGTAATACTCGCAGTTAAAAATTAGATTATAAACCAAATTGTACAATCAACCAACATGTTGGAAAGCTAAATATGAACATCAAAGGTCTTCTTACAGAGGTGTGTGATTAAGAGGCTAATGAAACAAGTCACAGGAAATATCATTCAATATTATTATATAGAATATATATTTAAGGTAGAATCTGGTACGTTATTTTTTATTTAATCTGATATTATATGCCGTGCATCTGTTATTCCTTATCCGGCTTCCCGGCTGTTATTTGTTTCTTTAAGTTAAATCAAGTTAAATTGCTGTCGTATATTACTGATGCTATCTTCTTCCTAATATATTGCCTCTAGTCGGCATCGAGGGCGTTAGAAAAGAGTAGGGGTGATCAGGTTTGCTTGGCTACAAAAGCGAGTCATTTGGGAGAAAATGTGGCTAGATTCCTTTTTTATGAGGTGTAATACTTAAAGCGAAATAGAATTTTCCAGTATTGCATTGATGTGTGTGTGTGTGTGTGTGTGTGTGTGTGTGTGTGTGTGCGTGTGTGTGTGTGTGTGTGTGTGTGCGTGTGTGTGTGTGTGTGTGTGTGTGTGTGTGTGTCTGTCTGTGTGTGTGTGTGTGTGTGTGTGTCTGTCTGTGTGTGTCTGTGTGTCTGTGTGTCTGTGTGTGTGTATGTTCATTCTTCAAGAAGAGAGAATAACGAGGCGAGACTACCTTCCCATCCCCTAACCGAAGCAGTTGAATTGGTCCGTTTGACTTTAGGCACAGAACTACTAGTAGACAGGCACGGTTCTGGATACGACAGGGTTTACAACATCACTTTGAAGCATTACATTTACGACAGTGTGCCAATCGTCTCCGAGCCCGGTAGCCGCATGATTACACCCTTCGTCTATTAAAAGGAAATAACAGCTTTCCATTATTGATTTCCTATCAGGAAATGTCCCTTACGCGGGGTTTTATTTTCAGCATTACTGCCATGACGCTGTGCTAAAGAGGTACGTAATGAGCATGTACCCTCCGATAAGAGATCCTGTGGATTATTTTCCTATAAAAGTACGGATTACGTCGTGCATCAAGTACTTTGACGAATCAGGATTGGAGACTTGATTAACGTCATTAGGCGCGGTGGCTTTCATTAAGGAGTGTTTCGTAAGGATTGTTTCACTGCAGGTTTCGTCATCTAGTTTATCGATGGGTGGGATATGGACAAAAACTTTACATGTGTTGGGATACCTGCAAATAGGAAGAGTAAGAGTAAGAATAGAGTAGAGTAGAGTAGAGTAGAGTAGAGTAGAGTAGAGTAGAGTGGAGTGGAGTAGAGTAGAGTAGAGTAGAGTAGAGTAGAGTAGAGTAGAGTAGAGTAGAGTAGAGTAGAGTAGAGTAGAGTAGAGTAGAGTAGAGTAGAGTAAAGTAGAGTAAAGTAGAGTACAGTAGAGTACAGTAGAGTACAGTACAGTAGAGTACAGTACAGTACAGTAGAGTACAGTAGAGTTGAGGAGAAATACTGTACATGGTGTATGTCTTCTCTGTCACTACCTGTCTGCCTACTGTTGTATCCAGAACTGAGTTTTGTCCAGAACCATGCTCAACACGGTTCTGGATAGTCCATGCGTATCCAGAACCGTATCGGGGGCAAATCTGGCCTCTACCAGGTTTCAGGAAGCGGCTAGAAAGAGTAGAAACTGTTCTCATAGCGGACTAACTCCCCTGGCACATTATCGGACTATTTGGCCAATTTCTACTCTTTCCAGCCCCTCCCCAACGCCTGGTAGAGGCTGGGGCAAAGCTACGTTCTTGGACACACGGAGACTATCCAGAACCGTGCCTGACCCTAACCCTAACCCATTTAGGCACAGAACTAGATAGGCACGGTTCTGGATACGATAGAGACTATCCAGAACCGTGCCTGATCCTAACCCTAACCCATTCAGGCACAGAACTAGATAGGCACGGTTCTGGATACGATAGAGACTATCCAGAACCGTGCCTGATCCTAACCCTAACCTATTCAGGCATATAGAACTAGATAGGCACGGTTCTGGATACGATAGTCTGCACGTAGGCCATCTCGGATTACATTAAGGACGCATCTCCGTCTGATTCTCCCGCCACGACTCACGGAAATGTCGTTAGGCCATGACGTCAGTGGACATACGTAGCGAGCATGTGTCGTGGTGCGGTGGCTAGCTAGCCTGCTTTTAGACCAGAGGGTCGAGAATTGGAATCTTGGTTCGTTGTTGCCCCTACAGTGATTGAATAGGCAAAGACGAGACGGTTCTTAAATCGATGTCAGTGGAAAACAGTAACGGACAGCCCAATTACTTTCTGATATGTTGTGACATAAATTGATTGATGTTGAGTTAACCCTCACAGATGGTACTGTACCTAATTCTTTGCCTGAATGGGTTAGGGTTAGGTTAATGCAGGCACTGGATAGTCCCCGCGTATCCAAGAACGTAGATTTGCCCCAGGCACGGTTCTGGATACGCTTGGACTATCTAGAACTGTGCCTGAGCATGGTTCTGGATAAAGCACGGTTCCGGATAGAACAGCATCCTTCTGGGTGAAGCACTGGACACAACAGACGTGTGGACTATCCAGAACCGTGTCTGGGTAAGGTTCTGGATAAAGCACGGTTCTGGATTCGTGTGGACTATCTTGAACCGTGCCTGAGCATGCATGGTTCTGGATAAAGCACGGTTCCTGACAGAACAGCAACCTTCTGGATGAAGCACTGGCCACAACAACAGACGTGCTCCATCACAGGCGACCCCAAAACGGCACCCCAGAACTCGCGCCACGTCATCACCTAAATCACGGCCACCCTCCTGTACGTTTCCACTCCGGGGTGACGTATCGGCGATCAATAATCCGGAATGGAAAATTAACCTCATCGGAGTTTCCCACTCGATACCTGACATTGAACAGATGGTTTCCACGTCAGGATCCACATTTCCTTTAACTACTATACTAGGAGCCATCTATTTGGCCACCTTTGAAAATGGTCGATGCATTGACTGGTAGACTCCAAGTGTTTGTTCGAATTATTTTATCATCTTTTGTTTTCATGGAAGTTCATCTGTGTTGGTAGTAATCATAGTAGGTTGCTAAACTTTACTCCAACACAAAGTATTATATACGAGGATCAAATTTTTACCGTCCACTATGTCACCTTCATCAGGATAACTAATTATCCGTTCCTCCACCACCTTGTGGCAAGGAGTCTTTTCAGGCCTTAAGGAAGGAAGCTGAGGAGTTCCCGAAACTTTGGCCGTGTAACGTTCTTCTATGTTCTAAGAGTTTACTTTCCTTGTAGTCTTTAAATTTCTGCTCACGTCTCGGCCCCGTTCCTGGTCCCACCTGCCGCACACCCACGTGTAACCAGACCGGCTCACATCCTCCCGTGCGGGCCGCATTTCACGGACCACTGCCGGCGTAACACCTCTCCCAACCCTTTCTGGGAAACTCACACTTTGGCAGAATGTCTCATATAAGGTTGTATTAGAGCATATAAGGTTGACAGCCTGTCTGTAGTTTTCAGATGTTGTATAGGCAAAGATATCGTCTGCAACAGGCAAAATTTTGATGCAACGTTGACCAAACATCCAACGAAAAACGTGATAAATCAGGCAGGGTTTTGCGACGTGCTGCTCATACCTTACCGTACACGCCGCATTTCACGGACCGCTGCCGCCGTACCACCTCTCCCAACCCTTTCTTGTGAACGAGCGGCGGCGACAATAAAGAACGTTCTCCGTCCCCTCATGTACTGCTGCAGGTCAAAATGGCAAGTTGTAATAAGTACGGATACCTGGATACTACGACATTGGAAGAGTTTTTCAATTTGCGGTTTTCATTATTTATTATTTCTTTTTTTACGTCTGAATCGTTCCATCTGTCCCGTTCCGCCCGGGAGCTCCAGGAATTGACTCACTGCTTTGCCCTCAAGTATCATCATTATCATTTGATTTCTTTTCAAACACACGTTTTTGGTTACTGTAAGTTATCTTGATTTAGTTCTACAACTTGTTACTCAGGATTTCTATTTATGTATGAATGTATTTATTTCAGTCGGCTTCTTTCTCATATGATGCATCAGTAATACACGAGGGATGCACAGCTCAGATATCCAGGTGTTCAAGACATTCTTGAGAAGGCCTCAACAACACTGTTGCTGAGAAAGAAAACAGTTACTCAAGCAAATCAAACTCCAGTTGCTTGAGTAACTGTTTTCTTGTGTATCTCATTATCTGGATGTCTAACCTTCATTGGCGTCGACACACCGCTGTTTTAATATTGTAGTCTCATTGTCCCCTGCTGAGTTATGTTAGCAGAAGTGAACCTTACATAACGTATGATTAATTGTGCCTGCCTTGTTCTGTAACGGGGGAATTGGCCTTTTCTTTTCGTGACGATTCAGACGTGATGATCCAATCGTCCTTGGCAACATCTTTCACTGAATATCTTCACTTTACTTCACTTCAAACATATAGCAAGTCTGGCATTTCACAGGCGAGCATAAAACCCATTCCTAGAAGCGTTAAGATGATTACGTTATTTTATTTAAAGCCCATTACTGAACAGATGCCAGTGACTGACACCATTAGAAAGATGGCAAGGAGGAGGAACAACGCCAACGCGTATCCAAATGGGCTTAACGGTATCTTATGAATAAGATATGCCTGCATTTGAATTCCATGATAATGTATTAGAGAGGCTTTAGAAACTTTGTTTGGTCTTTAAATCTTAGGCATTGTTCAGCTTTTGAGTAACGATTTTGACATCCAAACTCTCCCAAAAGATATGATTATACAGACATGGAATTCTGTACCACAAAGTGCTGTGATTTGCAGAGGCAAACAGTGATTGACTTTAAGACAATGCTGGATGAATTCTGATATGGGACAAGATTAAGTACACAACATGAACCGAAGGTGATACTACAGTTTTGGACCTTCTTTCACCGAAGACTTACTTCTTAAGGTGTCCTTAAGATAAGTTCTTCTTGAGGCGAACAGACGCCGAATGGGTGAGATAGATCTAGATCACATCTAACTCTTTGTTCTGCGTCATCTATTGTTCCTTCTGTCCTACACATATCGATCCTTGCTTGATCGATGGATTCTGACCCCGACTTGCAGAAGATTCCCAAATGGTTGGTAGTTAGCCGAAGCCGAGTTAATCGCACGCGACAGTAGAACGGTCCGAAGGCGGCGGACCTGCTGCTGTACAGGGCACCATGTCACAGGTAATCGTGCCGCTAATGGACCGGTACAGGTACTTACGGGATAAACGTCTTCACACAGATTACTTCAAAATACACGTTTATAACGTACGTGTTTACTATGGACCACTGATAAGGAGGCCAAAAGGCTACTTCTGGGCATTGAACTAAGTTGATGGAGGTGTGTCAGTAGATAGCAGTGAATGCTTGTTTTCAAGGCTTGTGGTCGGTTGTATTCGGGAGGGAAACACTTGTGTCAGGGAGTGGGCTCCACGAGAGTCCCTGGAAAGAAGCTGTTGCTGTAGAAGGACTCGGAGACTGGAGTGTATATACTATCATGATGTCAGCTAGAAGAAAAGCTAGTAGTTCGCTTAAAAGCTGTCCTATTCTCTCTCTATATATTTATTTATTGAATTTTCAAACGACTGGGTAGCCCATTCATTCTTGTGGACATACTTGACCTCTGACCAGCACGTCACGGTTGACCGCATCACCCGGTATCAATGCGCGGCACCCCGGCTCGTGCCTGATGGGTGCTCGATATACAGTTTGATGGATTGTCTAATTTACCGCTTCTGGTTCTCTCTTCCAATGCCAGTCGTGGTTCTGCGGTGTAGCCGGTCTGACTGTGTGAGGGTCTGCATGCCTTTCTCCGTGAGCTATTCTTTGTTATTGACCATTACATAAAAAAATGTACAGGACACAGGACTCTAGAAAACTGTTAATATCAGCGGCACCACTTAAGAGAATTAAACTAATAAAAACAATATACAAATACATTTACAACAATTAACAATCAAGCAATTAGTCCATTATACAATATAGGTGTGGAATAACAAATATCGTACATAGAAACAATTTAGCTGAATAGTGAGCTGTTTCAAATCACCGTACATACGTAGTCGAACCACTAAAATTCAACGTTAAGTGTAGTCGGTCACCCCCCCATACACACCCTTCCTAATTGTACCGTTAGACGTTGCCGGCCTCCTAACTTTACCGTTCAGCGTTGCCAGGTCACCCCCATACACACCCTCCTGCATGTGTGTATGTAATACAGTAGAAAGGCGTGGGAGTCTGAGGTAACAAAATCCGTGCTCTCCTCCGGGTCTGCACTTCTCCGAGAACCTGTCAGCTAAAGAGTCGGTGTTTTTTTTTCCTTACTGTCACCAGCTAGTCGAGATGAAGACGGTTTTAGCGGTTTGCTGCCTCCTGTCGTGTCTCTGCTCGGAGTTCCGCGCGGCGAGCGCCTTCACGCCGTTCAGCTACTTTTCCCGGCTCTCCAACCGGCCCGGCAGGGGCTACAACCTGCGGCGGGGCGGGGAGGCGGCCGCCGACGACGCTGACACCGAGCCGGCGAAGAGGGGCGCCCGGTTCCCGTGGGAGTGGAGCGGGCCGATGGACCGGGTGGCGTGGGGCGGCGGCAAGAGCAACTCGGCGTTAGAGTACCTCGGGCCCCGCATGAGGAAATCCGATCTGCCGGCCTTCCGTAAGTGGTTTCTACTCTTTATATGATTGTTACAGTATTGTGAGTTGATTGTAGTCGTTCGAGATCACTTCTATTTTAAAACACTATGTAGTGCAGGCGATGTCCTTGGTGCTGAAAGCCAGGTTACAATGTAGCTGCAACGTTATGTACTGTACATGGCGCGTCACAAGCAGTCGTAAGTTGGTTCTACTCTATATATGATTTTTACAGTTTTGTGAGTGGAATGGAACCATTCCTCAGCTAACCGACATCTTTCACACCGCAGTCGTCCCACATTAAGACATCTGGAGCCACATAGTTCCCGTTTAGTTAAGACTTTTACACACCAAGGCAAACCCCTACTATTAACGATGTTGTACCGTTCTCAGCACGGGACGTTAAGCCGTAAAAGATCCACTACAATGGACTATGAACCGGTATAATGAACCTGTAAATACCGTACAAATAGCATCTGTGGACCAGTGGAGGATGAGCTCGTCAGTGAGCTAAACTATGCGGTGTAGGCGATGTCTTTGGTGCTGAAAGCTTGGTTACAATGTAGCTGTGACGTTATATAGTGTACATAGCGCCAGTTTTTCCGTCAAGACCTTGTTGAAGAGTAGCTCCACTGTTCATTGGTTTCATATGAGCTAAACTGTTGTGAGATGTAGTGCAGGCGATGTCCTTGGTGCTGAAAGCCAGGTTACAATGTGGCTGCAACGTCATGTACTGTACATGGCGCGTCACAAGCAGTCGTAGCTCAGAGTATAGTAGCTCAACCGTTCATTGAGTTCATTGAGCGAAACTGGTTCGCTGGTGATTGACACTTTCCACTGCCGGGTTCGATCCGGAATTTGACCAATTTTTTTCCTGAGGAAGACCGATGGACATGGTCGCAAAATTTGGTCAATTTTTTTTTTACTTCAGTTTTCACCTCAAAACAAGGCTCGTGAGAGCCACTGGCATGTTTTGGGTTACGAGCAATTTTTGTCTGTATTGTGTAAAAGTAAACAAAAAAGATTTTCTCCACCAGTCCATCAAACTGACAGAGTGTGTAATCAAACAACAGAATCAGGTACGCGATGATGGGCACCTGTCATGTCCTGTGTTATGTACGTATTAATTGTGAATATCAACGCCATTCAGGCCACCGTTTTGTGTGTCTGAAATGTTGATATATGAATAAACAATCGAAGAATTGAATTCAACATGGCGCGAGGTCGTCGAGCGAGTTCTCCTGTCACGCGCTCACAACCGCGTTCACCACCGACCATCCGTCATTCCACAATCTACATGTCCACGTTTACAGTTCACGGGTCGAAATGTCAATACTTACCATTCATTTCATTTTTTTTAGTTATTTTACCAGTAGATCCATGACCTGCTTTTCAGGTGCTCTGGCCGATACATAACAATCCATTCCGGAAAATAACACAGCAACCCTAACGCAGATACAGGAAATAGAACAACTTTCATAGAGGTAAACAACGTCTGGGTATCGAATTTTCTATTTTTAACGCACTGCTGTCTTGAGGCATGTTGGAAAGTTTTTCTACCCATATGACGGTTTTATGTTGCCCAATAAATACAGAATACAACACGGGGTATTCCGTATCGCCCGAGGTATCGGCCCGACCGCGAGTCGGATCGCCCGACGGCCAAAGGGACCGAGGATTGTAGTTTTCGTCAGTAAACGTTTGATAAAACCTCAGTACAAGAATTCCGAAGGCCTATATCAAACAATGGAAAACCTCTGGGGGTATTGGCTCACCGGTAACGTCTGTTGACATTGATTTTAGTGGGTTGAACTCCTGATTTAACTCGCTGCGATGAATGGAGTTTATCGACTTTATCGACTCCGGTAGTGAAAAGGGCGTTAAACAAAACCTGCGCACAACATAAAAGAGTCCAATAAATAATACCAGCTGCTTACTAACCTCAGCGCCAAAACTGGACACGTTGTTTTATTATAGGTGGCGCGGTGGTCTGGAGGTTGTAAACTCATTGAAGGGGGTGTTTTGGTGGAAAACGGAAACCGGCAACGTGGTCTTGTGTTTAGGGTTGTTGACTCAGAATCTGAAGGTTCTGGGTTCGAATCCCTGGCAGGCCCCAGTGTTGTGTCCTTGAGAAATGCACTTTACAACTATTTCCTTATTCAACTCGGGCGAAAATGAGTACCTAGTTTCTTTTAGGGACGTCCGGAGTTGTTGCCTTAGCATCTAATGGATTTGAATCTCTAGCGGACCCAATATTGTGCATATATTCACCCCTATTCCCTGACTCGACCCAGGTGCTTCGGTTAAGGATGTCCTTTCGGATGGGGAGAAAATTAGCTCTTTGGCGAGCTAAAATTGATTTTCACTTTCTTATTCGCAACTCCAAAGAGTTGTAAACACGTCACCACCGGGATCGTGTTCCTACCTTCCGGCTCCCGGCTTCAGCAAAAGAGGCGCGATTGTTTTGGACTTTTGCCAGGTTTTACCTTATAAAAGGTTCTGACGTCATTAAGAAAAACCCCGTCCCGTGTGACATTTTGCTCCTGCCGATGTGGCGGATGAGGGTAATTAATGTAGCAATCTGCGGCGGTTCTTTATGACGGTCTTTGATGGTAATTTGAGAAGCCTACATCCGGGATATCCCGGGGGTGTCCGGTTGATTGCCGTCATCTCGGATATAAAGGTCGCTACATCCGCTAATTGCTACATGAGAAAGTAGCAGATCCCTCCAGGCCCGTGGTGTCACTCTGATCGGTATAGGTCTTTGACGTCATCAGTGGAAAGTCTTAATTTCGGATTTGTCTAAAAAAAGATTAAATCACATTTACAGTAGCTGGGAACCCCATCCTGAAGTTCTTGAATCCATAGCATGAATGAACAGTGTATATATGTCATGGTTTGACAAACGTATGTGGAACATATCAGGTGCAGGCAAGTGAAGGAAAGTGATCTCAAGCCAGTTTTAGCTCACTGAAGAAACTAATCTCCCACTGGTCGTGACAGAGAAGACAGACGCTATGTGCAGTATTTACATGTTCATTGTACCAGGAAATTTCCCTCGCTCCTTTCGACAAGTGCGATAAACAGTGGACCACGGCTTAACCTTGCGACCCTTTTCAGTAGCGCGCAAGTCGAGTGAGTGACAACAGCCGGGATTCGAACTCCCAACCTCTTTCGGCAACAGCACACCCTGTCATCAGGAACCACTTACCGCAACATGTCTGCACCGCAATCACGTGGAAGTGCCATCGGGGCGGAAATTTTCCATAAATGTGCGGTTACGATCATGAAATGAATTTCTCCCCCGCTTTTACTCATTAGCGCTGATGGCTTCAATCTTGATTAGATGCGTTAATAACTGTCGCTGATAAAGAGATTTGCATTAATGAAGGTTAGACATCCAGGTAATAAGATACGCCAAAAAACAGTTAGTTACTCAAGCAACTGGATATGATTTTGGAAACGGTCAGGTGCTTCAATTGCATACTGATTAATAATTCGTGATTATAAACCTGTTGATCTCAAGATCATACCAGTGTCACTGACGAAAGATAGTGGATGCTGCCTGAAACGTCTGATCGTTTCCAAAATCATATCCAAAGAGATTTGCAGTTAAGAGTATTTCTGCCTTTCAGATTGATAACAAGTGTCGTGAAATGGAAATATTTGGTTTCTATTAAACGTGTCTTTACCTTACATTCTGTGAAAGTAAGGCGAAAACCATATGCATCGTACGGTAAAGGTACAAGTACAACTTAACGTTTATGAAAAATGGAAAGAATTCGGCGAAACATTTCGATAAAGATGCGAATAAAAAGACATTTCAGTTAAGTCTTGCACCAGTCACGGCCCAATCAACCTCAAACGTGAAGTCAGTTGATTACCCTGATGTAAATAAAACCTTCAAACATCCAGATGGCGCGCGAATTTCCTGATGAATTTTGAAGCTATCTATGAATAAATAGAACACATCAATAGAAATGGTAATCCTCTATTCTTCAACAATGTGAAACTTATTTTACGGGTCTTACACACACCGCGTGATGCCGGGTCTGGAGTGACATTCACAATCCGCCTTCAAGTTGGCAGATGAGGCATGAAGCCGTCCGTGTCTCATCACATGAAGTTCACTTAACCGCACACTTGTTACAGGTACGGGTTGTTGCACTTAGTTACCGTCTCAAATCGTGTACCGGATACGTAAATGCTATCTATTATTCACAAACTACAAACTACATTTGCTACTTGACTCAAAATTTCAGCTATATGTCGCATGCCTCTATAATCACTGATCGCTTACACGTCTAGAGACATGAGTCCTGTGGTTAGTGCCTGTGGACCAAGAGGTTGGGAGTTCAAATCCCGGCTGTTGTCGCTCACCCGACATGCACGCTACTGAGAAGGGTCGCAGTCCTTAGGACGGGACGTTGAAGCGTTAAGCCGTACGTGGTCCACTGTTCATTGTGCTTGTCAAAGCTGTCAGAGCTGGGGGAATTTCACTGTACAACGACCCTGTGCGCACTGTACATAGCGTCTGTCTTCTCTGTCATGATCAATGAAAGAGTAGCTCTTCAGTGAGGCTAAACTGTTGTGAGATGCGGTGCAGGCGATGTCCTTGGTGCTGAAAGCCATGTTACAATGTAGCTGCAACGTTATGCACTGTACAGAATGGAGCTTCTGTCTTTTCTGTCACAACCAGTCAAAGATTAGCTCTTTTCTTTCCACTCCCCGTGAAGTCTTAGGTCAAGATTAGAATTAGAACAGCTGGACCAAAACTCCTGGTCTCTAGAAAACTGATATTTGATCGAGCACGGCCGGGCGTGATTGCAAACTGATTGTCCCTAACTAACCCCGAGTCCGGCAGAACTTTATGGACGGAATCACTTCATTACGTGGTGTTTGGTCTTCATGAAGCGCATTTACCAAGCCCAGTTTGCCCGGGCACGCGTTCAGTCTTTACCCAACCGTTGATGAAGCCGTTGATAGCGATACCGTCTCAACCTTCCCATGTCGTTCGCGGACGTAATCCTTTTGTTAAGCTGTACGAACTCTATATCTCTTTTCCCAGCTGGACGAACAGGATTTTTTGAGACTTGCTCTGATACTGAAATGCGTAACACCGACATTACTGAGGTAAAATTCCGACCCAAGTAGAATGATTCTGCTACTGGCCAGCGGTGTTTACTGCCCCCCCCCCCAAATGTTCAAAGTGCCCCGAAAAGGTTCAAACACACTAAGACAAACCCCTTTCCCCCTTTTGTCAAAAACTACAGGTATGTAGGTACATGTAGATCAATACAGATTTTCCTGATTAGTAGTCTTTGAAAACTAAACTTCTGCCGACTTTTGTTTCTCTCGTTCCATAGAAAATGGGTGTAGAAAGATTTTGAATGAACAGACCATGTACATACCCCCCACCCCACAAAAAATGAAGAGATCGACCACTAGTACTTCTTTAAAGGCGGGCCCTTCGCACACGCCTTAGAAAATTGATATCGTTAAGAAGAAGTGCCCAGCGCCTCGTGCCAGTCCTCCCCTGCATTAGGCGGTAAACAGGAGCTTGTATGACGCCGTACGTGCGGCTCGGGCCGGTGATACCGGCGGCAGATACTATCTGAGATAGGCGCGCAGAGTCCTGCCGGGGTTTCATAGCCTGGCGTCCGTCCCTATTTCTCTCATCTCATCTGTCCCTTAGTCTGATCATTAGCGTCGTTTTGTGATGGTGTGGTTTATTTTGAAGTGTGAAAATTTCATCAATCAATGCAGAAATCAAAGGCCATCTTTTGATATCCATCTCATCTCATCTATCTCTTAGTCTAATTATTTGACCGTTGGAGCACCACAGAAGATCTGACAACCAGTTTTTTCCACTCAGAACTTTTACTTAAGTGACCATGACTATGTTTCCTTCTCGTGCCCAGAGTAACCATGCATGTGTTTATTTCTCGTTCCTAGCCTGTCATAACTCGGAGTGGCTGATCTACGTGGACGGAGAGTCGCAATGTGGTGAGTACAGGGGGCATGTTTGTTTGTCTGCTTGTTTATCGTAAACGATGAAACGTCATATGTCGTGTCACGCCAGTTCTGTAATTGGAGTAAGTGAGTATGAAACTGGTGCAGACTGGTAAGTCTTTGCCTTTTTAAAACTACTTTTGTCACCGTCTTTTCTTCAATTTCACAATCCTACTGTATTTTACTTAGCCCGGATACCAACCTTTTTAGCTTTAGTGCAGCAGAGAAGCGACTGAGAGAGCATACTAAAGCTAAAAAGGCTGGCATCGAGGCTAAGTAAAGCAAAACAGGAATAAACCAGGCTAACTTTACTGTGACGGGTTGTCAGACCATCAGCATGAAAACGGCGGTCTGTTTTAGGATTGTTTTTCTCTGGGCGATTCTGGTCACAAGAAAAACTGTCCGCCGTGTCCAGGTGTGAATCCTGTCTACATCAGATAGCGGGTATCTGTGAGCCACATGTGTCCACAGTTCGCAGACGCCTCTTGGTTGTCTCAGGTTTAGTTGAGACGCATGACGCGGCTGTCTCATCGTCATCTGGGGGTTTAAGCTAGCCTGTTAGCGGGGGATCTGGCCGGACCGGTAGGGCTTAGAACTGTGTTTGCAAGAACGTGCTAGAAAGGCAAAAAGTATGTCGTACTTGGAACGTTTGGTCCTTGATGGAGCGATTATAATTTCTTGTACTTCGTCTTGTACTCATCAGTACAGAGTTAAATTTTTATTCCCACACAAAACGTTAGTGTTTCTAAGAAGGGAAAGCATCCACAAGTTCTGTCTCACTCTGAAATTGATGGAGTCATTATAATTACTTTTACGTCATCTTGTACTCAGTATAGAATGGAAATTTTGTTCCAACACAAAACGTTAGCGCATCAAATTTTCTACTGTCTTGCTGAGTGTAAGGGTTTCTGGCCACGTGTAAACTTCCTGTCATGGTATGACGCGGCTGTCTCATGGTCGTCTGGAAAGAAAAGCTAGCCTGTTAGCGGGGGATCTGGGCGGACGGCTGGGGCTTAGAACTGTGTTTGCAAGAACAGGCTAGAATAAAAGGGGAAAGTCCACAAGTTCTGTCGTACTTGGAACATTTTGGTTCTTGGTTGAGTCATACTCACTTGTACTTAGTACAGAGTTAAAATTTTGTTTCAATACAAAACTTTAGCGCATCGAATTTTTCACTGTCTTACTGAATGTGAGAGTTTCTGGCCACGTGTAAACTTCCCGTCTGGTCTGACTGGGACTCTCCACTCCATGAGCAGGCAATGGGAGATTGTTCGGGACAGTCACCTTGTCTCCAATAACTAGACATTGAGGGATTTTCCAAGTGTTATCTCAACCCAGCTGTAGATGTGCTGAGATTGTCTCCACAGTGATTCCAGTGTGCATGACATGGGTGACACTGTCCCATCACACTTCAATGATCGTCCTGAAGCCAGGCAGCAGCGTTACCAAGGGATCTGGCTAGGCACAAAGTTTCAGAGCTTTGCGTGTTAACGTTCTTCACGTTTTAACCCATAAAATCTGCCGAGATTGCGCTGGGAACTGTTTAGTGTTGATAGAGTGATTGCGGTTACTTGCAATGTGTGACATTGCTGTACCATCACACTTCCTAGAGCATCGTGAAGCGAGACAGCAACGTTACCAGGGGATCTGGCTAGGCACAAAGTTTCAGATCTGTCTTCTAAAGTTTTATCCCATGAAATCTGCCGAGATTGCGCTGGGAACTGTTTAGTGTTGATAGAGTGATTGCGGTTACTCGCCATGTGTGACATTGCTGTCCCATCACACTTCCTAGAGTATCCTGAAGCCTGACAGCAACGTTACCAGAGGATCTTGCAAGGAACAAAGTTTTAGAGCTGTCCTCCCAAGTTTTACCCCATCAAATCTGCCGAGATTGCGCTGGGAACTGTTTAGTGTTGATAGAGTGATTGCTGTTACTCGCAATGTGTGACATTGCTGTCCCATTACACTTCCTAGAACATCCTGAAGCCTGACCAGTTACCAAACTATCTGGCTAGGCACAAAGTTTTAGAGCTGTCTTCCCAAGTTTTATCCCATGAAATCTGCAGAGATTGCACTGGGAACTGTGTAGTGTTGATAGAGTGATTGCGGTTATAATGGGCAGGCGAGGAGGTTTTTACTCGGCTGGCAATCAGCCAATACAGCCAGATGGTGCTGATCGTGAAGCGTTGAGAACCGAACTTAAAGTGCTTGGTGATTATGTATGATTCAGCGTGTTGATTTGATGCGTTTTGGAGTGGTTACTGCAAATGTGGATCTCTAAACATTTCCTAGTGTGTTTTTCACGCATGGTAAGTTCTCAGTAGGGCATTGACACCAAGGACGCTTCCTTATGTATCTGCGCTGTTTTGTTGTGCAACAGCACTCGAGACGGTCGTGCGATCGAAACTTGAGGGCATTCTTGACATGCTTGTGCATCCGTCGTACAAAATTCAGCTGTCTTCCTACCTAAAAGGCTGTCTTAGACCCTTGACGGGGGTTGGTCCTGTCATAGCCTGCTGGAAAATTCTACGGCATCAAACTAATACGACGACCTACGACGACTTTGACCGCTCCGTAACCAAACCAACACATAGACTCAACAAATATTACAAGGGGATCTACTCTGACCGGCGGGACTTAGAACTGTGTTTGTAGAAACGGGCAAGAAGGGAAAAATCCAGAAGTTCTGTCGTACTTGGAACGGTCTACTAAACGCTACCCCGCATCTGCGTCACTCCACAGCCTCCCAACATTTTCGCCTGTTTGTCACACAAAATTGATTATTTATCATGAATAGGAGTTCGTTAGAGCAAAAGCAAACATGGCTTAAGTGCCGGCAACATTTTACAAACCATTTAGCAATCATACGCCGCTTATTCCTGATCATGGCAACTTATATACTGTGTGATGGGTTTGTGCCCTGATGTCTTGTTTGAATAAATTTACCGTCAAATCCGAACGCCACTGCTTAATCCTGTCATATGAACAGCGAAAACAGAACACAACGTCACGGCACATTACATTAGTTCTCCATCGTATCGGACAATTTAGTTTCCTAGCCTCCATGGCAGACTTTCTTGGCTGTTTTTTTTTGGTACAGGTATCTAAAATAGCGCTTAACAAAAACATTTGGGTACTTTTTTTTAGCTAAATTGTTTACGTGACCGAAGGAACATTTATTATCTAGATTTGGTAGCTCTATGTAACCTTTTCGTTTCAAAATCTGACCAGCTTGATCGATGTAGACAATCGTAAATACTAAATAACATAAATGCTTTACTAATGGCAGTTAGAGAGGCGATTAGCTCTGCAGAAACGGTGACCTGCCGTCCTTTCTGCGTGAAGGTCGGACATGGTGTCACCGGGAATAGCGTAAACTGAACTGAAATAGCTCTGAACAAGAACACATCAATTTTTCAGCAAAAAATGTGACTGAAAATACATCTAATGCATCTTAAACGGATCGGAGTAATCCTTACAATTGAAAAGGTGCCAAGTTTACCATGGTGAGTAAAGTTCGAAGACAACCCTTTAAGTTTGATTTGTGTGTTTGAGCCTTTCTTTGCTCATGAAATACTCAAATCGGCCTGCTATATGCAAAGTCTATATGTATACACGATTAACCATCGAGGTTGAATGACCTAATGACAAATAATCAATGATGTCGTAGACACTGTGGAAAAGTAAAATCGTCACTACAACTTACGATGTCGTTCCTGCAACTTAAGATCTCCTCAATCTCCTTGAGAAACCTCCGCTGAGTGCGAAGGGGACGACAGACCGACACTGCCGGGTTAAACGATCGCCCCCGAGCGGCTGGAGGAAGACGATAAGGGCCTCGGGCTTTTGTCTGACTCAGAGACAAATTGTTTCCTAAGCTGAGGTAAATGAGTGCCGAACAGGAGTAAAGCCAAAACCATGTATCATCTTGCCACGTTCTTTTGGTGATCATCTAACATGACGCAATACGAAATAAATCAAGTAAATTCTTTTTAACAGTCAGACGTTTCAGATAGCGGCCGCTATCTTTCATCAGTGACTGAGAATGAGTCTGAAGACAAGTTTATCCTGTATTAATTGTCTGAAGAGTCAGACTGGATAAATTGTCCACAACTGGATAAATTCTCTGAAGAGTTAGAAGTTTCAGATAGCACCCACTATCTTCAAACAGTGACTCAGAGAATGAGTCGGAAGACAAGTGTAACCTGTATATAAATGAGTATCTGAATTGAATGTAAATGAGGAAAACCAGGTAGCTCCTGTTAGACCTGTTGGACCAGAGGAGCCAGTGTTGTGTCTAGGAGTGGTGGGGCGGGGTTTACCTGGATGTCTAACCTTCGTCGACGTATCATCGAACATACTATCTGTTCTGATATACTTGTTGATTATCTGTCAATGATGCTAAGTCTTTCGAAAGTCTTTTTATCTGTCGTTGTTGTAGCAGACACCCTATGGGGGTGGCATTATGTAGCAAGTGGCAGGACAGAGTTGGAGGGGCTGATCACCAGCCGTATAAATGTGTTTGGGTAAGAATAAACAGAGCATTAGTTACGCTAGACAATGTGAAGGTAAACATTATCCATTTGCTTTGCAAATGTTACCATTCTAGTTATTTATTTGTTTCTTGACTTTCTTACTCACAGTTCCTCCACTGTACGACACTGCTTATGATGACGAGTACTGCATCAAGATAGACGTGGGCCCCCTAGCGGGCCGCGTGGTGTGTGCATGTGAGCGGGACGTGACCACGGTGGCCATGAAGGACGGAATGGACACTTGCGTGGAGATAGGTCAGAATTCTTTCAATGTTTACCTTCGCAGAAGGAAAGCATACTGTTTTTGCTTCATCTTTTCCAAACAAATAAGGGCAATGACCAGACGGCTGTCACCGTGGTAACTGGTGCCGTTGCAGACACCCTGTGGTGTAGGATTACATTATGTAGCAAGTGGTAGGACAAATTTGGAGGGGCTGGTCACCATATATATGAATGTGTTTGAGTAAGACTGCACGGAGCAGTAGTTTGCTAGGCTAGACCATGTGAAGTTGAACATTATGCATTTGACTGGCAAATGATGCCTTACCTTGTAGTCTACCATCTCTGAATACCCTGTGGTTCTGTTATGTTCCAGACGTTGTGCGCCATCTGGGGTACTGCGGGCTGAACCCGTGTCCCGGAGGCTACACGTGCGAGGAGCTCCCGGTCTCAGGCAGGTTCAACTGCATCAAGAAGACTCCCAAAGGGGAGGTGGTCGTGCCCAACTGGGTGAGTAGGGATGTTTCAAAGGGGAGACAGCCAACTGTGACCTAGAATGGCTTGGGGAGGTAAAAGGCGATGGAAGGAGAGAGATGGGCCACGCCCCCCAATACCGTGCCCTACTAAGACACAGTGGATTAACAACCCACAACCCCTATGGCCTCAAAAAGGCTATGGGACTACCTTTACCCTTCACCTTTAGAAGGTGAGAGGTAATGGACGACCCTGTCACGTCTCCCAAGACATACCTGCCATTATTTTCCACTGTAAGCCAGTATTTCGAGAGAACCAGATGCGAGTTAGAAACGTTAGTTCCTGATTTCCTGGCCGCCTTCTTAGATCTGTTCCATACCGCCAACATACATGGCGACGGCTATATCCATATTTGTAAGTCATGACGTCACGCACAGACACCCTAGCTAAGCCTTCGCATCTTCTCTTCCAGTACGCTCCCGTGTGATGTCAGAAACAAGTTACCCAGGAGTCTGTGCGCATCCACGCAGGGGGTCTCTCAAACGACGATGCCGTTTCCATGGTTACCACACCCCAGACTCTCTGAGTGATGACGTCAGCCGACCGTCTCCATATCCGTGGATTGTCTGACTGTACAAATTGATGCACAAGATATTCACGTACTCTGTATAATTGTATACTCCAGACCGTCTTGTAGTGTAAGTAATGCTAAATAAAACATAAGCATTTCAGTAGTTTGCGTATTTATGTCGCACTTGGGTTCTATGGTTTATGTTAGAGGATTTTCACATGTCTGTTAAGTTTTAAAACACGGGCTGCTCGCTACCGTTCGAACCCATACTATGTTAGCTATGTTACCGAATGTTTGTTAGAACAACAAACAAACAAACAAACAACATGTACATGTCTACGGCAGTTGTTGATAGTTGCGCAAGAAATAAAGCTAACTCAACAACCTCTAGTCTTGTGACGATGTGTTTTATTTTGAGGTGCGAAAATTACATCACTCAATACAGAAATTAATAGCCATTCATTGATATTCAAAGCTACAAATGTACGTAAGGTAAAATGTGCACGTAGCACAGGGAGACAGATGTGAGTTACCCACTGTCTGTACACGTTTAATACTAATGCTTATGTTGTATCTTTTAAAGTAAGGCTTAAGTACACGTGAGAGTATGTTTATACCGTATACACACTACTAGAGATCAGCTCTCGGTAGCTTTCCTCTTTGTAACCAGAGTGTCAGGCTGATATAATCAAATGAAGGCAAACACAAGAAGGGAAACCGCTAATATATATCAATAACAGTGTAGAGTTTTATGTTAAGACATATGTAGATTGCATAATGGCTATTCAATGATGATATTGCATCTTGTACATCATGACTAATGTCATCAAATAAAGGCAAACGCGAGCAGGAAAGCCGCTAACAGCGGATAGTCGGGCCGAGCTCTGTACACCGTAGTTTCAGCACCAGAGACAGGCCCCGGTGCGCACCCTCCCTCCTCCTGCTGGGGCCCGCTAACCTCATCCCTCAGCTTCAGGCCTCTCTCAAACACCACTAGTGGCTCGAGGGGTTCCCCTGGAAACACCAGGCGGAGAATCACTCCTCCTTCCTCTTCCAAAAACACTTGAGCCGGGGCTAACATGTCTATGGGGCCCTTCAGGAGAACACTGTCCGTGGCGTTCAACGGAAGAACTACCCCGCGGCCAACCAGCCCGGCTTTAAACCTCAAGGTGTCGTCCGTTGAGTTGAGGGAGATGGTGAGGTTGCCGAAGACGCGGTTGCCATAGGAACCCACGTAGTCTCGTTTGTCTCGCGGAAAGTCGCGAGAGGTTGCGGGAGGCACGGGGGTTTCGGTGGCAGGGCGTGCCCCCCAGGGGTGGGGGTAGCTGCAGGCGGTGGTGGTGTTCAGCCAGGGGGTCAGACCTGCAAATTGGGATTGGATGTTCAAAAATTTGTTCATCGTAGGGTAGAAATCGCTGCCACCAAATACAACAGGGACATCCTTATGGGCAAAGTTAGGTGTTACAGTTCGTTCAGTGTAATATAGCTGCCGTCGTGCCGCATGCCTGCGAAGCTGGCGTGTTACGCCGAAAGGCAGCAAAGCCTACCTCATACCCCAATACATACACCAGAAATTACCAACGCTGCATCAGTAGCTCCATTGAAATTTATGTGTGTTTTTTTTCTTGTTTTCTTATTTTCTTTCTGTTTTCTAATGTAGTGGTTTTAGGTATAGGTACATATGCATTTGTGAATTGTGAGAGTTTACGTGTTTACAAACCCATACCAAGCAGCATGTCGGCTATACGGTAGTGCAGGATTCTGTTCATATCTCTGTCCCAGCCTAACACAGGACCGTTCAAACTGGTGAACACGCCCGCTGATTGGTCAGGAAACAGCGTCATCATTGACGTAAAGCCGAACAGTCTGCCGCCATGGCTCACTCGCTTAAACCCTGCAGGGAAAATAAGGTTGGGTTCAATGGAACGTTTGCGTATTGAATGTTAAGCTTCAGCCTGCTAAGGTAGCCGTTTGGCAACAAAATTGTATTGGTTATCTGGTTAGGCAGCAATGAGAAGGTTAAACTGCCAAAACCGATATCCATCTATACAAGAATGACGTAAATTAATATCGACATAAATAAGAAAGAAATGATGTACAGCAAAATAAACGTTGTCATGATCAAACTCAAACCTAGTACAACCAATATCGGTACGTGGAATGTTGCTATCGATTACAACTTGTAAAAGACTGTTAAGACACCTGTTTTGCCCTCCCTTCCACTGCCTTCCCTTGTATACATATGGAGAATTCAAATAAACAAATAATCAATACCTTCTCTTAGAAAAACAATCAGACACATGTACCTCTGTACTGGCCCACCACCAGCCCGAGTCCCTCTCCTCTCTCCGTGACTCCCACTGGAAACTGCGGCCGGAAGATCTGCCGGAACTTTGCTGTGGCCGCCGGGTCGGACAGAAACTGCACTGTAAACGCCTCTCGGAGCAGGTCTGTGCGAAACAAGAGATCACTTGTGATAATATAGGGTTAATGCCCCGCCCCGAGGTGTATATGGTGAGATAATCCCTGGTCAGGTGCGAAAACCAACGAAAAAACACCGAGTGAGCGTAGCGAACGACCACTTTTTCACTTTTTTTTCATTATTCACCACTTAGGCCATGTTGATTTGATTATATGGATGACATCCTCTGGGAACCCCAAAATTGATGCGAGCGAGCGAAAAAAAAAGTTTGGCCAAAAAAAAAAGTTGTCTTTATTATGAAATGTAAGTGGTCTGGAAGGTTGAATAAATGACTAAACACACAGAGTATGGTGTACCAAACAAGAACTTCTTTATTTTTATTTTCATACCAATCCACGACTACCCCGCCACCCTTCCTTTGCACTTTGATGCTCACATAATTCGGAGGAGACGGAGACTCACGACAACATAAAGTTGACGCCATGTTTTTTATCCACATGTGCAAGGAGTAGGTTTACGACGAGAAAGTCGGTACGTTTTGCGATAGGGACAGGGAAAGTATTTTACGACATTAGAATCGATTTACGGCATATATTTGCTCATTTGGAGGTGTTTTGCACGAAGGTCGAAAACTTTTTTTTTTTTTGGAAACGAGCGAAAATTGATGCGCGCGCGGATGTCATCCATATAATCAAATCAACATGGCCTTATGAGATGGAGAAGGGATTCGTGACTTTTTAGTATTCAGATATTCATGAAGGTGGCAAGGTGGTCTTCTGGGCATCTTAGCTGTAGGGTTCTTGACTTAAATTTTCTGGGTTCGAATCCCTGGCAGACCGACCCCAGTGCTGTGCCCTTGGGAAAGGCACGTCACACCTATGTTAGATTTAATTGCGACATTCTGTTATAAGCAGGACTTGAGATTCGATAAAGGAACATACAGCATAAGTGGCAAAGGTGATCTATAACATGGACAGTATTGGGTTGCGCCTTCACTAAATCTGTATCACTTGTGAAATTGCCGTAAACATGGTGATATTGTGAGAGTAAATGTTATAAGATTTTCAGAATGATGTTATACGTACTGTTGGGGTGGCCGTCGGACGCCCCCTGTCGGCGCAAGAGGTACTGCATGTATGACGCCATGTCCACTGCGTTGGTCGCCACGCCCCCTGCCGGAGCTAACAGCTTCACGATTCTGTGGATTTGAGCGAACAACAAGTAAGGGTCTTGCTGTATCCAGAACCGTGCTTTATCCAGAACCAAGCTCAAGCACGCGGTTATGGATAGCCCACGCGTATCCAGAACCGTGCCTGGGACAAATCTACATTCTTGGATACGCGGAGACTATCCAGAACCGTGCCTGATCCTAAGTTACCCTAACCCATGCAGGCATAGAACTACATAGGCACGATTCTGGATGCAATAGAGACTATCCAGAACCGTGCCTGATCCTAACCCTAAACCCATTCAGGCATAGATCTAGATAGGGACGACAGGCCTGTCACAATACGTCGTACGATATCGCAAATTAAACTGAATGCCGTGCATGTGTACGTGTCCTGCAAAATTCAGCTGTCTTGTTGCGGAAAAGGCTGCCTTCTGTATCTGTATTTATATAGCCGGTATAACCGCCCTTCGGCGTAACACACCAGCCTTGTATATCCTTATCGGAGGTTGCCTGGTTCTGTCACAGCCTGCTTATAAGTCAAACATTTACGCAAGAACCTTTTGCAAGAACTTAATATACCGGTACCGTTAAGCGTTGCCGACCGTCCAAAATTTACCGTTAAGCGTCGCCAGCATGCCCACATGCAGACCCTCTTACCTGTATATTGCCCGTCCGCGGTATTCCCCATACAGACCCTCTTACCTGTATATATCCCGATTTACAGGTAAAGAGCGTCCCTCTTTGTTGTACAAGACGTAGGTTTGTGCGAAGTTGGAAAAGTTGTCCTCCTCAAGTGCGTCTGACAGGAAGGTGGTGTCGTTCATCCCCAGGGGGAGGAAGATCCTTTCCCGTAACAGCTGCTCGTAGGGCTTCCCGGCAAGCCTTTCGGCCACGTGCCCGGCCAGAGCGTAGAGGTAGTTGCTGTAGTAGAAATCAGTCCGGAAAGGGCGGACCTCGGCGTAGTACCTGACTCTCCTGGCATGGAGACAAGGAACACGTGCATTGGTTAAACAGTCCGGAAAGGGCGGACCTCGGCGTAGTACCTGACTCTCCTGGCATGTATTGTATTCAAATACCTCATGTAATTTACATACTGCATGCGCAATTCATCTCCAAAGTCTTATTGAAATAAAACACAAACTTCTAGAGATATGATATCTGAACCTTTGAACTCCGGACAAAACAAAAACAAACAAAGTAGCGCTGTTGTTGAAACGATATGGGCAGTTTTTATCCAAATAACAGATGCGCGGAGACTAATGACAAACATGTAGACACGAAATTGTAACGCCTTGCTGTCTGGTTTGTGTCGGGAGATTGTCAGTGACGTTAGTATAAACAATGCGCTTCTTTTCGACGTCAGTCATGATCTTTATTCAATAAGTCAAGCGAAAGTGATTTTTGAAAGGGTAGAGAAACCAACAGCAGGCTGCAGACTCATTAACCAATTGGTGCTGCGTCGGTGAAGGCTAGACATCCAGGTGATAAGATACGCCAAAAAAAACCAGTTACTCAAGCAACTGTACAATGTATATGATTTTGGAAACGGTCAGACGTTTCAGGTAGCATCCACTACCTTTCGTTAGTGACACTGGAGAATTCTTAAGAACGGCAGGTTTATAACCACCAACTATTGGTGGTGAATTATTGGGAGTTCCACGCAAATATCTTCGAAATGAAAGAAGGACAGCGTTGGCGCCACAACACCAGAAGAAATCTTCACTTCCGTGAAGTTCCGTCGTCATACGCGTCTGATGTAGACTGATTTTCAAGCAGGCTGTGACAGAACCAACCCCCGACTACTCTCCAAGCAGAGGTAGGGTTTTGGGCTTATTTCTGGGTTGAGTGAAAAAAAAAATTCAGTGAAAAAAGAAAGCCCGATAAAAAAGCCTAAAAACACGCCAAAAATAAGCCCAAAACCCTACCTCTGCTTGGAGAGTACTAATACAGCCTTTTCCGTAACGAGACAGCTGAATTCAAGTTGTACGACACATACAAGACTATCCAGCAATAATGCCCTCAGTTTGCGACAAATGTGACCGGGCCTATCTCAACCTGTATATTCAACATCACCAAGAGACGACAAGAAGCCGAACATATGTTTTAGATCTAGAGTAGTTTAAGAACCCATGTTCTAGTTTAGTATTAGAAGCCCTGTCATCATACGTACTTCACTACTGCTTTTGTATTTGTATGCCTGTAAAGAGCAGGGTTAGGTCATATAGTCGTCGGAAAGATGACGGCTGGGACTCGACATAGACTGACTAGTTTCGACTTTATTCGAAGTCTTCATCAGAATGCCCAGACGGCCTCAACCAAGAATCCCTAGAAATCACCAGGGTATGAAGACCACCAGCGACCTCGTCGTGACCGGCACTCCGAAGAACATGTAAAGAGCAGGGTTAGGGTTAGTACAATAAAGGCTTTCTATAAACGATACCTTGCCATTTCCGCTCTGTCCACGTCCATCCCGAATTGATTGACGTTCGCTGGAAACTTCTGCAGGCCCATCTTGTGAGCAAGAACGTCTCGAAGACTCGCCTCCTCCGTGCGAAACTCGTCTTTAAAGCGGAAGTCTTCTCCCAAGATGTCCACCAAGGGTGTGTCCCATGTGACGTCTGTGTGTTTATTTAAAATCTCCATTAGTAAAACTAAGTTGTGCCCTGATCTTCCTGGAGTCTTTGTTTATATTACAATACAGCAATACAATATCTTACATTAGCATGAAAGTTCATCTGAGTTGGTAAACGACTTAATGAAAGTTAAACTGTTCTTAAACGAATTGACTCACCGGAATTTTCGACCGAATCTCTGATAGCTAATAGCTGATGAAGACCGAGAGATTCGGTCGAAAATTTCGGAGAGTCAATTCTTTTTGGGTTGAAGAACAGTTGAGTTTTCGTATACAATTTCTAACATTACGTTACGTTACAGTTACGTTACCTTACGTTACAGTTAAACTAAAGCTCACTTCTCTCCTGTAGAATGTCTGCCAACAGGGCAGCTGTGAAGGATTTGGAGATGGACGCGACGCCGAACAGAGTCCGGTCGTTAACCGGGAGATCCCGGTCCGAGTCCCGCCTGCCGTAGCCCCTGGCGAAGACCACGTTCCCGTCCCGCACGACTGAGACCGTCAGGCCGGCCACTGCGTCGGACCGGCAGGCCAGGACGGTCTGTATGAAGCTGTCCAAGTCGTCCAGTTCTTCCTCCAAGGTTTTCGCGGCGGCGTTCGGAGAGTTAACCGCCGCAAGCACGCCCAGCAGTACTACGGCGAAGGTCTTCGCTATCATTCCACGGTACCACAACATTACGGTGCCGCTACAGTCGTCGTAGGCCGTCAGGCACGACTTCGATGCAGCGCAGCTAAATTTTCAATCAGGCTGTGACAGAACCAACCGCCGACAAGGATCTAAGGCAGCCTTTTCTGCAAGACAACTGGATTTTGCACGGCACATGCACGACTATCACAAGAATGCCCTAGGTTTGCGATCGTACGACATCGCATGACATGTGTGGAAGACCTGAACTCAAGCCAGGCTTGCTCTGCTTTACAGTTTGTCACTTCTGGTGGATATCTATCGAGGAATGTGACCAGTGCGCACCTCTCTCTGTTATAAACATCGTGTCCTTCCGCCGACCCCAACATACGCAATCTCCAGTCTCCAAGCAGATGCTAGCCACTACCAGGCTTTAGTACTTTATATACAGCCCAGTCCCGTCATGTAGGGCAGCAACAAAAGCTGTCCAGTTCCTTCTGTCCTGGGCTGTTCTCTGGAATGGATGCCATCTCAACTGTGGTTGAAGCTCTTCAGCTCTTTTGCCACTGTTACCAGGCTTTAGAGGCGGCTGGAAAGAGTAGAAACTGGCCACACAGACAGATACATGTAACATGCCAAGGTCCCGGGAGTTAGTTCACGGCAAAATGTACTCCTTTAGCGGATCAACTCCCCTGGCGTGTTATCTGTCTATTTGGCCAATTTCTACTCTTTCCAGCCGCCTCTGAAGCCTGGTAGAGGCTAAGCAGATGCATCGATGCATTTTGTTTATTTATTTACTTATTTATTGGATTGGCGCCAGTAATAATTCATGTGTTTCCAGTCCTTCGAAAAAACAAGTTAAATTTGAGTTGAAAAATAAATCCTTTTGTGTGATTTCAACAGTGCGTTATTTCGGGGTCGGAACCGTTTCTGAAACTACATACAACGTAAAGGGGCGCCCTCAAAAATAGGCTGTCATGAGCTGAGAGTGAAAGTATCACAGCGCCATCTAGCAACTTGCACGATATTGCAAACGTTCTGGCCAATATTGATTACAGTATATACTAAAGCAGCAAAAGAAAAAGCCGTAGAGCTAAGTAGGATACAAATGAGTCATTGTGCCTGTTTTATTGAAAAGTCGAATCTGTTTCTTTTTCTTCATTGGACATGTCATTGAAGAATTGGAGATAGAAAGAAGATTACGGAAATCACCGAAACAATCAATATCTGCGCTGCTTGAAGGGATATTGAAAGGACATCATCATCATATACTACTGAGTCACACCAGCTAGAGAGCCTGCATAGGGGTGGGGTGCCTATCGTATCCAGAACCTTACCTTTCTAGTTCTATTCCTGAATGGGTTAGGGTTTAGCTAGGTCAGGCACGGTTCTGGATAGTTTTCGCGTAATCAGAATAGCTTGCCTACGCATCACAGAATTGGGGCATGCTGGCCCATTTAAGTATGATTAAAACGTGTCATCCCTTCTGTAATGGGTGACACAGAAGGCCAATGGTCCGTACTGTTCGGGGAAATAGGCAATATGTGTAAAGACAAAGACCTCACTAACACTAATGAAGCGGTTATAGGTCAGCTTTTATATGGGTCTGCGTTGGGGGGGGGGGGTCCAGCAACGTTTTACGCTAAATTCAGGAAGGGCACCTGCGGACTACGCTAAGGCAGACACCGCCATGCTGTACGCAAAACGATGGTCAGTTTGCTACAATTTCCGGGAAATTACAGTAGCTAATTATCTTGTCTAGTCTCTACCTGAGACTGCACTGGCCTCACTGGTTACCAAACCTATTTTAGCTGCCAAGTCTCTTTCGTCGGAGAGGACTCGGCAGCTAAAATAGGTTTGGTAACCAGGCTAAGGCTCCACGGGTTTCTGGTAAAATATGAGACATTGGTTAGATAGACTGAATGACATGCCAGCCCAGGAGTTAGCCGGCCATAGAATATACCATTTGCGCACTCTATGAACGCATTGACGTCATTTTTATTCAGCAATGTTGTTATGGCAGCTCAGGTCTGATTACAAAAACATCTCTGGCCTCTCCAAATGGGGGGGGGGGGCATTTTACCGATGAATATCGATAAAGAAAACATATATTATTCCGAAAATCGATCACAAATGAGGGGCAGGGAAAATCGGTTAGGCCGAATTATATACAAGAGGTCTCGGCATCTCTGAGTGCCCTAATTTTCTCACCCGTAGGAACGGATCAATAGATATCATAAAGTTCAATAGTTCAAATTTTAGGCCTTATCTTTATGTAGCCTTAATCGTTGTAAGATGGACAAGGCCGTTCGGATATATAATGCCTTATCAATTTGCTGGCTTTAGATATCTGAAAATGATCGGTTCAAATTGACAATATTTTAAAGAACCAATATATATGCTATCCTTTCATCTATAGATATAAGAGATCGATTTCTATGTACAAGTAAAGAATAGAAACCGCATATTGGAGTCCCTATACATATTTCTGAACATAACATAGTAATATATCGTGCTGTCAGGATCAACCGCTTGTGAGCTAGCGCTGTGAAAACATGAATATGTAACAAACTCGGTAATGTCACCAGTATTGCTATTGTCCAAACCAAGCTACTTGACTTGAGCAAGGAGGTTAGAGGGAGCTCTAACCTCCTTGACTTGACTTGAGTAAAATGAAGGTACGCCAAACCCGAGTGGCCCAGAATGGCGTGATCATTTCACACGGAAAATGTTTTAAAAAGGTATTCCTGGTTGAGGATAGACATGTGTCACTGTAATATACCGACGTCATGCATGAAATATTCTAATTTCTCGGGTGTGTTACCTCGTGATCTTGTGCTGACTAAATGCAAAAGATTCGGACGATTTCAAGTGATTTACACATTTACTTTCTAGCTAATGTTTTCCCTTAACCCACAGTCTTGTAATTATTAAACACGACGAATATAAGCCGCAAAGCCACTTCAAAACAATTCAAACAGAACGCGAAAGATGGAAATTCGTGCGTCAAGCTTGAAATTATGACGTAGGGAACACCCCTATACGAAGAATGGACGAGTCTAGCCCCGCCCCCATGACGTCAGTGTAAGTGAAACTGAGAGGTTGGCTCATTTCGCGCCATTACGAATCTGCTCTCGGCGTGCGAAGGTGTCGTCTGCGGCCAACAAAATCACGGTAGGTAAAATTTCGGTAATTTTCGACATTTTTGTCCCCGAATTTCGCGTGATCGCCCCTGATACGTGAGATTTAGGTCAGGGTCGGTTTATTTCCGTAATCGTGACCGTTTTTTTTATATCCGATCCGCTGCTGTGGTAACGTTACGTGCGCGCGGCTGGCGGCCATTGTCACAAAATCAGCCATTTTTAACGGCTTTTTCTTCACCAAAAATACGCCGTCCACCATCTTTATCCCTCAGGATCTGTAGACGTAGGTTTCCCCGTTTTTCTGCCAGATTTCTACACCATGTTGGTTTATTTATCTAACGTGTTTGAGACGGTTTCCCCGGGCTCCCGTGCGCGCTAGGAAAGCTCCAGGCGAGTGTTTTTTCGGTGTTTATTTCCTCGGGCGCACGAGGCAGGGCGCTTTGTTCATGATCCAACATGTCTGCTGGCCATTTTGGGCGCTTTCCAACTGCAATTTTTACACTCAGATCCTTATAACTGTGTCAAGGAATTAACAGGGCATAATGTAAATCCACGTGGTGTTTTCAAGGTGTAACTGTACTCTATTTTGCTAAGCAAATATAACAAAAGAAACAAAGGGCTGCTCTCTAAAGAAACCGGTGTACATTTCAGTTTGTTCCATGATCGCGCCTTTTTTCCATATCATTAACTCATTCTGCCGTGACTCATGTTTTGTGGCAACTGTATCTAGATGGAAAAACATTCTGAATTATGTATTTTTCCACTGTAATACGAATGAACATTTTACTTAGATTAGGTACTTGTGCATGTTACTAGGCTTGGATTCAGACGTTTTAGAAAGAACAAAAGGGAACAATAAGCAGTGTTAATAATTTATGATTTCGAGGTGGGACCTTTCTAAAAACGGTTTTCATGTCAACCTATTTTTGTATAGATGATGAAGCATGGAAAAATTGTATCTTCTTCCTGTTGTATTGTATATTTTTACTGAAAAATGTGATTAAAAACAATGGATCTAGATAAAATAATGCTACCTGATATCTTATGCAGCTTAATACATTATGTAAATTGGTTTGAAAATTTATGAGGCAGGTAGTGAAAGCGGCAGCCAGGGAACTCAATGTTTGCTTAGAACAAACATCTAAGCTTGTTACCGATCCGACTTCTCCGGAAAACAAGAGCAAAGCAAATACACAGAGAAAACACAAGATTATGAGTCGCAAAACTACTAGAATCCCCAGGAATATTTCGTAGGTGAAAAAATAACACTCGTGCGTCATACATATTTTTTTCCTCCCAAGGTCCTAGCTCATGTTTTTCACATTAGGCGAGCCACTAATTGGCTGCGTGTTGCCATGTTTTATCTGAGTGTTCTTGGGTGTGTTTTCAGCCGTGAAAGGGCACTTTGCTGGCGCCTGCTACTGTAATCTTGAGCATTCAACTGAAAGAAAAGTGTGCTCAAGATGTTTGCATGTCTTCAAGACATTGTGGAATGTGGAGACTTGTATTTTTCCTCCGCTGTGCACTTGTGTTTTAAGATGTACTGCCTCTTGACCCCACTTGTTTTTGTTAATTTGTTAATTTGACGGAGAAAGTCGTACAGCCAGCAGCAGGGCTGCCCAACTAGCCAATGCCTGTTACAAAGGGCTGGCCCTGCTGACAAGGCAATATAGGAAGGAAATAAAATTTGAACATGAAATATCACTAGCCAACGAAAGAGCCAAATTTTTGTAAGAACGGTTTGCTGTCAAGAAAATTCCTATTATACAGGGTAGAAAATTAATTAAAACTTTGCTGAGCAAATCGATAGAAATGTACGAAACTGCAAGTCATTTAGATATGGGTTAGAAATATAACTTTTTCACAAAGATTGTGCAGTCCTGACAGTCCCTCCAATGGCCAGACCATATTAGCTTACATGTTGAGATTTTGGAGGAGACAAGTGCTCAGGGAGGGAGAAGCAGCGTAACCATGGCAACTGTGACGTCAATAACTACTTCAACCAGCGTGACATTATGTGACTGCAGGAAATGAGATTTTTTTGTCTGGATGAATTGGGCTGTTGACTTCCTTGCTATGTGGGTGTGATATTGCTTTTGCCATAGGCTGTTAAGGCTCAGTCAGTGTACCTAAATAAATGTACTGGTAAAATTATATAGGTACAGCTGGTTTACCTGTACCTGAACAAAATAAAACACCATTTCTCACACTAAAGATATGAAAATTGCATTTTGACAATTTAGCACTTGAAAATCATGAAAACTTAAAAATTTGTATTACTGTAGGTAAGGTTTTGGTTGTGACACATGTCATAAACAAAAAAATAATCCCCCAACTACTACACAGACCCTTTTGAACTTTTGTACAACTAACTAGACTACACTTATATGTACAAATATTTTATTTGGAACATGTATGTATTATATAACGGTTATTTATACTATGTATTATATAGGACTCCATTGCTGACCTACATATATGACACTCCAACCTATATAAGTATATTACTCCGATGGTGCTATATTTATTCCAGCCTGTGTTGTCTTTCACTTTATGGACAGCGGAAACCATCTGTTCAGTCCGTATAGTCCATCTCTGGTACCTTAAAATACGCACATGAATTTTTACAGTTGGTATCCATGCCTAATGTTTGTACAGCAATATGTTGTAGATGTGATATAAAAGTGATTATATACGAAGGATATATATTTTTAACTTCCTTGCTTACACCCAGGTCAATACTAGACTTGGGAGCCAGTGGATGTTGGTTTGTTGTTCGACTGTCAAAACGCTGAATGCCGCTGATATATGTACGTTGCATAACCCGATTTCATACCAGACATCCTTTGATTTAAAAGAATGCCACTTCTCCAAAACCCAACAAAACAGGAACAAGGGTGACAATTAGTAAAAAAACAACATTGATGTTGATTTTTAGGTAATTAATCGGATTATACTTGGGGTGTTAATTTGGTCAAGTCACACGTTCCTATCAAAGTTGTTTGCATCACATTATGCAACACAAACTACATGTACCATGTATGTAATATCATCATGTGTGACATGAACGAGAACTACATGCAGTAGAACTAGAAGGGCCATATATGGTATACACCGCCGGCTGCTTCCGCTGTGTCCTCAGACAAGGCACGCCTGTTCCCCTTGAACTTGGAGGCAGACCATATAAGGAAGAGACAAGGAACCACCAATTATTTGTGTGGGGGGGTGGAGAAAGGAACGAAAAGGCAGATTAAGGTAGCATGTTGACCGAAAAGAAAGGAGAGAAAAAGATATTGAAAAGAAATATTTCATAGAGAAATTCTAACAGTTGACATACAAAACATCTCCCACACCCACACATTTATCTGTTATAACTAGCAGTGATGTGTAAACAAGTCTGTGATAAACATCCCAAGATAGTTCCGTCTAACATGTGTCCATGTCCCTGAGTCACACTGGAGAAACAGGTGCAGCAATAGCTATGACGGCATGGCTAGCCTGTGTTATACAGTGTCTGGCTGTCGGGCTGATTGGACCTCCTCCCGGACCAGTGGATTTTAGAACTGCTAGAAGAAGCATGATGAAGTCAGACTGGCAGTGTAACACTATTGCCAGCATACAGCTATCCTTAGAAACTGAAACATGCTTTGTTCTTGAGGTTCACTGTCCTTTGTCAAGTTTGTTTGTTTTGGCCCCAGTGATAAGGGCATCGACTCTGTAAAAGCAAATATATACAAGAAAAGTCTTTCATGCTTTTCTAAGAAAGATTTTGAGCATGATTTGATCAGACGTTAAGAATATCATGATTTTGTTAGCATTATAATCTGTTTGTTCTGTCAAGTGGACTAAGCCATGCCAAGTTAATTTGTTGGTTCACGGATTTGAAATGAAAATGCTAAACTGAAAAATCAACATGAGGACAGAGTCTGATTGGAAAATCTGTGCCTTTATACACACAATTTCATTGAGTGAATATGGATTCAAGTTTTCCTCCCAGTCCTCTGTTATATGTTGTCCTCCTCTTGCTAAATTTTACTAAAGTGCCCCAGAACCAAAGAAATGACTTGATGCAGCCTATATCGGCAGGTGTTGTACCATTGTCATAACTGAACAATGGAGGATTACCGTACATTGTACATCTGCCACCAGCTGTCAAGGGTGTGGCAAGGCATTATTGACACTTCGATAATGCAACACTTTGATAATGCAACACTCTGATAATGCTACAGACAGCAGCACATTCATGGATTGTGTGGAGATATAGATCTTTTTGCATACAATGCCACTTTCATAACAGAGTTGGGTCTGATTTGTGCCAGGCGTTACATGATTTATGTATTATGGATTGGTGACATTTGTGAGTTCAAACAAATGCCACACCCATCACCTTAGAGACCAAACTTACAGCTTTGCACCTCCAGACAAATTATGAAATGTAAATTGTAAGGATAAGAACTCTGATTCCCAACCAACAGCATGAAAGTGAAAGTCACTTGAAAAACCGACCTGTACTATACTATAGTTAGCAGAAAAAATTGTGAAAGTGCCAAAGGAACACAGGATCAGTATCGTAAATCACATATTGCAGAAAAGAAGGTATTTCAAGCTTTTGCTCTGGCTGGAAAACTGTGACAGTGAAAGCTGAAACCTGTCTGGCATGCCCGCTGAATATCTCCCAGTACTGCAGTAGTGGCAACAGTAACTAGGCAACTGTGTGAATTTGGCAGGGGCAACTATCTGTGTAGGTTCGTGTTGTTGACAGCCGTCTGTGTAGTAAACATGTTTTCTTAGTTAACTTAATTGGGAGCTTCTAGAAAGAGCCAGTTCTCTCTGGCTGGAAAACTTTGGCATGGCAGACTGAAAACTGAAGCCTGTGTCAGTGTGTGGCATGCCCCCCTGAATGTCTCCCAGTCTCAGCAACAGTGTGTGAAATGTGGCAGGTCAAGTCTCTGTCACAGCACAGTCTGTGTCAGGTGCATGCTGCTGACAGCTCTCTGTTTGTACAGTAAAACTTGTTTTTTTAGTTCTGGAGCTTCCAGAACGAGCTGGTTCTTTCTATTCTTGTCTCAAGGCCCTCTGAGCTAGAATAAATCTGGAACTAGTTTACAGTTCATCACATACACGTAAGCTTGTGTTGCAGTTCATGTACAAGGTAGGTTTTCCAACGTTCTTGTTTGTGGTTCTGGTACCGTGTGGATGTTTGTTGTGTGGTAAGTTATAAAGTAAGATGAGTGTACCATGTTTGGCCCGTATGCAGCGTTGACACTGAGAGTGCTGTAGAATTCACTCACTCACTATCCTGGCTTATATTATACTGCTGCACTGGCATCCCTGACACGGGTAGGCAGCAGTCGACTGGAGTTCACAGTCACACTGCAGAATTGCTGCTGGTAAATGGTTACTGTTGTCAGGGGGACAAATTTTGTGAAGTAAAGGTTCCATCTGTTGCAGACTTATTACCTTGATGCGTGTTATTCTAAAAAGCAAAGTTATTTTAAAGATTTGCTGTTAGCAACTGACGGACTGTCTGCTTAGCCTGGGTGCCATCCTATTGTCCGTGGTAGCCAGTGACAATAAGGAGCCAGCGTTAACTACGGAGGATGGCACCCAGGCTAGCCTCTGCTTGGAGAGTAGTGCAGTACCATTTTTCTATTGTTTAGTGAGAGTCCTGATGGTCTCCAATTGGTACTCACCTGTGTATCACCTGTCAGCAACACTCACCTGTCAGTCGACTCTCACACCTGGTGGAGGAAAGTCTGTGTCCTTATATGGTTACACTCCGTGCTGTATCATTCTCAGACGCTGACAGTCACAAAATTACATTTAAGGTCGTCACAGCCAATCAAAATTAAATTATCAAGCAATGATAACGATCTAGATTGGGTCTTGGTAGTCCTATTAGAAAAATTCTGTCCTGCTAAAATGGAAATGAATAAAAATTGGTCTGCAATGGTTGAGTTGTTGATGTGAAAAGAAATGCTGTGCCTGGTTCGCAGATGGATGGTTTTATTCCGTGTTGTTATGGATGGACCTCTGGATCTAGATCTAACTCTGAATGGACAGAAGGCAAACAGTAATTAAACGATCAATAAGGCAATAAATAAGAAAGATTTTATTACATTTGTGGTACCGAAACGCCATTGAAAACCAATGAATATTTCATACATTGTAAATCGTTTTAAATAAAATATCAGCTCTGTAGAAATTTTCCATTTCTTGGTCTGAGAGAAGCTCAGCTGTTCTTAACCATAATATTTTTTTATTTTTATTTTTTTTTATCATTCACATTTGAGGCATAAATTTTCAACAAAACAATATGACATCTAATTTCTTTGTTGAATTGTTTCACTGTAAAAAAGCTAAAAAGATACAAAGTTAAAAGACAAAAACACAGTCTGTTTAAGTAGATTTGAAGGCTCAGTTTCAGTCCATCTTTTTTATCAGTAGGAAAATCGGATTCCCCCCTCGTCCCTCTTAGCGCCAGCTGATTATTATTCGTGTCAGGTACTTGGCTGTGCGTAAAGCACACCTCGGGGAGAATAGGGCCGAGCGCTGCGCAGATAGGGGAAATTCATGACGTGCGCCTCCGGGAGCGGAAAATTACACCTTGTGCCGGCCACGCGCAAGGTGCGTGATCGCTGCACGGCGCACGGGGATTGGGCAACGCCGGAATAATGGGGATGGGCCGATCGATATTCCTTCTTCATGAGCAGAGAACGCTGCAGATTTACTGCTTGGCCTAGATTCTCTGTCACAAAATAAATGGTTAGGTTTGGTATTATGAAATCAAAATCTAGTATATAGCTAGCAGTTGCAACTGATTTTAGACTTATAATTTAAATGTTTTTGTCAGACCTTCTTTGTAATACTGTTTGGCCTAGATTCTCTGTCACAAAATAAATGGTGGTTATGGTTTGGTATATTATGAAATCAAAATCTAATAATAATAAGCAGTTGCAAGTGATTTTAAACTGATGATTTAAATGTTTTATCGGGCCTTCTTTGTAATACTATTTGGTATCTTTTTTTTACGCCAGCCACTATAAATGGCATATTGGATACTGCCCTGTAATTTGACACTGTCTTGCCAATTTGATACTGCCTTGCAGCCAAGAGATCTGCTTGGAGATTAATTCAATAGGACAACAAAGCTCTTGGCAGCCAGCCACACCCAAGTTTCAGGTTCAAATTCAGTCCACAAAGCACTCTGCACGCAACGTGCATGTTTGGTTAGACTCAGAAAACTGTTTTATTCAAGAGTCATACAAGTAGGACAAAGAGCTGCTGCTATTTCCATTTCCATACTTTGTTGTGAAAGGTATGGCATAATTCTGAAGAAATAAGCATGATTGAGTTTGACTTTTCTTGTATAAATATACAGTATACATGAATAGCCTGTGTCAGTCAATTGATAACAGGAGCCATGCATAATAGTAGGCAGTGGCTTAGAGATAATAATACTGTCATCTTTGCAGGCAGGCAGTAGCGTCATGGTAAAATCATTCATTCAACATACTGTACCAGCCTGCAGCTGCATTTTCCAAAAACCTTTTCAGGAATGCAACTTTGCAGGCTAAAAAAAATGATCTTTGAACCAGCCATTGTTGAGTAAATGATTTTGGAATTTTTTTTACTCCTCATTATCCTAAATTCATAGTAATTTCCTAGACCCAACAGAGTTTTATTCATTCCCATTGTCTGAGTGAACCAAGCTCCCTCCAAGCCTTCCATCCTCGAATGGCTGTGGTGTCAGGTTGACTGATGAGAGAGTCCATCTCTTAAAGGTCATCACAAAGATGCCCTGCCTCCCTGCTGCCTAAGCTCCACAGGTATCGATCTGTGAACCAGATCGCCTTCATGGCTTTAGCGTCGCAGTCAAGCAAATCCCGGAGTGTGTTCTGCAATCTTTCATTATCCTAAGTTGAGTTGTATCAGCCTAAGTGTGGGGTAGATTGCCTCAAAGGTGATCTACTGTACGTGCAAGGACTGCAGATGAGCAAGAACATGTAAAAATGTAGTGATACTGGAACTTTCCGGGGGTTTTTTTCTCGACCAAAATTTTCCCTTTCTCAGACAGCAGCTACCTTTTTTTACAATGCAGACTCAAGTCACGCAGCTGACTACCATTGAACCACCACTTGCCTATCTGCGAAATTGCCCTGTGGCCTCCCAAGTAATAAACCATTCCTCACCAGGGTTTAATTGCTCCACTAGAGGCCTCCGCTGGCATTTGAGGATTACTGGGTGCGCATAAGAGCGAGTGCATTTCTCTCCTTTATTGCTGTGGGACTGCTGCGCAAATGCCTTCTGCACTGTGATGTATATTGGTCGCAAAAGCAAAGTGTGTCAGACCAAATGTGTTTCACATGTTTCATTTGCTTGCTACTGGCCTAATTTCAAGTTGAGTCAGGAGAACACTGCATACTAAATACTCAATGAGAATTCTGATTCATAATTTTATAATAAGTACCCATTGCTAAGCAGTACAGTGTATGTGAGGAAAAATAATCCCCCTTTTGGGTCCCACAGATGTGTTTATGCATATCACACCAGTTACTAAGTAGGTTCTCCAATGATAGATGTGTGTGCAAGGATGTGCATTACAGTCTAAGGAATGACCTTTATTGCAATGAGATGGTTTGCAAATGCCTGCTGCGCACCGATATATGTTGGTCGTAAAACACAAGGTGTGGCCGGCCTAACGCCTGTGCTGTGTGTTTCACAGGTGGTATTTGTTCCTTTTTTTAAAAATTTCTAAATATAATTAAGGACGTAGTTAGAAAACTGCTCAAGAGGTCTTTTCAAATTACAAATCATGTTGGCGTTGTATCATATTGACAGTCCTGGGTATAAATGTTGCTGTATCACCATCAATTTTCAAACTACAAAATTTGCTTAATTCCATGAAAATTTGCTATTTTAATTTTTATGCCACGTTTTACTCTTCTAAAGCCTACAGTAGCACCTTTCTCTAAATTTCTGGGTCTGAATTTCCCAATTTTTGAGTCCACGGCACTACATGTACGTAGAATAAAGAAATCACCATTTGGGCCCCATGCTGAGACCCATTTATGCATACGGGTATCACACACCAAGGAGATTCTCCAACGGTGCGTGTGCCACGAAGCCATGCATTAAATCCACAGGAGGCACTGCATTCGGGCAGACAAATTACTATTTGATATCAGCAATTTTTTCAGGCGGTTTGCATATTTATTATTTTTTTTTACATATTCATGTTTTATAAAAAGGTCACTTGTTTAATTGACTCAGCTTGTCTACAACAGAAACTGACCAGAATCTGGACAGATTCAGGTTTGATTTTACCTTCTATTGGTTAAAATGTGCTATGTATGACTTAACGTTGATAGTCACTAGAGAAAATTGTGTAGATAATGTGCATTTCTGGAAAAAAATCATTCCAAATTCAATCACATGACTCAGGTTCGGACTTGTTATTTTCTGTTACGTAATGACGTCATGTCCATCAGTCGGTGGTATGACCATATATGGTGATTGTTTTTACCCTATAGGCCTAGCCAGCTGTTACATCATGCATTTATCATGGTGTATTGGCTTTTCTCTTTTTCCCCAAATGGTGACATGTACTGTATATTGATTATGACATTTTGTAAGCCAGTCTTATGCAATTTTAGAACCATTTGGGATACAAAAACCTCTTGGACAGGTGGCCTTCTTGGGCAGGTCGCGTAATGATTGCACCTATGGAAAAGATATGGGGACTGGGAAAAGGTCGTCTTCTTGGACAGGTGGCCTTCTTAGGCAGGTTGCGTAATGCTTGCACTTATGGAAAAAATTGGGGGACCGGGAAAAGGTGGTTGTAATGGCCAGGTTTGACCGTATTTGCAGTGTAATGACTTTGTGATGGAGTGGTCACTGCAAAAATAAATCCACTGCAGAGATTTCAGGGTTTACAGGTTTTTTTTTGCTGTAGAAAACAGCGGTAGCTACACAGAAGAGAGCAGATGGAAGGATGTCAATGGTCATTTGTACTGAGTGCAGATGGCAGATGAGCATGTCTTAATTGCCAATAAATATGCATGCTGAATCCCCTGTGTGATGGCCTGCAGTGGTTTGATGGTTAACAGTTCCAGACCTGCCTCTGGGGTCTGGGTGCATGGTGAGGTTAGAGGTCCATATCTCTGTCTGTCTACCTATTAACAGTTAACCTTTATCATACTGAGGTAGCTGTTTGGCTACCAATTCTCTATTCAAGGTTACGGGTTAGGCAGCAGGGAGAAGGTTAACCTTTAGCATATACTGAAGTAGCCATTTGGCTACCAATTCTCTATTGGAATTACGGGGTAAGGCAGCGGGGAAATGGTTTATAACCTTTATCATACTGAAGTAGCTGTTTGGCCAATTCTCTATTGGTTACAGGTTTAGGCTGCAGGGAGAAGGTTAACCCTTTCCACTGAGGTGGCTACTGTTGAGAAACCAGAAATTTAATTAGCTGCAGTTGAAAACGAATTTTGTTGATGAAAAAAAATTTTTTTTTAGTAAGCTTTGTGTGTTCTGTTGTCTTTCGAGTCATACTTTTAAATCATGAAGCAAGCTTATACAGTTTATAATGTCATCTCATACGTTATACAAATTCAATTTGGGGGCTCGATGGTCGCCTAATGGTCTCCTGATGACCAGTGGAAAGAGGCCTGATTAGGTTCCGCTTGCCCTTTCCTGTAATATAATGTAATCAGGTGGCTTAATTCTATGTGATTCATAGGCAACTTCAGTCTGTAAGTCAACGTAATGGGTAATCTGTACATTAGGCACCAGATTTTAGAGCCTAGAGATTGCTCCCAAATTTGGAGTGATACGTACGTAGCTGACCTTCCCAAATTTATCGTATAGTGTTATTGGGGATATCCACATGAAAGCCCAATTTAATTTAGCAGTAGGGTACAATGAAAAGGGCATTCATCTTCCGTAGATTTTATCAGTTTCTTGTTGCAGTGTAATGTACTATCATTAGTACAGTGACTAACATAAGTCAGGTTAATTACTAATCAGTCTATGCTGTAACAGTTAGGGCACACAGATTGGCAATTAACCCGTTAATGTACACATAATTTACACCCCAAATCCATCAATTGAGCAATGGTGAGAATCACAAGACCAGGATGTGGTGTTAATGTTTCTGTTGGATTAAGGGGAAAACTGCATTCACTATCCATTCCACAGAAAAAAGGTGTAAAATTGGATAGAGAACGTATCAATGTTTCTTCGGTGAGTTCAAATTTTAATGAATTGAGGGTTTTTTTAATGTTACCTTGTAACAAAAAAGTTTGTCTATCATTAGTAACCGTTAGTAAGTCCTGTCACACCCAAACTCCCAACCATGATAGTGACATTACTGGATAGCGGAGAAAGCGCAGACATCCCTGAGTGCTGAGCCATCTGCAGTTTGAACTCCGCTAGAGACCATTAGGTTTTTAGTGCAGGCTTCTGGAATCGCTCCAGAAGTTTGGGATGTCAGAACGTAATGGCTTTCAGGGCTTGAAATACTTGCAACATTGAAAACTACCTAGGTACCTGCACTAGACAAGTTTTACCTGCACCATTCAGGATTTAGGATGTATAGATCATACTGATAAGTCCAGCCATCCCCCGAGTGCCCAACCCTGACCATAACATTACTGGATAGCAGAGGTAATGCAGGCATCCCGCTAGAGACCATTTAGGATTTTAGTACCGGCTTCTGGAATCGCTCCAAGAGTTTGGGATGTCAGAACGTAATGACTTTGCTGTGGCCTACAATCAGTCTGTGCCACTGCCTGAAAAATTACAGTTGAATGATCCTAAGTGCTAATACACCCCTGCCAGATAAAGGGTTTTGTATCATTGATTTTGTCTTGCAGATATTGGTCCTGGCCAGCCCATGTGCCCAATGCCATTACGGAAAAGATCTTTTAAGTCTTAATTCTTAAGTCTAAGTCGTTAAGTCTTGGATACATTGATACTTAAGAAGAGAGTTCAACTAGAAAGAGACAGAACTTAATTTTTAAGTAAATGTTTCTTCCATCAACCTACCATTTTTTTTCTAAGTGAGTAACAAAAATAGTGAGCTCATGTCTTCCTTACTGTATTTGGTACCTCTTGGTGGAAATATAAACCAGCAGATTGTTACACTCATATCTGCTGATGACATATAAATGTAACTGAAAGATTAGAATTTAGATAGGGGAAACCTGTATCTCCTCTGTATAACAGATATCGACATGGAGCATTACGTAATGCAAAATGAATCATACCAAGCAACTGGATAAATTCTCTGAAGAGTCAGACTTTTCAGATAGCATCTGCTATATTTCATCAGCGACTGAGAATGTGTATTACGTAACGTTCTACCTAGATGTCTAACCTTTATCAACATATTAAAATGGAGCGCTTTTTAAAATGGCAGATTTATTGAAGCATTCTTTACCAATTTAAGTAAGTTATGACTATGAGGCATTTTGCTTCATCAACAAGCCAACTCTTTTTTCTCTTGGCCTTCTAACTCATCAGACTTTCACAGGAAACTCGCTTTCTTCAGGGAACACTGATTGTTCAAATTGTGCAGATAATTCTTCTGTGTCATCAGAAGTTAATAGAAAATGTGAAATAAATCTTATTTGTATCTTGTTATCTCCCGTGACTTCCTGAGTTGGATCCTGAGTTGGATTAGTAAATAGTATTACAAGAACCGGAATGCTCACACATTTCCGGGCAAACCGGATTATGATACCATGAATTCGTTTATTTTTGTGGGGCTGAATTTCATAGTGGAAACGGAAAGGACGCTTTCGCTGTGTTAAGAGTTTTGTTGGAACAACGCAGTGTTGAAACAATTCTGTAATACAGTATCAATACATTAGACACGCACATTCGTGGTGTCATGAATTTCTGGTGAAAATAATTTAATAAAACCACTGTGAACATTTCAAGATCTACAGTATCGTACTGCTTAGGCGTCAAATGGCCAAGTGGTAAGGCTAGACATGAGACTGAGAGGTCACGGGTTCGATTCCTTGGGAAAGGCACTTAACACAACTTTCCTCACTCCACCCAGGTGTAAAATGGGTACCTGACTTTGGTCAGGAATTAAAGGGTTACCAGGTGGAAGGAGAGGGATGGGCTCCACCTTCCAATACCGTGCCATAGACACAGTGGATTAACAACTCACTGTCCCTACAGCCTCAAAAAGGCTACAGGACTACCATTTTACAGCCTGGGCGACAATAATGGTGCCCCACATTTAATGACATGGTCTCACGGGAAATCAAGCAAAGGGAGATGAGCTTTATTACTGCGACATTCTTCCGTCCTGTCCATATATCCATCCTTCAGCATCTGCCTGCGCTCTGCTGATTGCAGGCAAATTGGTTTGGCATAATTTATTTTACCTTTATGCCAGTGTCTTCTGTTCTGTCCTTGGGAAGAAAGTTTACTCAGCCCTGTATGAGAATGGTAAAGAAAGGTCAAGCATTTAAGCAAAGCGCAGTGTCTTTATGTTAGGTAGAAGACTTAGTACATGTACAATGCAGCCTTGTCACACCTTGCGTTTTCAGCCAGGTACTCTACTAGTCTCTAGGTGTTGGTTTCTGGTATTTGATCCCTATAGCTTGGGTGTGTAACCAACCCTCCAGACTAAATTTTTAGCTTAGGCGCGCATGCGCTCCTAGCCTCAAAAAGTTAGGCGCGCAGGCAAATATTTAGGCGCGCAAACGAAAAATCTGGTCGCGCAAAGTACTTTTTAATTTACAAGCCAACGGAATAATGTACCTAAACAGACAATTACTCTCATCTGCCGAATAAACATACCCCCTGGAGAAATCTTCAAAATCTAATAAACATACCCCCTCTAATAAACGTACCCCCTGGAAAATGACCAAGTTGACAACAACGTTCATTTAAAATGCGCATTCTTTCAGGTCATTGAGGTGTATGTCTAGTAGTGTATGTCACTTGCAGTCTAATTCTATATCTGGACCTAAAACCATGTCATACATGTATAAAAAAATTGCATGTTCAACTGTTGGCAAACATGTAACATGCAATTTGAAAAATACATGCAAAAATTACTAGTATACAATGAATACTGTATTATTATACTCAGTAGTAAACACATATTATTAAGCTACTAGTATTATACAGTGTATAATTTAAGAAAAAAATCTTTTTCAGCTTTAATAGTACAATTTTTATAGCATCAACAGCAAAGAAGTACTTAATTTCGCCCCAAGAGATAAAATAGCGGCGGAAACGCGGTGCTAGATTTAATTTGTTTCATTATCGGCTCTCTACCGATGTCTATAACCCTGCACTAGGCTGCAGTCTCACCAATGTCGCTAGGGGCGTTGCGTATTCCTCGCGTGTTTTTGTGAGATCTAACGTGAGTTCGCGACACTTCAAGATGGCCGCTAATGTTTCGTCCCGGTCGATCATCACTGCCGCTCGTTTCGGATGAATTTTTGCGTTTATAGGCGCATTAAAGCAACTTGACTACGGATGAAACTTCTCAAGGAACATTTCTCAATGGAAAATGGGTCGTTGTTACCGCAAGCAGACCGGGGCGAGATTTGGCAGCCAATAATTTTGGCGCACAGCGGATTCTCTGCCGGTCGCGCAGTGCGCGACCAGAGTAAAAAGTTTAGTCGCATTTCGTAATTTTTGGTCGCATATGCGACCAAAACGGTCGCAGTCTGGAGGGTTGTGTGTAACACAGGCTAAGGCTGTCCATTTGCGGGACCACAGCCTTAATGCGATCTGATCGACAAACTGCAATCCTTTCCAGCAGTGTCCAAGTCGGGTCCAGGAATTGAACCCACGACCTCTGGGTTTTGCACCCAATGCGCAAAAAGCAGGACCACTAATGCTATAACAAATTGTGCCACACTTGTCTTTCACCTGCTGTGGTAAACATTCAGCATTGTTTATAACAGATATGCAGTATACAGGTATCAAAGATGGAAGCTTACAGTGGAGTTTGTATGTGTTTGCTACAAATGTACAAGTATCAAAGACTGAAGCTAACAGTGAAGTGTGTATGTGTTTGCTACAGATCTAGATACTGTATGTATCAAAGCTGGAGTCTAACAGTGAAGTCTGTATGTGTTTGCTACAGATATACAACTTACCTGTATCAGAGATGGAGTCTAACGGAGACATGAAGATGAAGGAGGCCAGCATCCCGCTGTCGGTCCAGGAGGAGGAGGAGGAGGAGGATGAGTTCCGTGATGAGGTGGCGGCGAATCGCGGTCAGTGGGGGGCGAAGCTGGACTTCATGCTCTCCATGCTGGGCTACTGCGTGGGGCTCGGCAACGTGTGGCGCTTCCCGTATCTCTGCTACAGGAATGGGGGAGGTGGGTCACTTTGTTATGTTTACCTTCGCAGAAAAAAACATTATTTTTGCCCTTATGTTTCCTCTTCCTTTCATTCCAAATGAATACGATCAATGGCATAGACCTGATGGCTGTCTCCATGGTAACTGGTGCTGTAGCAGACACCCCTGATTACATTATGTAGCAAGTGGCAGGACAGAGGAGGAGCTGGCCACCATATGTATGGATGTGTCCATCATCAGTGTCTAAAGAGTTCAGTTCTTTTAGACACATCAGAGGTTCCGAACTTTTGGGAAGTGTGCACCCAGTATCTCAAACCCTGCCGTGACAATGCAGCAATCCTTAATTATAAGCACGCCGAAGTAGCTGTTTGGCTACCAATATTGGTTACAGGGTGAGGCAGCAGGGAGAAGGTTTAAGTTTGTAAACGGTAATTGTATCACGACACATGCTGAGAAGTTGCTTTTTTGTCTATCGCTTACTTTGTGTTAGACTTTCAGCCCGCTAACTTAAGGGTAGCTGTTTGGCACGAAATTTGTATTGATTATGATAATGTTACGCAGCAGGGAGAAGGTTAACAATAACAAGTGTGGATTTTGCCTCCCTCCTCCTCCAGGTGCGTTCCTGATCCCGTACCTCCTGTTCTTGACGTTCGCCGGCATCCCACTGTTCATGATGGAGATGAGCTTCGGCCAGTACGGCAGCCTGGGGCCCCTCACCATCTGGCGCGCTTGTCCCATTTTCAAGGGTTGGTATCATTTGTCGGGCACCCGGGGTAACGTTACGGCCAAGCCTGCACCAGACTCACCTACGTGCAAACCCAGGGGTGTAGAGTAGCGCACGCATCTGTTTTTATATCCCATTGAATTTTCCTTCTTTGCCGTTGTCTTGCCTTTGTCAGTGGATAAACCAATGTCCTGGGAAGAAAAACGTAATCTTCCGTTGGAAAAGCAGTTTGAAGAATTTAATACAATTGACTTATGAGCAAGGATGTCTACATTTATCTAAAGCAAAAGCTGCCTTGGTTGTTACTGTTGTGACATGCTATAAGTGAGCTGTATTTGTGGTGAAATCTTGTCATGACGTAACATGCACAGGTCCCACATGGTGGGGAGTTGAGCTTCAAACTCCTCGCGCTGAAGCGCAGCTCCCCATTTATGAGGGACCGCTGCAGAGTCTCTGTACCCACACACAGAACCAGTAAGGCTACAGCAGTTTATTTCTTTGGTTCTCGGACAGGAGAAAACTTTTAGCAAAAGGTCAAGATGAGAACAGAGGGCTGGGAGAAAAACAGTATTCACCCACAGAAATTGTGTGAACCAAGGTACAGATTTTCTTCTTAGACTCTGCTTTCATGTTGATCTTCCAGTTTAGCACATTTCTTTTAAAATCCAAGAACCAACAAATTGAATTGGTGTGGCCTCAACCAACAAAAATGCTTCTGCAGAAAACAAAACATCAGTAACAAGCAAGGCAAACGAAAACTTGCTGAGAAAAGATCCTTCATCCACTGTTGTGACAGTTGAATGAGGGATGGAGGGTTCCTTGGTTTTGGATGGAGGTGATGTAACTCAAGGTGCAGCGCTTGGCTTCTGGTATTGGTAAGGTGGAGTTCCATAACAGATAATCAGGAACTGTCCTTCCAAGAGACGGAACAAATCTCCTTTTGACGGTGATTTGTAAATCAAAAGTCTTTGTTTTATGGTTTTGAGAGGAAAAAAAGAACATTTGGAAGGAAAGACGTTTGTGACAGTTTCTTATCAGCAAGGGAACTCTGCCGTCCAAAGTCTGTGGTTTTCTTGTTTTATTTCGTGTCGATAGAATCTGCTTCATTTTGTCTTGGACAGACAACCGTTTGGCTGTAATCTTCAAACGTTTGGCTGCACTCTTCAGATGGTTAGGTAGGGATTCATTGGAAGAAGTTAAAACTGACCTTTGAAACGGGTCTAGAATTGAAAATTAGTTTACCGCAGTCTGATCTTCAAATCATTGCTCTCTACCGTTTTTATTTGAAGTACTATCATTTCAAAACTTGAAGTTAACTGAACAATCAGGTGAACGTAAAGAAACGGAAAAGATACTGAAGCAGATTAAGAAGCGGACCTTTTTTTCGTTTTCATTTGTCGCTCGAAATACCCGGAAAATTTTCTCGTTGCTGACCCTGTTTCTGTGCATCTGATGATGGTACAACTGTTCATGGTACTACTGGTAGGTGCATTCGGGTTGTCAAGCTCGGTAAAATTTTCTACGTATACTTTGGTTTTTATTGAAGCTACACTGACTGTTGAAGTCACAGCCAGAGCGTGCTAGAGCCAGAAACGGACTGAGGTTTAAATTAGGATTGGCAGACTGGCTATGTGCCAATGAAAACTTGTTTATGGGTCTGAGAAGAGGCCAAGGGGAGGAAGTGACAGTAAATAGTTTGCATGGCATGTACCATCCAAAATGGCGTCTGTGGAATTTTGTTGTTAGTTTCGTGATAACGAATCAAACTACCATAAAAAACAAAGCATGCCTTGTGCAACATGATAACTCAGTTGTTTTGAAACATATCTGCAGCTGATGTCAAAATGGTAAACAACAAACTGAAAATATTCTAATTATTTTTAGTATGTAACATGAATTCTATGGACTGCGTAGAAAGCGACTTCAACAGTCAAAGCTTACTTCACGTTCATGAAAAAAGTGTTGGCTGTAGTTTTGCATCATGTCACTGTAAGTCTGCTGATAGCTATGGGTACACAAGCGCTGACATTTTCCTGGAGATTTCCAGGTCTTCCTCGAATTTACCTTTCAACAGAGACTAACTTATGGACACCACCATGCACCAACATTCTGACACCTGAGTCAGTACAGTATGTTTGTGTATTGTAATATTATGTTACACACTAATATTTTGATTTACAAAGAGATAGTTCTCATATTTGTGCTCTTGGGATCAAAATATGTTAAAGAATTGTCAAGTTGACAGCACTGTAGATCACTCAAAGTTGATATTATGGATGGCATTGTCTAAAAGTGCTAAATCTTAAGAGTTCGGGAAAAATACATACCGGTATTCACCCATTTTGCAATGGAATAGCCCACTGTCAAAACATTCAAGTGTCGGAAATATAAAAGTATAAAACTAAAAAAAAGGTGTATAAATATAAAAATATTGTGGCAAGCTATGATTTTGGTTCTACAATAACCCCTGTTTGACAAAACACAAAATAAGTTGAAACATCCTTGTCAAATGGACAAACACTTAAATAAGTGCAAGGGGACATACTTTCACGTATTTTGATCCCAGTGCAATGGTCACAATCCACCTGAAGAAAACTCATCCCTGAGAAAAAGTGCAGATCACTTCTCATAGCAGACCGTTGTACCTGTACCTAGTCATCTAAGTTTACACTGATGTATGCAAACTGGCTGCTGCCGTGGTGGTATAATTACTGTGGGTGTGGAAAGCATGCCGGTGTTTCGAAAAATTCAAAAAGAAAAAAAGAAAACAGGGCGATGTGTTGGGAAATGATGTTGACAACACTCGTCCTCGGGCAATGAGAAGGTTTTTTACTCGCTTCAACTCTGATTGGTTCTGCTGAGTTCTTGGGAACTGCTGAGGGAAATTATCGTGTTCGGGAAACTGTTTTTGTTTGCTGTCAGATAACTGGAGAATGAAAAAACAAATGTTAGCAAAAATACTACAGGTCCGTTGCAATAGGCAAATTAGCAACAGTGTTCTAGTGTTATTCTCGCGTTTTCGTTCAAAACACTCAAAATGAGGAGGAAGATACAATTTTTATTATTATTCTTTTGTCAGTTAACTGATAATGGATGAACCAATGTCAGCCAAAAAAAGCAACAACAGAATGATGAGTAAAAAGCACCTGCATTCAGACATGATAGTGAAAACACTCAAATTGAAATACAAACAGTTTGATGCAAAGCACCTGTATTAGATTCAAAGTTGCTTTCTTTTAATGAATTTTAGTTTTATCAGATCACAATGCACAAAGAATTGGAAATGTAACTACAAGAGGAAAAAGCCCATCGATATTCTTATCAGTAACCACTTAAACATGTGTGTTTAATAAGATTTCGTAAGGATGAAATTTAAATATATTCTTAGAAAAAAAATCCACACACAACCAGGACATGATAATTTCCCTCAGTTACATGTATTTTTAGCATGCAACAACAACAAAAAAGAAAAATGTATTTCATCCTTTGAAAAAGAACAAGTTGAATGTGCAAAAAAGAAAAGAGAAAAAAATTGCATGTATCTTGCTGATTGAAGGTTTTGCTACCCCACCTAAGTTGCTGTTTGTTTGTATTCCCCTGGACCTTACCAGGGGCAGCTAACTTTGAACTTGGGCGTCTGTTGCGGCCATTCAAACACAGCACTTTGTGGTACATCTTGGGCCTTGTCGGATATTCCTTGTAACCATTTCTTTTTACCCAACTGAGGCTTGAAATACTGCATCGTTACCGTTCAATTTAGGGACAAAAATTTAACATTGCCAAAAAGAAATTACAGAGATCATAGAATTAAAAACAGGCCTTAAAGACTACAGTGCCAGATTTAAAAAAAAATTATATTTAGAAATTTTAGATATGCCTCAGCCATGGTTATATCCCACACATTCAAGTTTTCTATGGTTTGTTGAAGGGCTGGCAACCCATACCCGTAAACCTGCAAAATGCAGGCTACAGAAAGAGCAAGGAACTTTGCTGCCCTGTGTGCCACAAGGCATGAGTTGGGCCAACAACAAACTACGTGATAAAGTCGGGAAACTCAAAAGTTTTCTATCAGCCGGGTAACGTTAACTTAAACAGTCTGGTACAAGTACAGGTGTCAAAGGTGAAGCAAACTATCCTGAAATATTTGGCCAAAGTCTGCAGTTGATCAAGCCAAGTCTCCATGGCAGTATGCACTCAACATACAGGGAAGTTCAATGACTTACAATGGAACCCAGGCCTTTGGCTGACCATGAACAAGCAGGGTATTTGAAGTACCATGTTTACATGACATGTTATACATGTATAACCTAACAAACTTGCATCAGACTGCCATAGATTTGGAAGCTAGCCAGCTCAATGTGGTAAACAGGACCTGTGTCTGTCACTACACAACAACTTTCTCCTGCAAAGCTATGGTAGTCATTTGGACCCATTAAAGCTGGAATGGAAGTCTTGTATGTATTTCAAGGATAAAGGCCATGTACTGTACCTACATGTAGGCATTTTGATAATATGGTGTATTAAACACTTTCAAGGGTGTTCACCTTCAGCACACTGAAGTAGCCTGTGTGGCTACTAATTCTCTTTTGGTTACAGGATTAATTTGTTTCCATGTGAGAGGAAATTGAAAGTTCGGAACAATTAATGTTTTGCCAAAAAGATTTTCTAGAACACATCTGCATTTAAAAATGTCATAAATGTATCATGTAAGTGATAGTAAGAGTGATATTTTGATGACAGTGGGTCAAACTTTATAGATTGAACTAGTTAATCTTCTGATCAGCCTACTATGGTAGCTGTTTGGCACCAAAATTTGTATGGGTTTGGGCAGCAGGGAGAAAGTTAACCTTCAGCATGCTATGGTAGCTGTTTTGGTACCAAATTTGTTTAGTTTATGGGTTTGGGCAGCAGGGAGAAAGTTAAGATAATTAGAAAACATCTGCATGGGGTTGTGAAAGGAAACTTTATCCTGGGGTGAACCGAACTTCCAAATATACATACAAGCCGGAGGGGTCAGTGTCCTGGGTTGGTTTGTAACTGGATATTCCAGATCATTCTAGAAGGCCTCTAGTCACTGGCACATGACACAGATTTTCAGGATGTCTTCAGCTGCTGACTTTGAAGTCTAAGCTTCTCTACACAGATGAAATTCGAATGTTTATGAAACGTGGGAATTACAAAATGTGGTGGTTTTACGAAGAGTTTATTTGTTTGAAAGACAGTTGACACATATTTGCAGAATTTTATCAACTGATGAACTTTCTGGTAGAGTCCTCAGAGATCTAAATCTAAGGACTACGAAGATTGCAATTGTATAAGGAAAACGAAAACAAGAAGAGATGATACACCAATGTTTTATTACGTCTTGTTGACAGGATGTCAGCTGTGACCTTGGAAGTGAGCCAAGGTCATATTAGAGGCGAATTACAACTCTGTGCTGGTTGGGACTGGATTTATAATAGGATATTTTAGACTGTTCTAGAAGGATGCTGGTTCCAATTTTGAGGATTTCTTAGATTTTGACTTATGAAAGACAGAGCCAGTGAAGTTGATATAAATTTTCAAGATTTCATTCATTCATGAACTGATGAACTTTTTAGTAGTGGGGAGAGATACTGATATTAGCCAAAAGATTTCACAGATGACAAGTGCTTACAAATGTGCAAAGGAACAAACATTGATGACGGAACCTGTTTCATGTATAATAGGTTGAAAGACGCTGAGTGTTGTTATGAAAGAATGTCAGCCATGACCTTGGGTTGGTGCCAAGGTCATTTTAGGGACTATGGTTCTAGAAGCTTCCAAGGCATCTGGTAGCTGAACAGATCACCGCAAGTGTTTTGAAGATTTCTTACATGTCGACCTCAGGACTTATTTTTAGCAGTCACTTCACTGATGGTTGTGAGGCTTGTTGAAAACAAAATGGCAGATTCATACAAAATGATTGTATTTTATTGATGAAACATATTCGCTGAAGGACTTGAGTGCCAAGTCTAGTCAAGGCTCTATCTAGAAACTCAGAGGTGGTATTATATACGTAGGTGTGGGAAAGGGAAACTTAGCCAAATCAAGTTTGAATTTGATGAATTTCCCGTCAGCAAAATCACCCACATTTGAAAATTGACAAAATGTCGCTGACAATTGTAAGTAAGCAGTGCAGCTCCGTTACTCCATTGCTTGGGGACAGCCCTGTCAAGTCCTGAGTTGTTGATAGAATCTAAGCCTTGACCTTGGAACAAAGCCAAGTTCATCCCAGACAGCAGAAGAAAGATTACAACAGGGTGACGTGTTAACCCAGGACGCGTGGCTGCTTTTGGTGCAGCAGATTTATGTATACACATCTGACCTCTTTGGTTGTATATAATGCTTCATGTCAAAGCCAAAGCTGTAATAATGATAACTAGCGCTGTAAAGTGGAACTTGTTACCACCAAGTATAGTAGGAGCATCCTCGGCTCACTAGATAGCTTTAAACAACATCTAGATGTAGATCTAGGGTTAAAATGATAGGTTGGTTAGCTAGTGTGACGAGCTGCTGCCTTCGTGTAATACTAAAAATCAGTTATAGTCCTCATATATCGGCTATATATAAGATACAGAAGCTGGTGTGTTACACCAAAGGGTGGCCATATAGATACAGATACAGACACTCAAAGAAGGGTAGATGCTCTGGGTATTGTTTTTCATAACGGCGTGAGCAGCTAGAATGACTACATGATGGGTGTCCTGATACTGTGGTTACATGTTTGTAGGTCAGTTTTTGGAAGGCTGGCATTGCTTGGGTCAGTGTAGGGAAAGTGATATGTACATGTATAGGCTATCCCATAGCGAAGGTTCTAGAAGATTTTAAAAATAAACGGGTGGGTGTTTCTATAAAAACAACAATGCCTACACATCAGCAGTTATCAATTAGATATTAACCTTCAGTGTGCTAAGGTAGCCATTTGGCACTAAATTTGTATTGTTTATGGGGTTAGGCAGCAGGGAGAAGGTTACAATGCAACGGCAGTCCAAGAAATGTTCAGTCTCGACTGACTCCCCCAAAATTTCACAAAAAAATGGTTTAGCCCTAACATTGTATGGTTATCTCCTCATTAAATAATATATAATTTATTATTATATAACCCTCAATGAATAATAGATTATTGAGAACTGTAGCACAATAGAAGACGTTACCAAAGCTGTGAGGGTTCATGAAATATTGATTAGATTAATAAAATGAATAAAGGGTAATATTAATTATTTATGTGGAAATTGAACAACTCTCTTCACTGAACTGCTTCCTTTGCAACACTCGAAACAGTTCAGATTTGAATTGTTTTGTTATTGCAAGTGAAGTAGAGCAAGGAAGTTGAATGTGCCAACTTGAAACACAATGTGCCCTGAAATAACTTCTTCGTAGCCTGTTCTACAACAGTTACTGCAAAAAATGACCTGGCAAAGGCCATTTTAAGACTGAGTTTTAAGAACTCATAGAGCACATTAAACATAAAAATGTTCTGAAATAAAAAGAAACAAAAAGAAGAGAAAAAAGAAAGTTGAGTGCCAAAAGGCTTGAGCATTGAACACACCAAATTGCTCTAAAATAAAAAAAAGGAGAAAAAATAAAGTGCCATAAGATTTGGACACACAAAAGTGCCAGAAGTGTTAAGTGTTGAACACATGAAATTGCTCTGAAATGAAAATAAAAAGAAACAAAAAAGTTGAATGCCAGAAGGGCTGAGCGTTGAATGGCCGCAGCATGCATTAGGACCATGGCACGTGTGGTCGTGGACTCTACAAGTGTGATGCAGAATCGAATGTTACTCCACAATCTCACTGATCGTATCCTCTGTGTGGCTGTGTCCATATATAGGTGTGATACTACATTTCTAGGAGAGACCCTACTATCTAACCCACACAGGGCCTAACTTTAGGCCCCTGGACTACGTAGCATTGTGCCGCCAAGCCAAGCTGCTCTGCTTCTGCTGTTGCAGTGGTGGAGACAGGAGTCTAACAGCATGAGGGCTGAGTGAACATATTACATGTGATGCCAATGTGTACTACAGGTACAGGTAACGCACAACATCCAATCCTGGTCTGTAAAATGCCGTTGATTGTTGATTGTTTTGCTGTTGCCATTGCAGACACACTGACTAATCCAACACTTGGATCTTATAGGAACCCACACCCCCGTGGCAGGCCATGGTTTAGGCACTGCGAAAAGGCGACGCATTGGGGACACAAGTGCGCTCGATCTCACACAGAAGTGGCCCGTTGTTTGGCCCGCGCACCTCGTTCGTGGGTATGCCATGTCGAAAAGTGTCCGAGGAATTGGCTAGGTCGCTATCGTATACTGTTTTCGTTCTCGTGTGCTATTTCGGTATGGACTTGTCTTGTGACTCGTATTCTCTACTTGTATCTCTCTCTCTCTGAACGAAGCTGTAGCAGTCTTCTACTGGTGACCTTTGCACTTACAGGTCATGGGTCAGATGTCAAGAACATTCAACTTTTCTCATGGACAGGTTCAGCAAAGTGTGTGATATCTCAATGGTGTTCTGTATCACGATTCTTTTGTAGCAAGCTTTTCTGTGGTGATTGGATCCAGGGAATTTTCAGAGAATGTTAGCTGAAACTCTGGTTTATGTAAAAGCTGTTTCTGAACCATTTGTTGTGAAGTTCCAATGTTGTCTCCATGCAGTTTTGGATTGAAATGTTTCAAACCTGAAAGTATTTTTTGTAAAAGTTGTTAGGAAAGGCAGTTTACGATACATGGACAAAATCAGTCCTATCTTGCATGAATGGAAAATTTTTGTATTCTGATCTTTGCTGAATCTCATTACTTATTACCTTAGCTTCAGCCTTCACGCAAAATGCTCAAATATATTCATAGCTATTTCACATTCTCATCACCAAACAAATCAAAAAGTCCTGATTCAAAATAGAAAGTCATTCTGCTGTGTACCGACTCCCCCTGGCAACGAATCCGAGAAGTGCAGAGACCAAGAAAAGCTGCAACCTCTAGCCAACCCAGAATTGACAAAAAAATTGTTTGAAAATGTGTCTTTCCCATAAATACTTGTGAAATGTGGCCTCTTTGTAGATAACTTTTGACATTAGAAAGGTCTGGTTTATGTGTGCTGCTTCTTTTAGTCAGGGTCTTCAGGAAAAGGCTGGTTTTATCGCACTGAACTCTTCCACTGGTCGTGACAGAGAAGACACACGCTATGTACAGTATTTACAGGTTCATTGTACCGGGGAAATTCCCCTAGTTCTTTGGTTGTGTTGCTGATCAGGAAGGGACAACTTTGATTCAGAACTGTAACGTGTTCGGAAGATTTGCGTTTTAGCAGAAGTTGGCACCTGTGTATTCTAGGGTCTGTCTGTGTGGCTACAAAACATACAAAGAAGTAAAGAAGTGAGCAAGCAAATAATGACGATAAACCGCCACCTCAGCATGTGTAGAAATTACGAACTTTCTCAACATGGCATACCCACGGTAGATCTGTTTGTTTTTCCTCCTTCGACCGTCTGCCGGCCCGGAATCGGAGCCATTATAACTGCCCCTTTCATTATAAGACAGGTCTCTAACTTTGGACACATACAAGTAGGAATATCGCAACGCGGTGACAGACTGGGGACACTGGGAAGGGTGAACTCTGGCCCCTCATGGGGCCACTTTGAGGAGTCAGAACCATCTGCATGAAAGAGAGAATAACGATGGTTGTTTTATTAGTTGCTTTTGCCTGCTCAGGTTGGCAGCAGTTGCCATGATTTCGAGAAAAAAGAAGCACACTTAAAAGATGTACAGACGAAACTACGTGTGAAAAACATTCTTATTGTCTAGCTTTCAACTTCAAATTGGTGGTAGTTGGATGATGAGAGTTTGATCCAGAGTAGTAACTAAAAAAATATCAGTTTCATTTTTGGTACAAACAGTTCAAAATCGTTTCCTGCAGCTTGTCTTTTCATACTTAAGAAAAGAAAGAAATCAAAGCAAGTAGAAAAAAAAAAGACACGTAACGTCGCTTGCCTGCATATCGACTTGACTCCTCCAAGTGGCCGGGGTTGATGAGGGGTGGTGGAAGCATGTGGCGTATGTGTCCCTTCCGCACGGCTAACTCCGGTACCTTCGACACCTCCCTCCCAGGCATCGGCTATGGCATGGTGGTTGTATCAGGCCTGGTCTGTATTTACTACAACGTTATAATCGCCTGGACCCTGCACTTCCTCTTCTCCTCGTTCACGACGTCTCTCCCCTGGGCGACCTGCGACAACCCCTGGAACACTGAGAACTGCACGCTGGCGGCCAACCACTCTGCGCTCGAGGAGAACGTCACTCGCATCTCGCCCACTCAGGAGTACTGGAAGTAAGGATGCATAGTGTGTGTGTAGGGTAGGGGGGCTCTGTGTGTGTGTGTGTGTGTGTGTGTGTGTGTGTGAGAGAGAGAAAGGTAGAGAATGTGTGTGTGTGTGTGTGTATCACTATGTGTGTGTGCACATGTGTGTGTGTGTGCACGTGTGTGTGTGTATGTATGTGTGTGTGCACGTGTGTGTGTGTGTATGTATGTGTGTGTGCACGTGTGTGTGTGTGTGTGTGTGTGTTGTGAAGCTATGGATGGATTGTGGTGATATTTCTGAGAATGTCACCCACATCTCGCCTACTCAGGAGTACTGGAAGTAAGGATCATGCATTGCTGACGCGCGCGTGTGTTTGTGAGAGTGTGTGTGTTTGTGCATGTGAGTGTGTATGGGAGAGTGAGACAATGTGTGTGTGTGTTTGGTGAAGCTATGGATTATTATTTTTAAGAATGTCACACGCATCTCACCCACTCAGGAGTACTGAAAGTAAGGCTGTATTGCTAGTTTCTTGCCTCTTTGAATGGAGGTATTGTTTTTGGTGTGTGTATGTACATGTGTGTTTCAACAAAGAAGGTATGGATGGGTAATTTGTGATGATATTTCTGAGAATGTCATGTGCATGTGTCTGAGTAGAGGCTTTTCTGATTCTTGACATTGGGTTTCCTCAGTGAAGAGCGTATCTAAAAATTTTAATATTCTCCCTTCTTTCCATAGCAACCGTGTGCTTGGCATCTCGGCGGGTATTGAGGAGACGGGAACCATCCAGTGGGAGCTGGCGCTGTGTCTGCTGGGAGCCTGGATCGTCGTCTTCTTCTGCCTCTTCAAGGGGATCAAGTCCTCAGGAAAGGTAACACAGCAACTTAAGTCTAGTCGTCTTAGAAAGTTTTGTTTTTACGATTCGTTTTAAGATGCATGATTATTGAAGCTTGCTAAACAGTGTTCTGAACACTTGAGTCTCTCAAGTTTGCAGTTCTTGGGGTATTGCTGATATTGCATTAGCATGTCTCCCTCCTATGTGTTCCTGATGTTCTATATTGTTCTGTTCTGTTCTGTTCAGTCCCTGTTCTGTTCTGTCCCTGACGTTCTGTATTGTTCTGTTCCTGGTGTTCTATATTGTTCTGTTTCTGGTGTTCTATATTGTTCTGTTCCTGATCTTCTATCATTGTTCTCTCCTGTATATTATTCTGTCCCTGATGTTCTATATTTTCCCTGGTGTTCTATATTCCTTTGTTCCTGACGTTCTATATTGTTCTGTGTTCTGTCCCTGATGTTCTACATGTATATTGTTCCTGATGTTCTATATTGTTCCTCCACAGGTTGTGTACTTCACGGCAACGTTTCCCTACATGATGATGCTGATTGTTCTGTTCCTGGTGTTCTATATTGTTCTGTCCCTGATGTTCTATATTGTTCTGTCCCTGATGTTCTATATTGTTCTGTTCCTGATGTTCTATACTGTTCCCCGGCAGGTTGTGTACTTCACGGCAACGTTCCCCTACATGATGCTGATTGTTCTGTTCCTGCGTGGGGTGACCCTGGAGGGAGCTGGGAAGGGTCTGGTGTACTACCTGACTCCGGACTTCAGCCGCCTGGCGGACTCACAGGTAGGCTGTGGTTTAACATCACTTTCTTAGCCTTTTCCCAGCTCATGCTTTGGTCACAATTGGGAAAAGGGGCCCCACCTGTAATTGTGACTCAATTAATAAATAAACCATTACTAACCCAAACATTACAGTAGCCGTTTAGCACCAAATTAGTGAAAGCTATCTGAAACCTCTTCAGAGGATTTATCTAATTGTTATTTCCTATATATACTACATGTTGTGGATGAGATGGTAACATGTAACCTTGTCTTTGCAGGTGTGGTACGATGCTGCCTCCCAGATCTTCTACTCTCTGGGGATCGCTTTCGGTGGGACCCAGGTCATGGCCAGCTACAACAAGTTCAACAACAACACGCACAGGTGAGAAATAGCACGCACAGGTGAGAAACATCAATACACACAGGTGAGAAACATCAATACACACAGGTGAGAAATAGCACGCACAGGTGAGAAACATCAATACACACAGGTGAGAAACATCAATACACACAGGTGAGAAACAACAACACACAGGTGAGAAACAACAACACATGTGAGAAACAACAACACATGTGAGAAACAACACACAGGTGAGAAACAACAACACACAGGTGAGAAACAACAACACATGTGAGAAACAACAACACGTGAGAAACAACAACACAGGTGAGAAACAACAACACACAGGTGAGAAACAACAACTCACAGGTGAGAAACAACAACACACAGGTGAGAACTCTAGGGAGAGTCTGCAGCACACACTTGTAACCAGTAAACTGCCACACACAGGACCTATTCTGTATTCTCTGTTCCTGTGATGAGATGATGTCCGAAAAATTGTCATAATGGTGACCATTTGAGAGAGAATCATCGTCTTGCAATGTTGTTACGACACATACCATTTAGATTATATTCTTTAGTCATAATTCCCTGTAATACTCAGCTTCAAGCTGTTGTCACTTTTGATGTGTTGATGAAATATTTTTAAAATGTGTTAAGATCTTTACCTTCAGCAACATTGGTCTGATTGTGTAAATTACAGTTTTTTTTATAACCCAAGAACCAACAAATTAAGACAGTGTGGCCTAATAATTGTCAGAATCGTATTAAACTAAGTTACTGACTTTTATCAGTAATATCTGCCACTGACTTACTGTTTTGCCATGTTGATGAAATGTGTTCACAGGTGGGATTATGTTCTAAATCTAAGACATTGCCGTGTTGTTTTCAGGGATTCGGTGTTCATAGCGCTGAGTAACTGCTGCACCAGTGTGTTTGCCGGCGTGGTGGTGTTCTCTATCCTCGGCCACATGGCCCACAAGCTGGACATGGACGTCAAGGATGTCGTCGCAAACGGTACGCGGATTTCTAGTTTTTTATTGTTTCTTACAATTTCAAACATATGTTGGCAGGGAAAGACATGGTGTGCCTACGTAATGGTTGATACAATAGTGGTGTTCACATAAAAGTTACAAAGCAGTAAATTTGATTGTTTAGGTCTACATGTATGTACAAAAGTTACAAACTTAAAAAAGAGTCAAGAGTTAATACGGGAAACGCAGATTTTAGCTTGAAAGTTCCTCTGTGTTGGCAGAAGTCATCATTAAACAAGTTTGAACTGTAATTTCCAACACAAGAATTGGAATATTCTGCTAACTGCCAATCCTCTCGCGTTGCAGGCCCTGGTCTGGTGTTCGTCGCGTACCCTGAGGCCCTGACTCTGCTGCCCATCTCCCCACTCTGGTCTGTGCTGTTCTTCTTCATGATCTTCACTGTGGGGCTCGACACACAGGTATTTACATTGTAACCAGTTATTACCTTGGTGTATGCCTGTTTTGTTTCCCGCGTGTCAGTGTGTTTGCTTGTGTTGCCATTGTGATTTCCACATGCTAGGCATATCGCTCACTGTATTTAGTAATAAATGTACTCATTGAGTCATTTCTCAGCCAGTTTTCTGTTGATTTTTGTACATGCGTGTACATGTAGTAGAGTAATTTCACACACAAAAAAACAACACTCGGCTAGACTTGTAGTTACTGGAATCTGTGGCGACTTTTTTGGGGGGGAGGCACGTTTGCTTTCTTGCAGTAAAGCTGTCTGCATGGATGCGTATTTCTTGTTTTCGCTAAACCTTTTGATGTGTTTCTCCCCGTAGTTTGTGATGCTCGAGACCTGTATTACTGGAATCTGCGATGAGTTTCCACACATTATGCAGAAGTACAAGACTTGGGTTCTCCTGGCGGTGTCTGTGGCCATGTACCTCCTCGGACTCACCTGTGTTACCAACGTAAGTTGTAGACTTCACTCAGACTTGAACACACAGGCCTGTTGGAGCAACACCACGAGATTGAGAGGTCACTGGTTCGATTCCTGGCATTCCTGGCTAGACGTTGTGTCCTTGGGAAAGGCACTTAACATGACTTTCCTCACTCCACTCAGTGGGTTGTTAATCCGCTGTGTCTAGAGCACAGTATTGGAAGGCAGAGCCCATCCCTCTCTTTCCACCACCTCTTACCTCCCCAACCGAAGTCAGGTACCCATTTCTCACCTGAGTGGAGTGAGGAAAGTCGTGTAAAGTGACTTTCCCTAGGACACAACGTCCAGCCAGAAATGTCAGGAATCAAACCCATGACCTCTCGATCTTGCGTTCGCCTGTCTAACCTCTCGGCCATTCAACACCACAATGCTTGTTGATGCCGGTTTAGAGCTAAAACATTCTTGGTTCAAGAACCTGCAGTAGGCATGTATGAGAAATGAACTCTTACCAGAAGAAAAATATTAAAGAAATATTGGACTTATTAGAAAAAAAAAAATCCTAGAATACGAACAATGGGTTTCTTTAATTTTCTTAAAACAGGGATTCCTGTACACAGCATAATATTTGTGACATTATTATTATGACACAATGGCAACACAAAAAAATCTCTAGAATACGAACAATGTAGGGTTTCTTGAATTTTCTTAAAACAGGGATTCTCGTACACAGCATAATATTCTTGCCCACAAATAAATTTTCTTTGTACAAGGAAAAAGAAGAAAAAGCATTTTTGGTAGTGTGGGATATAATTGTATCTTAGTCAGATGTTGAAGTTTCTGCACTTCCCGTTCTCAGGCCGGCATGTACTGGCTGAACCTGATGGACTGGTACTCGGCCGGCTTCTCCCTGATGGTCCTGGCTTTCTTCATGTGCGTCGCCATCTCATGGGTGTATGGTGAGTTCTGCTGAGTATGGCTTCTTCAGGCTATTGTAATTATAATGTTCATTTTCTGCCATTGTTGAATATGGCAGTAGTGTCTTGCCACAGAACAGGATTACATGTTAGTGTAATGTGGCCACCTATGAAATTCATTTGTTCTCAGAAACTTGAAAGTTTATTAACTGATACAGATTTTTGTAGTCATTCACAAGTGGGAAAACAGCAAAATTAAAACTTACAAGCCCTGTAGAATTTTCAGTGTACAACCCTTTTGGAACACTGTACCATAAGATATTGTATTGACTGTTTTTTTTTCTCGCTCATTTTTCTCACCAGGATTCCAGCGATTCTGTAAGAATGTTCAGGAGATGATCGGCTACCAACCCAACTACTACTTCAAGATCTGCTGGGCTGTCATCTCTCCCATGGTCCTTCTGGTACGTACTTCTTAGTAGTAGCAGTAGTGGTAGTTTGGTAGTACTAGTAGTAACAGTAGTAATAGTAGTAGTAATATTAGTAGTAGTAGTAGTAGCAGTCATCTCTCCCATGGTCCTTCTGGTATGTACTTCACTTTAGTAGTAGCATTAGTGGTAGTAGTAGTAGTAGTAGTAGTCATTCCCATGTTTCTGCTGCTACGTACAGGTTATCCTACTTCCCATATTTATTGGCTTAGCTACATATTTTTTGAGTGTGCTCTTGTTCAAGCCTAGCCTCCACCAGGCCTTCCTACGGGGGGACGGATCGTAGAATTCGGCAAAAGAAGGGAATAGGTAGCTGGCCAGTAGAGTCAGTCCGCGGGAGGGCTAGTTTCCCACAAGGCGGCCAAACTCTCCTGGCAAATATCTCCGTATTATAGCCAGCGCAGTTAGTCTGGTAGAGACTAGTTCAAGCCAGAAATAGACTGAAATAAAAATTGACTGTCGACTGATTGACTAACTGATTCATTGATTGACTAACTGATTAATTGATTGATTGATTGATTGATTGATTGATTGATTGATTGTTCATGTATGTGTCCTTGTCTCTCCAGTTTATCGTGGTGTTCAGCATGGTTGTGCACGTGCCTGCGTACTACGGAGACTACCAGTACCCGGGCTGGGCCATCTGCATCGGCTGGTTCATGGCTCTGCTGTCCATCGTCATGGTGCCCCTGTTTGCGGTTCTCGCTATCCTCAAAGCCAAGGGCAGCTTCGTGGAAGTAAGTCTTCTCACACTTACCTTAAGTTTGTTGTGTCACAGTATTGAAAACTCTGCACCAAACCTGTGATTTGTGTCTGGAACCCGGCAAAAACTAGTTGATGAGCTAAGAGATTTCAAAAGACTCTTATACGTTAAAAGAACAATACGATGGCACAAAAGATGCAATTGGTTATACTTGTAAATGGAGTAGGGAATGTTCCCAAGCAGCCTTCGTAACCCCTGCTTCTTCTATTGGTTTAAAGACGTCAGAAATAAAACTGGAATTCCAAAATAACCATGGGTACTTTTTGAATGTCCAGAGAAATGGAATTCCATAATGAAAGCGGAAAACAGGTTCACGAAATATTGTTAACTGTTTAAAGTTCATAGCTGGTTCTGTGTAGAATATGTAGAAAGTTTTTTTAGAGACTGTAACTAACTCTTGGCTCCCTCTCCAGCGCCTACGCTATGCCTGTGAGTCGTCGGACGACTGGGGTCCGGCTCTGGTCACGAGCAGCAGTGCGGAGTCCTCGCAGTCAGAGCCGGAGAAGAAGGTCCCCCTCCAGGACACAGAAGGAATGGATAGCTCTTTCATTTCCGCCATCTAGCAGGCTAACCGTCTAACATGTGTGAAAAGAAGTACCTTACTCCTGATACTACTGTTCGAGTACCTTGAGTATAATATATTGCTTAGTGATAAGGATGTTCAGAATTGCCTACTGTAGAGTGTGTGTGTTTGGATGGATGTGAAAGCAGACAATGTGGCTTCAAGAATGTACAACCCCCCCCCCCCCAAAAAATGGCCCGAAACAGAAACCTTTTCAGTGGCCCTGTCTTCTCTGCAGCAGTTTAGAAATGGACACTTAACATTTCAAAAACCTTGGAAAGGAAAGTTGTGTTCAAAACCAATTGAGATCATCAAGACAGATCTGCAAAACATTGATACAAGCAGACACTTTTACCTTTATCTGTTTGGGCCAAAAGAAAACTCTGCATTTGGAAGAAAGTCTATAGGAAAGTCAAATGTTGTAAGTACGTATTTATGTTTCCAGCAAACTGGATTTGTTGAGGAAGAGAGCTGTGTACCTCATACTTGTACCTGTAAAATTATTCAGGTACAGGTTCGAACCTGAAAACTACTGGACACCACTTTTTACACCAACAATATACATGACGTATACATTGCATCTTAAAGGTGATAATTTTGGCAATTTAGCACTGGAAAATTAAGAAAATGTGTAAATACGGGTGGTTTTAGATTAAAATATGTAAGTGCTCAACAAAGACAACAATTTACTACTCAAAAAAGACACTCGGCTGCATATTTTTACAGATGGTACACTCAGATGTCTTACTAGGTGCAAGTCTGTGCCCAAACCTATGTACCTGTACTTAACCTTTATCATACCGAAGCAGCCATTTGGCGACCAATTTTCAATTGGTTATGTGGTTAGGCAGCAGGGAGAAGTTTAAAAATTGTGTACACAGCTCTCCCCCTAAGGAAGGCATAAGATGTCTGCTCGGTTGTTGTGTGACGGTGATTGTGGAAGCCGCTCTGCAAACGTCTTGGTTCATCTTGAACCGGCAAGTTCCGAACCTCCCACATTGGGGTGACCCTTGGCCAGGGTGTTGTCCAGAGATCCTCCTGTTCATGTACTTAAAAAAAAACTATTCAGGGCTCTGCCGAGAAACTTAGAGATTCCCACATTCCTATCATTATGGGCTCTGCTGCAAAACTTAAAGATCTTGGAGAAACTCACTTAAAGATTTCGGAGAAACTTAGAGATCTTGGGAAACTTACATGTAGAGATCTTGGGAAACTTAGAGATCTCGAAGAAACTTAGAGATCTCGGAGAAACTTAGAGATCTCGGAGAAACTTAGAGATCTCGGACAAACTTAGAGATCTCGGAGAAACTTGATCTTGGGAAACTTAGAGATCTCGGACAAACTTAGAGATCTCAGAGAAATTTAGAAAATGTACAGTTTGGACCTACTTTGACGTTTCCAGTCTTTACTTCATTGTGAAAATGGTCAAACCTTCTTTCATGGCTGCATAGTGATGAGACTTGACTTCCCTACAGAAAATTATTAAAAAAAGTAGCATCTATCTGGGCATTTTCGATCATCCAAACTCACTGCTTTTCTACGCCTGTAAAACTCCTGTGAAACCTTCACTCTTGTGGAGTGCTTGGAGCACGTTCCTACAAGTCCTGGACGGCACCCTACCAAGTCTCTATCTACGTACTACGGAAATAGCCTTTATTTTGTGGAAAGTGTACCTCACTAGATCCTATACCCTTAAGGTTAGCTGGGTGTGTTAAGAACTTAACGGCACGTAACTAAATTATAGGGAAATGAAACAAAACCAGGGTCCAAATGTTAAGTATTAAAAAAGGCAGTTTGTGTGTGAAGTGATGTGATGTGATCGGAAAACACGTAATTCTTAGATGTTTTTGTAAGGAACTTAGTTGTACTTGAGAATGACTTGTATACGATATGCCTGTTTCGCTGCATATATGAGCACATGCAGGGATGTTGAGTGGGTTGCCATAACATCTCTGTCTGCGAAGCTTATATTTTTTGGTACTACAATCAGAACGAATCATGGAAATGGCATTGGAAGTTGTTACTAACTTTTGATAGTATGGTACGTGTAGCAACGTTCCTTTGCTGCCCACATTCAACAGTCTCTGTTGTGAAAGCAAAAAACAATGCACTTGTCCAATATTTTTCTGCATAGCAGCTTGCTTTCTGGTTATGTGACGGTGAAATGCTAGATGCTTGCAAGTTTAGATTAGTGATTAATAGACTTGGTGTATACTACATAATAATTTACAGAATGTTTTACACTATGAATGACTGGCCATAGCAGTTCCTTACCCAATAACAAAACTATGTGGTTGCAACTTTAGCCGGCTGCATTTGTCCTCTACGATCCCAATATGTGGCCAGTGCCATAACTGCATTGTATGCTTGTATTATTATATAGATGGGACTTCCTGATGTGGTCCCAAGTTTGACAAGTGATCTGCATTTTGTACTTTTGAGAGAAGCCTGCCAATGAGTAACTCGGAGGTTCACATGTGTTCAGCTGCTTGCTGCATGGAACTCGTTACAAAACAAATCCTGAACTTTGGAACTCCAATGCAAAAGGACTTCTTGGATACACCAAAAATTCTCAAGTTGATCCATTGGTGTTTTATATTTGTATCGTTATTTATTTATTTATCAATCCATCCATTATGCACTTTATTTAAATGACAGACACATGACTGTAACAGTGGCACTTCTGATCCTCTGTTCTGAAACACTTTCGGTTCAGGATTTGTCTCAAAAGTGGCCAATGCTCTGTACTGTAGCAAGCTGTTTGTAACCACTTTCTGTAGCAACTAACTATGCTACCACGATGGATGGTAAGGCTACATCTTCCCCATACCCTTAGTCAACTTTAGCTGCTTTGTAAACTCTCTGTGTTGTGAGTAACGTTCAGTCTTGTTTTCCCCCCCGCTGTGTTTCTTTGTGTGTGTGTCTCCTTTCCCTCGCCACCAACAGGATCGGAGGAGAGGTTAATCGGGCGGAGTTGGTCTGGCCACCTGAAGGAGGGTTACAGAGTGGACATAGAGGCTTACATCTGACCTCGTCTGTGTAGCACACACTCTCCCTGTCCACTGTCTTTTCTTCTACCAGCCCTACTTCTGCACCTTAGCCTTCTAAGGGTTAATCCTAGGCACTCCACGTATTTACCTCAGCTTTCATAAGGTTAAATGTTGGCTAAATGTTTACCCATTTGTGCCAAGTCTCTGTGTGTGTCTAGTTTGTTTCGCTGCTATTCTCTGTGCATCCGTAAGTTAAAGCACGGCCCTTTGCTGGACATTGGTGATGTAGTATGGGACACCTTTATATGCAGATGTACAAATTTGTTGCTTTACTGCTGTTCCCAAAGGCTGTCTCAGTTGCAAAAATTGTCACGTAAAAAGACTTGCTGTATTTTTTACTTTATTTTCTTAGCATTTTTTTTTAATGTGTTAGGCAGCCCGCAGTGTCAGAATTTACCTCTGCATCATTTCCATTCTTCACTATATAAAGCCTTTGATAATATAAGGAATATGTGCTTATAAGTACGGCCAAAGAATAGTATTTATTCAATTGGCTGGAAGAAAAATTTGTGATGAAAAAAAAAAAAAAATCAAGAATGTGATTGTAGAGTGTACAATTTCCCGTTTCTGAAATTGATGCAGGTACAACTGCATGGCCTTAACGATGGTGGATGATTATACTCAAGGAAAATTTCTATCTTTAAGTAAGGCTGGTGTGTATATATATATTGAAAGATTCTACCATTTAGAATTGTGCTGAAGGTACGCAGAGTTTAGTCACTTGGTCTTTGTCTTGAAAGATGTTACAAGGGGATGACACTTGACTTAAGATTCTTTCCGACAAGAAAAGGGATTAAGGAAGAACCAAGTGACAGACTTTATATAAGAAGTGAAATGTACTTAAAACATTCTCTGGTGTTGCAAGATCAAGTATGTTGCCTAGTTTGTTACGTATTACTGCTCAATGCTGTGCTAGTTGAAGCTCTATAGTGTATATGTTGGCTTTAGTTGGCTTAAAAGTTTATTTTTTAAAGCATGACAAGTCTGAGTCTACATGTATGTAACAAACACCATTTCTGACATCAGTGGTAAAAAAAGGATTCTCTACGGTTGGATTGTAAAAAAAAAGAAAAGATTTTGTGATGGCAAGTTTAATCTTGTCAAATTTCAGCAAAATATTAATTTATTTACCTATTTTGTAGTTCAAAAATGAATTTGATCAGCACCAGAAGAAGATTTTAGACACTCCAACAAAATGGAGGTTGTTCTGAAATTCCCGGACTGGTAATTTCAGGCTTTGCTCCCATAAAAAAGATAAAAATAAAAAAAACACAGAAATTATCCATCTGATTTCTGTCGCTGAAGAACTTTAAGAGTTAGTGAAGTTTTGTATATTTCATGACAAAAAGGCTCAGACTGTCATCTGCTTATCCGAATCATTCCCCTTATTGTTTACCAAGAAATGATAAGTTTTGAAGTATTTTTGGAAAGCTTTTGTTAAGATCGTTGTCACTAGTTTGTTGCAATAAAAAAATCGAGCACGATATGACTGTTGTTCTTTTGTGAATGTTATCTGCTGAACCAACAGACCCTTTTTGGGAATACTTACTTCCAGATATAGCATGAAAGTTCATCTGTGTTGGTACAAGTCATGAAATGGAAACTAAACTTTAACTGCCAACACTACAAAGAATATTGGGACTTACCCCAAATTTTCGGTTGACTCTGGAATGATGATGATGGAGTCAACCGAAAATTTGGGGTAAGTCCCAATATTCTTTGTAGTGTTGGCAGTTAAAGTTTAGTTTCCATTTCATACTTCCAGATATGAATGTATTGTTTTGGGTAGATTTGACTGGGTTTGTGTGTATGCATGACAGTAGGTTGAGAGCACATGGTTGGGGGAAGATTGAGAGGCAGAATGGCAGGAGGTCAAGAGACTAGACATGGGAAATGGTATGATCTTGAAGGTAGAATCTATTCAGGTGCCAGCAGGAATTAGAGGTTGGCATCGGGGAATTCAGGAAGCCAGGAGTGCATGAGCAACCAGGACTGCAGAGTTTCTGACCTAGTCATACAAGATGTGTTTATATATCTCCTCGGGGTTGTTCCAATAAATTTGCAAAAACTCACAATACTGACAGGAAGTCTGAAATCCCTGTTTCTTTGTTGCATCAGGCTCGTTCAAAGCAACAGAAGGGCTACTTAAAAGTTGCCATGAAGATATCTCCCGGTTATATGGGAATATGCAAAGAATTTTGTTGACCATATCTTCTACTCTCCAAGCAGAGGTTTGGGTTTGGGCCTATTTTTGGCGTGTTTTAAGGCTTTTTTTATCAGGCCTTCTTTTTCAACACAGGGGTTGGCGTGGAAAAAGATACCATTGCAAAAAAGAAAGCCAGATAAAATAGCCTAAAAACATGCCAAAAACACGAGTTCCGAGACCTCATACCTCTGCTTGGAGAGCACTTTTTTTTTCAATTTTGGACTCATGGGATGGAATAAAAACGGTCGTAGGAAATATGTGAACTGTACGGGTACACATACTATAACAACAGCATGGAGAGATTACTTGTATCTCCAAAACTCTGCCGTCTTCTCGAAAGAAATCTCTTGAACAAGTTTCCCAAACTGCCACAAGAATTACTCTCCAACAAAAAAAAATTCAGTGAAAAAAGAAAGCCCGATAAAAAAGCCTAAAAACACGCCAAAAATTAGCCCAAAACCCAAACCTCTGCTTGGAGAATACACTAATCTCCAAGCAGATCTTACGGTGGCCAAAGACAGTATCCAATTGGCCAAACCGTATCCATCTGCCACCCAAGGGATACGGTTTGGCCAATTGGATACTGTCTTTGGCCACCGTAAGATCTGCTTGGAGATTAGAATACACAAGAATGCGAACTCCGCGGAGCAACCTGAAACACGAAACCGCCTACGCGAAGCTCATTCCGCTAACCCCCGTGCCTCCGCCCACAAGACTTGTCCTTGGTGGGAAAGAAAGTAGCGAGGGTTTCTCGTCGTCTTTCTACGAGACTATTTTGGTTCAGTTCGTCGGGATCGCGTCGTGTATACAACTCAGGTACGTACGAAGAGCTTGTCTAGTCTACAGTTATCGATGTGACTGGTGAATAACACGTACAAGTTCTCTCGCAAGCCGCTATTAAAAGGACGTGTGTGCCGCTTGTGAGAGGTTCTATGTGGCTCAAAAAATAACGGGTTTCTTGTTTGTCAACAAATTTCTCTCAGAAACAACTTCAGACTGTATCTGGGAACAACACTCGTACGCAAACTTGAAAGAATAAATTGTTTTGTTTTGCTGTGCCGTTGAGGTGTAAAAGATGGCAACTTTCTGTCAGAGTGTTGACGCCGTACGAAGGGTCTATAGGGGGTTACACCACCATTTCGTTAAAAATTAGAAATTGCAGGCCGACTTAAGAAATTCTTGCCTGTTGTACGGATAGTAAGCTTGCCTTTCTATAAGTCTACCGTTGATTATGCAGAGAAACGGGAATTTTGGTGATAGATTTGGGAGTTGTTTTGAGTTAGAATGTTTTGAAAAACCCCAAATGTGCCTCACATAACGGTCTTCCCGCCCAAACATCTGGTTTCTATCATGGAGGAATGGCCGGAGGCAGGGGAGATTCAATAACTCTTGTACGTGGGTCGTTTATGGAATGAGGGGAGTTGGGGGTGATACATTAACTGATTGAGGGGATGTTTAGCAAACACAGGTTTTCTAATAATTTTGTTTGTTTTCTGCTCTACACAGGATTCCCTAGTCCAGTAGACGGACGAACAACAGTGCTGAAAGGGAAAACAGGATTCCACAGTCCAGTAGTGCTGTGCTGAGAGGAAAACAGGATTCCATAGTCCAGTAGTGCTGAAAGGGAAAACAGGATTCCACAGTCCAGTAGTGCTGAAAGGGAAAGCAGGATTCCATAGTCCAGTAGTGCTGAAAGGGAAAACAGGATTCCACAGTCCGGTAGTGCTGAAAGGGAAAACAGGATTCCATAGTCCAGTAGTGCTGAAAGGGAAAACAGGATTCCACAGTCCAGTAGTGCTGAAAGGGGAAACAGGATTCCACAGTCCAGTAGTGCTGAAAGGGAAAACAGGATTCCACAGTCCAGTAGTGCTGAAAGGGAAAACAGGATTCCATAGTCCAGTAGTGCTGAAAGGGAAAACAGGATTCCATAGTCCAGTAGTGCTGAAAGGGAAAACAGGATTCCATAGTCCAGGAGTGCTGAAAGGGAAAACAGGATTCCATAGTCCAGTAGTGCTGAAAGGGAAAACATGATTCCACAGTCCAGTAGTGCTGTGCTGAAAGGGAAAACAGGATTCCACAGTCCAGTAGTGCTGAAAGGGAAAACAGGATTCCATAGTCCAGTAGTGCTGAAAGGGAAAACAGGATTCCATAGTCCAGTAGTGCTGAAAGGGAAAACAGGATTCCATAGTCCAGCAGTGCTGAAAGGGAAAACAGGATTCCACAGTCCAGTAGTGCTGAAAGGGAAAACAGGATTCCACAGTCCAGTAGTGCTGAAAGGGAAAACAGGATTCCATAGTCCAGTAGTGCTGAAAGGGAAAACAGGATTCCAAAGTCCAGTAGTGCTGAAAGGGAAAACAGGATTCCACAGTCCAGTAGTGCTGAAAGGGAAAACAGGATTCCACAGTCCAGTAGTGCTGAAAGGGAAAACAGGATTCCATAGTCCAGTAGTGCTGAAAGGGAAAACAGGATTCCATAGTCCAGTAGTGCTGAAAGGGAAAACAGGATTCCACAGTCCAGTAGTGCTGAAAGGGAAAACAGGATTCCACAGTCCAATAGTGCTGAAAGGGAAAACAGCATTCCACAGTCCAGTAGTGCTGAAAGGGAAAACAGGATTTCATAGTCCAGTACTGCTGAAAGGGAAAACAGGATTCCACAGTCCAGTAGTGCTGAAAGGGGAAACAGGATTTCATAGTCCAGTAGTGCTGAAAGGAAAAACAGGATTCCATAGTCCAGTAGTGCTGAAAGGGAAAACAGGATTCCACAGTCCAGTAGTGCTGAAAGGGAAGACAGGATTCCATAGTCCAGTAGTGCTGAAAGGGAAAACAGGATTCCATCGTCCAGTAGTGCTGAAAGGGAAAACAGGATTCCATCGTCCAGTAGTGCTGAAAGGGAAAACAGGATTCCATAGTCCAGTAGTGCTGAAAGGGGAAACAGGGAGGTTTCACCTGTGTTCTTCCAGACATCAGTATCCTGCAGTTCCAAGACTTGATTGTGTAAAAGATATTTTGCAGGTAAGAACATATTATTAACTTTGCCAAGACTATGTTTGGTTGCGTTCGTATGCGTGTGGTTGTTAACAGTTTAGCAGCATAGCTCAAGAAGCTATGGATGGATTCATTGTTATGAAGTTTGAAGTTAGGTACTGTCCCTTCAATTTCAAAGACATAATTAGAGTTTTGGTACCCTGGCAGATTTCCTAGATACTGCAGCAAAACTCCCAGTTTTACAATCTTGTGTTCTGGACAACCTATGGTAAGCTTAGGATTTTTTCGTTAGTGATAGCTCTTCTGTTTGGGAAAAAGTGACATAAGTTTGGGCCCAATGAGTTTTTCATCAACAAACAAACAAGGGCTCAAACAAATTGATAGCATCAAAACTATCACAGCGAGCACCAACTTTCCCAGTAGCCTTGCTTTTCTCTGTGCAAATTTGAGGACTGTTTAATAGTTTCTTCAGCTGTAGTATTTGTATGGTCAGCAAAAACTCAGCATGATATATATATCTTGTGCAGACAGAAACTGTGTTTTAAATGTGGTTCATCTTCATACTGCAGGACTACAGAGGTGAAGTCGGCTTTGGCTACCATGGCAACAAATAGTGGCGGCTCTGATGGCATCAAAAGAGGATCGAAAGGGAGATTTGCCACCGGGGTCGCTGCCACGAAACCCTACAGGTGTGAGGAGTGCAGCAAGCAGTTTGGTAGACCTGATCATCTAGAGATGCACATGCGAACTCACACTGGTGAGAAACCCTACAGGTGTGAGGAGTGCAGCAAGCAGTTCAGTCATCTGGGTCATCTGAAGACTCACATGCGGACTCACACAGGGGAGAAACCTTACAGGTGTGAGGAGTGCAGCAGGCAATTCAGTCAGCTGGGTAGTCTGAAGTCTCACATGCGGACTCACACTGGTGAGAAACCCTACAGGTGTGAGGAGTGCAGCAGGCAGTTTAGTGAGCTGGGTAGTCTGAAGAGACACATGCGGACTCACACAGGGGAGAAACCCTACAGATGTGAGGAGTGCAACACGCAGTTCAGTGAGCTGGGTCATCTAAAGACTCACAGATGTGAAACGCTACAGATGTGAGGAGTGCAGCAGGCGCTTCAGCAGACTGCGCTATCTGAAGTCTCATATGCAGTCTCACTTGTGAGCATCCCTACAGGTGTGACTAAGGAGTACAAATTGAAAACCACAGTTTTGAGGAATGAGTTGTGAGCCGGTCATATGAAACCCGGCTTGCCTGTAGTCAGACAGGGAAGAAACTCTAACAGTGTGAGGAGTGCAACAAACTGTTCAGTCACCTGCTGGGTCATTGCCAGAGACACATGCAAACTATCAAGCAGAAAGTTTAGAATGCCTCAAGTTGTGAGAGGGCTTTGATGACCTGAAGAAGGTGGACTATGTGGAACCATACAGGAAAAAAAATCAAAGAAATACTACGGTTGAGGACATGTAGAAAGTTCATGTTGTATAAGACTAGTCATGACTAGTAAGAGAGAGTTTTACTCAATATCCTGTTAACTCTCTATTGTGTGAAAGTAAAGAAGTTGTGAGAAGGTTGTAATGACCTGAAGAAGGTGGACTATGTGTGACCATACAGGAAAAATCAACACACTTTGAGAAAATGATGTAGAAAGTTAAGGTTGTACAAGACACCATCATGACTAAGACTTAGTAAGAGCAAGTTTTACATAAGATCCTGTTAACTTTCTGTATTGTGAAAGCCAGGAAACAAACTGTTCAAGATAAATCCATGTATTAGTTCCTCGCGATGTACTACAAACAATGACTTAAACAACTGTGTGTAAAGTTTGCTTTAGTAACTTATATAGAATGCTTTGATTCCTTGAAAACATTGGACTACATGCTGTACATCTGGTTTGTAGCATTTCATGTGGTAGCATTAACAACTTTGCTGATATAGAGGTAGTATTATTACTATATCAAGCTTTGACTGACCAAAGTTTGTATGTTTAAAGTTCTTTTTGTTATACTTTTAGAGCGTAACAGTTGTTTTATAGACGGTTTACCATCCAATATTAGCATGTTTTTATTCTGTTGATCTAGATGTTGTAGACTCAGTTTCATGTATTGTACTATTTGTTCTCTTGTTCCTTACTAATGGTTGCCATAGGGCATTATTAGGTGATAGAATTAGTGCTTGTAGTTGTACGTGGATAGAGAAAGATAGTGTTGTTACTGATATACTACTCTTACATTACTGTAGCAATAGAACCAACAGGTACTTGTTGAGCCTAGTATTTAAGCTTGAAGTACATGTATACGAGAAAGGTGCCTTTTCAGCTTTGGAGGTGTTAGCATGCGTTTGTTCAAGCCGTTTTCGTTTGTTGCAAATAAATGTTGAATCTTTTTGGATCTTAGTCATTTAATTAATTCTTGAGTTACAAACGCCCCTGCAGTTCCAGAACAAGCTGCAAGAGAGCCCAAACGTATGCCACTTATTTTAGAGTACAAGAGCTACCAACCAGCAAACATTGATGACCCCGCCCTCACCCTCGACCTTGTTGAAAAGCGGTCTTATGTTGTACCGAACGAGCTTTCGAGTTTAAATAAAGGCTTACTACTACTTACTACTACTACCCTAGACATCAAAACCGGGACTGAGTCGCAATAAGGGTAACATTTCCTTTGGAAAGGACAAGTAAATGGTGGCCAAACGCCCCTTCCAAATTATTTTCCCCTAGCCCGCGTTGGTAGTGTGGTAGAGACGACAGATCGATATGGTTTTGTTAGTTTATGTATTATTATATCTGTATAATTATTTTTTGTCGATGGCGGCGCTAATATACGTTTGGCCATCCTGTCTGTATTACTTTATTTTTCTTTTAATATAAAAAGGAAGATCGATATGAACGGGCTTAGATTCCTGTTTGGGGCTTAGTGGCCCACTACTTGCATTTAATCTTTACACGCGAGGTCACAAATTATCGATCATCCAGTTAGCCAGCATTTGTGAGCAAACGCAGATATTTCCCTCCTCGTCTCGACTAAGGCATATTATTGCATAAGTGATTAAGTAAACACTTACAAAGAAATGATAACAAACACGTGACTCTTTCTGTACAATTAGATCAGGCTTTTGGAAGTAGTTATGCTCAAAAACGGAAGATTTCAGGTATTTTTTTAAAGTTTATTTATTCGGCTGAAGACACAGCCAAGGCTGCCCAATTAGCACGGGGCTATTATTAAGGGCTAACCTTGAGGCCAGTCACTGTAGCATTTGTACCATCTCACACCGGGGCATGCCCCTACTCTTTTTCGAAGGGTGTGGTGGGTTCTTTATCGTGCGTGGGGTGTGGCTCTCCCCAAACACGGGACCTCCATTCGACTCTTTCTTTATAGTTATATTAGGCTTTTGAAAGTAGTCGTGCTCCAAAACAGAAGATCCCCGGTAGCCCAACGAATTGCTCACTCACTGCGCTAAGCTCACCCGGAACCCTTATATGACTTGTTTCCTTTACTGCACATATTGACATACGATAATCGGTGTATTGTAAATTACTTCATCCCTTGCGAGACATAAGGCCGTGACTTTTTTCTTCCATCTGGGTCTGTCCTCGGCCACCTTCTTCATTGATCGCCAGGATAATCCCATAGACGCCAGGTCATCCGACACAGTTCTTCTCCAAGTAGTTTTAGGTCTACCTCTTTTCCTTTTACCAACAGGCCTCCAATTTAAGGCTATTTTGGGGATTCTATTGTCATCCTTTCTTACTACATGGCCAAGCCATTTCAGTCGTCTGTTGGTGATTTCTATAAAGAGTCTTCTACAACCAACCGGTTTTGCTATAGAGTTCCTCATTCGATATCTTGTTAGGCCAGAAGATACGGCAGATAAATGTTAGGAAACTGCGTAAATGTTTTAAATTCAAACAAAGACTGTACAAATATATAGCCTCCTCTTATGCTACATAGTTCTTTGTAGAGTACATTAGTTTTCTAGCATTCATAATTAATCATAGAAGTTGCCATACAATATCTTATACAACTGTTGAGGAATGAAGTTTGACAGATTGGGGATGTACCGTTGTGTCATTAACTCATCCTGATTGCCAATTTGCGATGCGATATATCTAACTAACGGCTTTACTCTAATCGCGGAGGGCACGCTTACATAATTGAATGTTGTTCAGAACCGTTACTACGTTGGGATGTGACGTGTTGTCCTCATAGATTACTTTCACAATGTCCAATGACTGTCCTAAATAGCGGATGGCTTTACCGTAATCACCAAGTTTCATCAAAATTGCCCCAATGTTACTAAGTGAAAAGGCAATGCCTGGATGCGCCGTTGTTTCGCCATAGATAACTTTCATCATCTTTAGTGACTGTTCTTGATAACTGATAGCTTTCTTCTGATCGCCAAGGTCACTCCAACATGCCCCAATGTTGTTAAGTGATGAAGCAATGTCGGCATGTGGCGTTGTTTCCCCATAGATAGCTTTCCTCATCTTTAGTGACTGTTCATGATATCTAAGAGCTTTCCTCTGATTGCCAAACCAATTCCAACAGTTCCCAATGTTATTTAAAGATGAAGCAATGTCGGGATGTGGTGTTGTTTCGCCGTAGATAGCTTTCTTCATCTTTAGTGACTGTTCGTGATAACTCACAGCTTTCCTCTGATCGCCAAGCTCATACCAACATGCCCCAATGTTGTTTAGTGATAAAGCAATGTCGGGATGTGGCGTTGTTTCGCCATAGATAGCTTTATTCATCTTCATTGACTGCTCGTGATAACTGATAGCTTTCCTCTGATCACCAAGGTCACTCCAACATTTACCAAGGTTGTTTAGTGATGACGCAATGTCGGGATGTGGCGTCGTTTCCCCATAAATAGCTTTCCTCATTTTCAGTGACTGTTCGTAATACCTCATAGCTTTCCTCTGATCACCAAGGTCATTCCAACATTTACCAAGGTTGCTTAGTGATGAAGCAATGTCGGGATGTGGCGTTGTTTTGCCATAGATAGCTTTTTTCATCTTCAGTGACAGTTCGTAATAACTGATAGCTTTCCTCTCATTACCAAGGTAACTCCAACATGTCCCAATGTTGTTTAGTGATGAAGCAATGTCGGGATGTGCTGTTGATTTGCCATATATAGCTTTCCTCATATTCAGTGACTGTTCGAGATAACTGATAGCTTTTCTCTGATCACCGAGGTCACTCCAACATTTACCAATGTTGTTTAGTGATGACGCAATGTGGGGATGTGGCGTTGTGTCCCCATAGATAGCTTTCCTCATCTTCAGTGACTGCTCGTGATAACTGATAGCTTTCCTCTGATCGCCAAGCTCATTCCAACATGCCCCAATGTTGTTAAGTGATAAAGCAATGTCGGGATGTGGCGTTGTTTCGCAATAGATAGCTTTCAACATCTTGAGTGACTGGTCGTGGTAACTGATAGCTTTCCTCTGATCACCAAGGTTACTCCAACATGCCCCAATGTTTCCAAGTGATGAGGCAAATACGGGACGCATTTCGGTGTCTCCATAAATTGTGTTTGCAACGTTAAGTGCCCGTTCGTAGTAGCTGATCGCTTCCTCGTAGTCACCGAGTGGGCCCAAGACATTGCCTAATTCAAAACATATTTCAAGCAGCTTTTCTTTGTCTCTGACCGCCTCTTTCAGTGCTGCCTCATAGTGACGTATGGATGCGTCTAACTGCAACAGCTGTTGTGTTATTCGACCCCTGGTTTGAAATGAGGTGTCAAAGATGGCTGTTGGGATTATATTTGTAGTTGTATTTTCATTTGCAACTATATTGGTAATGCATTTTTTTAGTGGGATGGCAGTATAGTAGTACCTGAACAACATTTTCGAGTCTGGTATGTAGAATACTGACTCAACGAAAGTGTCATCTACGTCATGTTTGTCCAGTTGGACTTTCATCTCCGTGAGAGGAGACAGTCTGTCCTTCTGTCCTCCGTTGGCAATGTACGTTCTTAACCGTAGCTCCGCTGAGATGCTGATCAGTACAGTCAAGTGGTGGGCATCTTTGTCACTAATCCGCTGTGTCTTGTGTAACTCTTTTATCATTCCCCACACACTGGGGATCGTGATACCGCAGCACATACTCAACACTTCAACAACTACGCTGGGAAAACGGTAGATTTCCTTCTTCACATTCAGAAGTTGCCCCGTTGGCTTAACATCTTTTATTTGCCGAATATCATTGTTCAGTATTTGCATTGCTGACTGCCGTGACAGCACAGGGGAACGGTCTACTCTTTTGTTGACTCTGTCCATATAATAATCCACCAAAGACTCGTCTCCTGTTAAGTAGGTCACCCGTCTGAGGATGTCTGACAGGTGATAGCCTTCCGCCAGGGCGATGTGCAGACGCTGATATTCGGCCAACTTGGCAGGAGTCTGGATGAGACTAACGGGAGGTTTGCTTTTGGTTTGGTCTCTTCCAAACGGAGTCTTAGAAGCCCATGGCATGAAGCCGTCGAAGGCGAAGCCGCGAGGTGTGACGGAGTCAAAGAACCAGTCTTTCTCTGGGTCTTCTGAGAGAAAGTCGTTGAGTGACGGGATGGCCATGGCCGGGAGGATAGTTTCCCCAAGGTTGATGACTTTTAGATGTAAGTAATATGTGAGATTTAGAAAGTACCTCCGTGTATCATCATCATCCTTCCCCTCCTCGATCAGAATGGCGAACTCCAGGTCGGAGTACGGCGTCACCAGTTCTGTGGCTTGTGACCCCAACCCGATGAAAGCGTACTTACAGGGAGGAGGTCCAAGTTTGGCAATGCATTCATCTGTCAGTACTTGGATAAACTCTTGTCTTCCAACTGTGATGCTCTTGAACAAGTTCTTGATTGCTTCGGCTCGTTTGATCTCTACCTCTCTCACGACGGGGTCGTCTTCATCATACTGATAAGGGTTGTGTTCCTGATGAATTGTTTCGAGCTGAGATTTTGCACGGGCGCGCGAGTTGTCCAGTTCCTTTATGTGATCTAACGCGCTGCTATACGGACACGGTTCACAGTCCAGGTTACAGGTGTTTCTAAGAAACTGCCTTTCTGTTTCATGCAGTTTTGTTACCATGTTTTGTTTGTCTCCATCTGTCCGAGCCATGGAGGCGTTATACAGAGCTGCCGCCTGTGTGAATTTCCTACCTTCTCCTGTCTGCTTACCTCGCTCGACGTAGACGTCACCCAACCTGCACAGGCAGTCGGCCTCTTTAGCCTTGTTGGGTTTACTGCGATCTGTATGTAGGAATTTAAAAAGATTAGAACAAAGAAAACTTAAACAGCTATACTAACTTCACACAACGGTGGTGTTTGAATTTGACAAATGATATTCTGGAATTTGAAATTCAGCTATAAACTATTCAGACATATATTATATAATCTGCGATCTGTAGAAAGAAGAAGGAAGAAAAGCCCAACAGTTATATTTAAATCAGTTTCAAAAATGGTATCTGTGTTCCTACTGTTGGATATCATTGTTTGTTTGTTTGTTTGTTTGTTTGTTTGCTTGTTTGTAGAAATAACTGTGATTGTACAAACTTTAACTATGATTAGATTGTGCGTGCAAAGAAACTGTATAACAGACCGTGAACCAGCTTCAGGGCGGCTGCTAGGTTCTGCTCTGCTGCGTCCAGGTCTCCGTTTCCCAAGTCACTTTCTGCCGACTGGATGTACCTGCGGTAGGATCTGAACAACAAAACAAGTTTTGAAGCAAACTTTATTTACAAAGGCAACAGAAAGTGTTGTACGAAAGCAGTGTACCCGTATTCAAAGCACCCATTCATATTGCTACATAAATCTGTACATCCTAGTCTTTTTAACAACGTCACAAACAACGTTATGCACAGCAGCATTCAATAACGTGTGTAATACATTTTTAAATTGTCCCATATTCAATTTTCTAAGAATTATTTGCAAATGGATCTGAAAAAATCAACAACACTAATACATCAGACAAGGAAACATAGAGAACTAACATGTTGTTGTCAACTTGACAGTTGGTAGTTCCTTCGCTAGAGGGCGCAGCTGAGAAGGGAGAAAAGTGGTCCTTCCGCCCTCTCACGTCTTGTTGTTGCGTACGTGTTGACCTCTGCTATAACCGATAGGAAGGAGTATATGATTAACAGGTGGTCATGTAATCCACAAAAGAGCTTCGGCCAATGGTCAAAGGTTAACGACCTGACATGACCCGTGGAAGGCCAAACTGAGTCTATGTTGAATACAGAGTATTTGGACAGGAATATAAAATGTGATCATTGGTTGCTTATTTGGACATCATTTAAATACAAGGGGAAAAATATTCCATCCTATTGTCAAGATGTACACGTACCGACCCAGCAAAATAAAGGTATATTCACAACTTATTGAACTATTCTGTCTTCAAAGATTTAGTACAAACTCCACCCATACGTTTGTTGGTGCAATTAAGCAATGAAGTAAAAAAATCAGTAAAGGAAATTTGTACCATTCTAGCGGAAAAAGGCTGTTGACCTTAAGCGACGCGATTAACGCGAAATGCATGACGGGAGATAAACAAACCGAGGCGAAACCCGGAAGTCTAGTGAGCACTGGCGAGTTTCGACATGCTCAAATAAGAATAATTCTCTCACCTTGTTTCTTGTGGTGGTGATATCTTGCCTGATTTTTGCGGTGTGCAGTAAGCGGTGAACAATGACAACTGTTCCATGAACGTTGTGACACCGCGCCAGTGCCCTGTTGTACAGAGCAGCAGCTCTGGTCAAGTTTCTAGTGTCTCCAGTTTCTGTTCCTCTTTTCAGGTACACGTCACCCAGACTCTTGATCGCTTCTGTTTCTAACATGCTGTTGTCGTTTACTATCGCCTCTACCATCACCTGTGCGTATCCAACCAGCTGCAGCAAAGAGTCTGTGTTACCTCCGGTAGCCCGTCTCTTGTCCAGGACTTGAAACTTTGCAGCCACCTTTGCAGGTGTAGTCGTCTCCTTGTCTTCAGTTGGCTGTTCCTTACATTGTGACGACAGCCCCTGTAAAAGCCTCTCCGTGTAGTGGTAGCGGTGTTCTATACCATCTCCCTGTTCTTCATGGTAACACCGCACCATAGCAGCCAGATAAAGCCCCAAGGCCGTGTTGAACTTCCCCACGTCCTTCCCGAGTCTTCCCTTCTCCAAGTTCACGTCGCCCAGAGTTTTGAGCAGCTCCACTTCCGCCAGCCTGTCCGTGTCGGCCATGGCGTCCACCAGGGCACGGAGGTAGCCTGTCTCCGCACGGGCTAGTCCGTACCTCCTGCCCTTCTCGTCCGCCTCACGGAGTTTCTCACACACCCGCAACATGCCGACTTAGTACTAAAGAAATTCTGAAGCTCCTTGTCTTCCCGGGTTCTGGTCTCCGTGCTAGCTTTCTGTGCCTGACTTGAACAGGCACCGGTTTCGCACTGTTTGTGTCAACATTACGTCATCTGTCAGTTCAAAGGTCGAAAGTGAAAAGATACCAGGTAACCTGCGTACAGAATTAAATTCTTTACGCAAGTTACCTGGTATTTCTATAATATAAAAAAATTCTTCATTCTAATAATATAATTATATTTTTATAATATATGAATATTTCTATATTCTGTAATAGATATTTTTATATAAATACATGTACATGTATTTCCAGTATATTCTATAATACATGTAGATATTTCTATAACATAGAAATATTGAATAAAAACGGTCGTAGAAAATTCGAAGTATGACTGTGAAATGCACGTCCTATAAAGACTTTTAAACAGACGCCCCTGCAGTTTCAGAACGAGCTGCTAGGGGGCGTAAACTCACGTCACGTTTTTCCAAGCACAAGAGGTACCTACCATGGAAAATTCGCCAACTGTGCATGTCCAGGTCACGAGATCTTTCGCTGCAGTACTATATCAAGTCACCTGTTAACTAGCCTCTGTACCGGTACGTACCGGGAAAAATCCCCCGCAAAAAAAACTGCCAGCCGCACCTGGAACGCCTGCAAAGGAGGCTACTAGCTAATCGTCTATCCTAGACATGCAACGTATGCCGCAGGGGGTTGATGTGATTTGCATACAGGTTTCTCAGACGAGATCTATTCCAGCCTATCCAGTTTTCCTGCGTCGTCCCTGCGTCACAATAACCGTACCGAACACGCAAGCTGGGGCGTCGCTAACACCTCGCGTTCTGTCTTGGTGTTTCTCGAGCTCGACAGGCACAAGACCTTCCACAACTGTAAGACCGGGGCCGGTAAAACACCCCTAAACCTGTCCGTATAGATTATGGTTACCAGGAAAGCTCTCAACCAACCCAACTAAACAGACAGGCTGGGGCGCCGCTAACGTCTGGGGTTCTGTGTTGGTGTTCCTCATCTCTCTTTGCACAGGATCTCTAAAGGTTCCAGAACTGTAAGTTTATATGCTTGTGTTGTTGACTATACAGTCAAACCTGTCCCTCTCTCTTTCTATCTTTCTCTATAGGTAACGTTACATATTTATAAATGTACATATACACAATGGTCACCCAGGGGTCTTGACTTAAATTGTCACAGCAAACAGGTGGTCACTACAGACAGGATTTTTACTGCTTGGGTCAATCTGAATTAGAAATACGTGCACAGCTCAAATCTTACCTGGATATGTAGGTGGAACCATAAGCACTAGAACATGGTCAGCAGATTTGGCGAGGACTACCTTACTAGTCAAACCTACATTAGTCGCCGGTTACTGATTCTATGCGAAACAGAGAGAAAGAGAGAGAGAAAGAGGGGTGCAGTCAAGTATCCAAGGGGTACCAAACATTAGCTCCTATAGTCCGAACTCCGAACAACAATTTTACTCGGGATGCGAACACTGAGTTACAACCCGCAAGGCGTGTGTCCTACATTCAGGGACAATACGTGTCATCCTGCAAGGTCGCACAATTCGTCATATTTTTTTTTGTCCTAGTATTTTCATCGCCTTTATTTAGTTTGTTATGGGTGCTAGTTACTCTAAGTCGGCTTTAGACAGTCTACAATCTTGGGCCGTGTTTGATGATCGCCAGAAGGTCGGCGAATTACAAAATGTCTAAACAGAGAGTCGAGGGTATTTTTCGCTGGTGTTCCTCAGCTCCCTTTGCACAGGATCTCTGAAGGTTCCACAACTGTAAGACGGTATGTTTATATTCTTGTTTTGTTCACTATACAGTCAAACCTGTCTCTCTCTTTCTATCTTTCTCTATAGGTAACGTTACATATTTATAGATATACATATACACGATGGTTACCCAAGGGTCTTGACTAAAATTTTCACAGCAAACAGGTGGTCACTAAAGACAGGATTTGTTTGCGAATTTCAAAATGGCTGCCCATTCGAATTGATCTGGGTTCATTGACCTCCCAACGTCGACCAATCCCTGAAAATCGTCTCTTGCCAGCACGCGTATCTAGCACTTATTAAAGTCCAGGCAAACTGTTGACCCAAATTTCTGTTGTGTTGCCGCTGTACAATGTGTTACTGATTGGCATGTCCTAAATGTGAACCGGCGTTAGTCTCAACAGTATGTCAGCTCGTGCGATTTATAGGCACAGACTGGTATTATGTGTATGGCCCTATATGTATACATCGCATCTTTGGTCACACGTACTTGTTGACTTTTTCTGAGTTGGATGTTTTCGGGGATAGTTTACCACTGTACAGTCACCGCCAAGATTTATTTTTTTAACAGACTAACAGTAACATTTAGCCAAATAGGATTAATAATAAGCCAAGGGAGTTTGGCCGCTGTAGAGTTCATTTGCCCACGCAGTTTTCCGAGTTCTAAATGAACCCCTAACGTTGGATCCACTCCCCTGGCAAGTCGAACCCTCTTTTTGCCGAATTCTACTATCCTAACCCTCTTAGGAAGGCCTGGTGGAGGCTATGTACGTCCATAACCCCTTAAGAAGGCCTGGTAGAGGCTATGACATCCACAACCCCCATAGGAAAGGCCTGGTGGAGGCTACATCGGTGGTGTTGCTGCCTAAAATGTCCCTTTTGACCTCACAGACTCGTCGGACGACCTGTTTTCCAGCTGTGTGACGTCATTTTAACAAAGGTCGTTGACACCTGGTCTGTGACGTCCTTTTCGGACCATCGCGTGCGAGAAATCTATTAGATTACACGACTATCCAAGCAGAGGTTTATAGCCTCTATCAGGCTTCAGATGCGGTTGGAAAGAGTAGAAATTTGCCAAATAGCATCGAGAACGTTGATCCTTTTAGTTCATTCATTCATGATGCCCAATCTCTTTCGTTGACTTTGTACAGGTTGAATATGTTCAGCAATAAGACAACGCTGATCCTTGTGCTGCTACTCCCGAGGGATAGTGGGCTGTTCCTATCCTTCCTTCCTTCCTTCCTTCCTTCCTTCATTCATTCCTTCATTCATGATGCCAAAACTCTTTGACTTTTTACAGGAAACATGTTCAACAACATGAGGGTTCCTACGGCCTGAGGGAGAGTAGCCTGTAATCATTCATGCATTCATTCGTTCGTTCATTCATTGATTCATTCATTCATTCATTCATTCGTGCATTCATGATGCTCAAACTCTTTGACGTTTTACAGGAAACATGTTCAGCAATAAGAGAACGTTGCTCCTTGTGCTGCTCCTCCTGAAAGCCTGTTCTTATCATTCCTTCATTCATTCGTTCATTCACCAATTTATCCATTCATTCATGATACCCAAACTTTTCAACTTTTCACAGAAAACATGATCCACAACAGTAGGAGAACGCTCCTCCTTGTGCTGCTCCTGCTGAGGGAGAGCGGACCCGCCGCGGCGGCCTGTGGCAGCTCCTGCCCGGCGGAGTGCGTCTGCAGCCGCGAAGACCTCACCGCCGTCCCGCAGGACCTCCCCGCTAACATCACATCCCTCAAGCTGGACCAGAACCGGATCGAAACCATCAACCAGTCCAGCTTCTCCCGCTACGGCAGTTTAGAGGAGTTAGACATCAGTTTCAACTCGATCTCCCGCATCGAGAGCAGTGTGTTCTACAACCAGTTGGGGTTCTTGCGCCAGCTGGACCTGTCGGGAAACGGGTTAGAAACCCAGGATATCTCGGCAAACGCCTTCGTAGGGCTTGGCAATCTGGTGGACCTGACTCTGAGCGTGAATCACCTCACCAGTGTCGTCGGCAGCATGTTTGTGGGGTTGGGTAACCTGGTGCAGCTGTACCTGAACGGCAACGCGCTGTCCACGATCCAGGCCAACCCGTTCTCCACGCTCCGCAGCCTGAAGGGCTTGTTCCTCCACCAGAACCTCCTGACCAGTCTTACATCCGACATGTTTGGAGGTCTCTCTAACCTGGAGTCTCTCAGTCTGGATTACAACCAGATCGCCAGCATAGAATCCGGCACCTTCCAGGCCACCCCCAAGCTAAAATCTCTGTCCATGACGGAAAACAAGATCGCCGCCTTTGCAGCCGGCACCTTCGTGAATCTTTACCAGATCCAGTACATGTTACTGTCGGAAAACAGCATCAATACATTTACCGTGGAAGCGTTTTCAGCCGTTTCCTGGTGGTCGTCCCTCGAGATGAGAGACAACCGCATGGAAACTCTACCGGCCGCGGCATACAACCTACTGGCCTCGTATGCAAGCGTTACTCTGGGCAACAACCCCTGGCAGTGTGACTGTAGGATGGCCCCCTTCAAGCAGAGGATGAACGGGTCCAACTCGTTTGAAAGCCAGATCATCTGTGCCGGACCGGTGAACCTCGCAGGAAAAAGCTTGCTACACAACGTAAGCGTTGCCGATATGGTCTGTGCAGAAACAACAACGGTTCTACCTGGCGTTACCTCAACACCCTTTCAGGGTAGCACTCGCGCCAACTCGCTTGTGTCGAGTACCCCACGTAGTCAACCCCAAGTGACCAAAACCAGTGCCGGTCCCGTTCTTGGCATGTCCTCTCTGCTTGTCTTCCTCGCTGCGTCTCTCGGAAAAATCGTTGGAACACCTTAGTTACTATAACTAGAAAGCACAGCCAGGTTTTAGCATTAGCTACTAGTAAATATGTTAACGCCTGTACATATACAAGCAGTGACTGTAATTGAGTGTAAAACACATTTGTATAGGTTACTTCGTGCTGTCGCATTCTATTGATAAGGATATGATACGTTATCGAAGCAGTAAGTGTGCGATGCCAGATAATATGTACAGTATGTACAAGGGTACACCATGTTATCCAACAGTTTTAACAAACTTTAAATATAATTACCAGCTGTATTGCGAAAACAAACAAAACCAGAACGTAAATTTAATTTGTACCAGTAATAGGGGTAAAAAAAGGTTGCTTCTGGGGTACGCCCTTTCATATCTCCGTATCATCAATTTAGGCCATGTTGATTTGATTATATGGATGACATCCTCTGGGAAGCCCAAAATTGATGCGAGCGAGCAAAAAAAAAAGTTTGACCAAAAAAAAAAGTTGTCTTTATTATGAAATGTAAGTGGTCCGGAAGGTTGAATAAATGACTAAACACACAGAGTATGGTGTACCAAACAAGAACTTTTTTATTTTCATTTTTTTTACATCTGCAGCTGTCATCCTTCCAGGGACCTGAAGAAACACAGCATGAAAAGCAGCTGTTAGATATCAACCCTTCGTATTAATCATTGTTATCCTGAGAAATGTAGTTTCCAAGGAGTTGGTATATATGATATATGGGCACAAATATGGATGGAAGGGGATGAATACTTAATTTAAATGGAATGGTGCTGATGGGATTATGCTTTCCAACTTAGCACTTTTGTTAGAACTGTATTGACAAAGCACATAAAATAAAAGACGCCATCCTCCTCCTCTCTTCTCCTTTTCATCTTCTTTCGTTCCCGGGTTCTTTCCTATATTTCATATATAAGAATCCAAGACTGACTAAAAATTGAAATTTAGTCACCTCAAAAGTAGCCGTGGACGACTCTAGTAATCCTTTTTGCATCATAATGCAGGATCTGTATCCTGCATTATCATGCAAAAAGGATTACTAGAGTCGTCCACGGCTACCTCAAAAGCAGACTTGGGGCGCGGAACTTCAGCTACTTCACTGGCCGCCGTCTTGTCCACCTCAATGCGGACGTAATGCCCGAACTGCCGGCAGGCATGGCCGACCTGCAGGCCAGCGTACACCTCCACACCCCTTCCGACTCTCCCTTCATTGCAGAAAAATTGCGCACTGGCCGTTCTTGAAAGGATGTCTCTGAAGTTCACCGGCCTGAACTCACTTGCTGCGACAAGTTTCTCGTACAACTGAGCGAACGTAACGTCACCTTGCCCACAATCGATGGCATACCAATCCACAACTACCCCGCCACCCTTCCTTTGCACTTTGATGCTCACATAATTCGGAGGAGACGGAGACTCACGACAACATGAAGTTGACGCCATGTTTTTTTTTATCCACATGTGCAAGGAGTAGGTTTACGACAAGAAAGTCGGTACATTTTGCGAAAGGGACAAGGAAAGTGGTATTTTACGACGTTAGAATCAATTTACGGCATATATTTGCTCATTTGGAGGTGTTTTGCACGAAGGTCGAAAACTTTTTTTTTTTGGAAACGAGCGAAAATTGATGCGCGCGCGGATGTCATCATATAATCAAATCAACATGGCCTTATGTTCAAGTAAGTTTACACTTAAAACCGTTTGACTACACATTTAGAGTAAACAATGATAAAGTAAAAATGGTGGTCAATAAAGAGTTGTTTCAAGGACTACTGCCGTACGTGTTAAACTCCTTACGGTTGACTTGATGAACTGAGCGCGCCCAAAACAACTGCGCCAGGATAGGAGGTCGCCACTCAAGTTAACAATTTATTTTCATGCCGCCACCGACATAGAAAAAACAATACATAAAACAAAAGACAAGCAAAGCAATAAAGTACATAAATAATCAAATATCAAACAAATGATCAAGGGTTTCCATTCCAAATAGGTATTGTAAATTGTAAAATAAGTATCACAAAAACCGTTTAAATTTTGAATCGATCAAAAAGATTTGCACACCAGAGCATTTCAATTAAAAAAGCAAGTTTGCACCCCTACGAGCACCAAAAATGGAACCACCTAATATGACGTCAACATGTGACGCATTTTGATATCTTGTCCTTCCAGTTTCAGTGGGTGCGGAGACTTGCTTTTGAAAATGGCGTCCAACACATTAAGCGACATTTCGGACGAATTTCTGGTCTGCCAGATCTGTTTGGAGGACCTCAAGCAGCCTAAGATGCTGCCGTGTCTGCACACCTTCTGCCAGCCGTGTTTGGAGAAGCTCCTGGCCGCAGAGCCGGTAGGGAAACTGGACTGTCCGACATGCCGACAGGACGTGCCCCTCCCCCAGAATGGCGTCCAGGGGTTGAAGTCCGACTTCCGCGTCGGCAAACTGCGCGACTTGATCCCGCAACAACAGCCGACGGGAAAAACGTCCGAGGCGCGGGAGGATGGAGTCCCCTGTACGGTCTGTGAGGCCGGCAACTCGGCTCAGTTTTACTGTGTGGAGTGTACCGAATACCTGTGTCAGACATGTAACGACATGCACCGTCGGTTCAAAGGGAATCGGTCCCACGAAGTTGTAACGATTCAAGACCTGCAATCCAGCAACGTTGCCATGGAGGAAGACCAGGTGAGAACATCTTTCAGCCCACCTCAAACTCAGCAGGTGCGACCGAACGTGGCGATAGGTCATGGCGGCGCGAGGCTAGAACACGTTAAAACTGTTGGCAGTGGCGATGGACAGTTGTACCTTCCGACCTCGCTTGCTGTCACCGCAGAGGGAGACATTGTCGTGACTGATCGTTTCAACTCACGCCTGCAGTTTCTGGACAACGATGGTTCCTTTAAGAAGAAGGTCGATGTGGGGTTCAAGCCTCTGTGCGTGGTGGCACTGACAAACGGTGAGCTGTTGGTGACAGGAGACGGACACAAGATTCACGTTCTGGACAAACAGGGGAGGACGGCACGCGTCATCCAGGTGACAGGGGCTGCAGAGACAGGTAAAGGTACAAAAGGCATCGCTGTTGACGGTTCGGGACGCATCATCGTCACTATCGGGCACCAAGTTTTCGTCCTCAGTCCCAGCGGTGACGTCATGCTGAAGTTCGGGGTCAAATGTCAAGGTCAGCAGCAGTTGGGTTCCGACCTCCGTGTGACCGTCAACAGCAGCAACCAGATCATCGTCAGTGACTTTGACAACCACAACTTGAAGATATTTGACCCCGACGGTCGTCATCTCTTCACGTTCGGGTCACGTGGCTCGGGACCTGGTCAGCTGAACAACCCCTTCTGTGTCATCACGGACAGCGAGGACACCATCATCGTGGCTGAATGGGGCAACAATCGTGTTTCCCTGTTCAGTCGGGACGGCGCGTTTATCCGGCACGTGCTGACACGGAGGGAACACGGACTGGAATGTCCATTGGGACTGACGCTGACTCACGAGGGACAATTGGCCGTTTCTGAATTTCGTTCTCATTCTATCAAATTTTTCCATGTAAAATAAAATTTTGTAGTAACAACTTCCCAACTCCTTCTATTGCATGCAAGTGGTACTGTGGCTTTACAGATATCAAATTGATTAATTCTAGAGCAGGTAAGGCTGAGCTAGGAAGCTGATGTACGCCGTTTTCTATTGTTGATATGTTTATAGTTTAAAAATTCTGTCCATTGAACATACACATCAAGCATAGATTTGTGAGATTGAAACATGTTTCATTTTAATGTTGGGCAATAAATGGTTGTTTAAGCAGTCTTGGAGTGTTGTATTATAATCATGGTTTTAATTATTATGTTTTTTATTTGTTCTATGCAAAAGAATAATTCATACTTTCCAAGCAATTCTACTTAACTCAAATCTTACGTTTGGGCAACATGTACTAATAGCCAGTAACTTGTCGGAATATTGTTACTACATAACTCACGCCCGTTAGGAAACACATCCCCAAGGGGCAAAAATTGGTCTGTTTACAAGCGACTTCGACGCCGCTTATCCTACATTTTGAAACAGAAAGTAATGCCGGCCACTTCGCGTTTCTCTACTAGTACTAGTACGCAAAACATACTACTGGAAAACGCAACTCAGTTATAACAAACTTTAATTATAATTACCAGCTGTATTGCGAAAACAAACAAAACTAGAGGTCCGAGATCTCAAGTCTTCGTCAGAGGGACATTGCTCTAGAGAAATAAACGTGTACTCTTTACTTTTTAATAATCGATTTGGTCTAGAGTACAAAAGAATCTCTGTACTCCTTTGTTTATTCTACAGAACACTGTGAAATGGTTCGCCACAGATTTACAGACTCGCTGTCATCCATGTTAGCTATTTGATTTTGGACTGTTTTACTGTCAAAAAATTACTGTTACGAGAAATACAATTTACTGTATTATGATCAAAGTGTCACAACAGTGTTGCAAAATGTAACAAGAGAAGATGTGATGAAAGGAAAGAATCAGAACAGGGCGACTACTGTTGTTTAGTTGAATTATCTTTATGCTTGTTTGTTGTTACACTGTGTTCTTTTATTTAAATTGTGTCCTAACATTTGTATTTCTACATTTAGTATATTCAAGATCTACATGTAGGCATCTTGTGTTTTTTTTGACCCAGTGGACGTCATCCATAAAATTTACTTGGTGTGGCCACTGGCCATATATAAGTAATGACCTGACCAACCTTTTCCTCCTCCCGCTGAAATTACAGAACAGTCCCCTATTAATCTAAGCAACATTATCTGATCCCAGACCATGATAAGACCCATGAGACCCAGCAGGGGTCTCCAGCTGTCTCTGGTGGGGGAAGATCTAAAGGTCGCTGACCTACATATAGGACAAAAACAATGTAACCAAAAAATAACGAAATAACTTATTTTCCACATTCCTATAAACCATTTAAGTTCAAACTTACACCACTATATCTATATTTCTAAACCTATACACCATACAAAAATCTAGACAACTGCCCAATCAGCACCTCAACTACGAACAAACAAAGAAACAAACACAAAAGGTCTATTACGGGGACATATCGACCCCCACGACTCTCATCTTTGAACTTAATGTTGGTGTTCACCACAGTAACATGCCTACCAAAATTCATTAACTTCCATCCACAAATACACAAGTTATCCTGCTAACAAAAAAAATGAAAATGCCCCCCTGCAGTGACAACCGAACCCCCCACGAAGCCCGTTAACGAACTTAACCTTGCTCTTAACAATAGTAACCTCCCTACCAAAAATCATGACCATCTATTTAAATATACTTGAGTTATTTTGTTAACAAGCAACAAACACAAAAGGTGCACTAACGTGACGTACGGACCCCCCACAAAGCCCAAACTTGCACTTGACTTTGGCCTTAATAACGGTAACCTGCCTGCCAAATATCATGGACTTTGAATCATGCCTTCCAGAGTTATATCCCTAAATCCGCTGTCACCCACAATACGGCCAACCATTTCCATAGTACTTCTGACGAAGACAACTAGAATGTAAATTTTTACTAGTAATAGGGGTAAAAAAAAGGTTGCTTCTGGGGTACGCCCTTTTATATTTCCGTATCATCAATTATGTTCAAGTAAGTTTACACTTTAAACCGTTTGACTACACATTTAAAGTAAACGTTGATAAAGTAAAAATAGTGGCCAATAAAGAGTTGTTTCAAGGACTACTGCTGTACGTGTTAAACTCCTTACGGTTGACTTGATAAACTGAGCGCGCCCAAAACAACTGCGCCAGGATAGGAGGTCACCACTCAAGTTAACAATTTACTTTCATGCCGCCACCGACATAGAAAAAACAATACATAAAACATGAGACAAGCAAAGCAATAATGTACATAAATAATCAAATATCAAACAAATGATTAAGGGTTTCCATTCCAAATGGACGAATTTCTTGTCTGCCAGATCTGTCTGGAGGACTTCAAGCAGCCTAAGATGCTGCCGTGTCTTCACACCTTCTGCCAGCCGTGTTTGGAGAAGCTCCTGGCCGCAGAGCCGGTAGGGAAACTGGACTGTCCGACATGCCGACAGGACGTGCCCCTCCCCCAGAATGGCGTCCAGGGGCTGAAGTCCAACTTTCTCGTCGGCAAACTGCGCGACATTCTGCAACAACAGCCGACGACGGGAAAAACGTCCGAGGCGCGGGAGGATGGAGTCCCCTGTACGGTCTGTGAGGCCGGCAACTCGGCTCAGCTTTACTGTGTGGAGTGTACCGACTACCTGTGTCAGACGTGTGAGGACATGCACCGTCGGTTCAAAGGGAATCGGTCCCACAATCTTGTAACGATTCAAGACCTTCAATCCGGCCAAGCTGCCGCCGAGCTCCGGGCAAGGGAGACCTCCAAGTGTGAGGACCATCGCGAACTGAACAAGTTCTACTGTGACACCTGTCACCGGGTCATCTGTCTGCACTGCGTGGTCACGGCGCACAAAGATCACCAGTATGTGGAGATAGAGAAGGCGGCAGAGACGGAGGGGGCAAAGATCAAGGCAAAACTGGCGCCAGCCAAGAACACAGTAGGCCAGCATGAGACGTGGATACAACAGTTGCAGTCAGTGAAGGACGAGTGGCCTTCAGGGGTACGGCGTACAGAAGAACAGGTCAGAAAACAAGTCAAGGCGATCATCGAGGCCGCTAAGAAGGCGGGAGACGACAGAATCGGCCAGCTTCGCGCCATGAACGCCGCTCGGGAGAAACAGATGGACGCCGCCATGGAGGCAGCGGAGATGCACCTGGCCTCAGCCAGGAGCTGTGTCCAGTTCGCGGACAACGTGTTGGAGTACGGCAGCCCGGCGGAGGTCATCTCGGTGGCCGGAGAACTGACCGGACGGCTGGACCAAACCGCGGAGGACAAAAACGCCGAGAGGGCTGAACTGACCATGGACTTTGTGAACTTGACCTTTGCCCCACCAGCTGGTGTACTGGAGCAGGAAGTCGCTAAACTTGTAGGTGGGATAAACCAGGTGAGAACACCTTTGAGCCCACCTACTCCGCAGGTGCGACCGAACGTGGCGATCGGTAATGATTGCGTGAGTCTCAAACACGTCAAAACTGTTGGGGAGGGGGGCCGTGGAGATGGACAGTTTAACTATCCGAACTCGCTCGCTGTCACCGCAGAGGGAGACATTGTCGTGACTGATTGTGGCAACTCACGCCTGCAGTTTCTGGACAACGATGGCTCCTTCAAGAAGAAGGTCGATCTGGGGTTCATGCCTTGGTGCGTGGCGGCGCTGACAAACGGCGAGCTGTTGGTGACAGGAGACGGACACAAGATTCACGTTCTGGACAAACAGGGGAGGACGTCACGCGTCATCCAGGTGAAAGGGGCTGCAGAGACAGGTAAAGGTACAAAAGGCATCGCTGTTGACGGTTTGGGACGCATCATCGTCACTATCGCGTACCAAGTTTTCGCACTCAGTCCCAGCGGTGACGTCATGCTGAAGTTCGGGGACGGAGGTCAAGGTCAGCAGCAGTTGGGTCTCGCCCTCCGTGTGACCGTCAACAGCAGCAACCAGATCATCGTCACTGACTTAAACAACCACAACCTGAAGATATTTGACCCCGCTGGTCGTCATCTCTTCACGTTCGGGTCACGTGGCTCGGGACCTGGTCAGCTGAACTACCCCTACTGTGTCATCACGGACAGCGAGGACAACATCATCGTGGCTGACTATGGCAACCATCGTGTTTCCCTGTTCAGTCGGGACGGCGCGTTTATCCGGCACGTGCTGACAGGGGAGGAACACGGACTGAGCCGTCCAAGGGGACTGACGCTGACTCACGGCGGACAATTGGTCATATCTGAATATACTGATTCTATCAAGTTTTTCCGTATGAAATGAAAATTTTCTAGTAACAACTCCCCAACTCATTCTATTTCATGAAAGTGGTACTGCGTTTTACAGCTATCAAATTGATTAATTCTAGAGCAGGTAAGGCTGAGCTATGAAGCTGGTGTACGCCGTTTTCTATTGTGGATATGTTTATAGTATTAAAATTCTATCCATTGAACATACACATCAAGCATACATTTGTGAGGTTGAAACATGTTTCATTTTAATTTTGGGCAATAAATGGTTTTTTAAGTAGTCTTGGAGTGTTTCATTATTATGGTTTTTGTTATTGTGGTTTGTATTTGACACTTGTTCTATGCGACAGAATAATTCATACTTTCCAAGCAATTCTACTTAACTCGAATCTTACGTTTGGGCAACATGTACTGATAGCCAGTAACTTGTCAGAATATTGTTACTACATAACCCACGCCCGTTAGGAAACACATCCCCAAGGGGCAAAAATTGGTCTGTTTACAAGCGACTTCGACGCCGCTTATCCTACATTTTGAAACAGAAAGTAATGCCGGCCACTTCACGTTTCACTACTAGTACTAGTACGCAAAACATACTACTGGAAAACGCAACTCAGTTATAACAAACTTTAATTATAATTACCAGCTGTATTGCGAAAACAAACAAAACCAGAATGTAAATTTTTACTAGTAATAGGGGTAAAAAAAAGGTTGCTTCTGGGGTACGCCCTTTTATATTTCCGTATCATCAATTATGTTCAAGTAAGTTTACACTTTAAACCGTTTGACTACACATTTAAAGTAAACGTTGATAAAGTAAAAATGGTGGTCAATAAAGAGTTGTTTCAAGGACTACTGCTGTACGTGTTAAACTCCTTACGGTTGACTTGATGAACTGAGCGCGCCCAAAACAACTGCGCCAGGATAGGAGGTCACCACTCAAGTTAACAATTTACTTTCATGCCGCCACCGACATAGAAAAAACAATACATAAAACATGAGACAAGCAAAGCAATAATGTACATAAATAATCAAATATTAAACAAATGATCAAGGGTTTCCATTCTGAATAGGAATTGTAAATTGTAAAATAAGTATTACTAAAACTGTTTTGAATCGGTCAAAAACATTTGCACACCTGAGCATGTCATTAAAAAAGCAAGTTTGCACCCCTACGAGCACCAAAAGTGGAACCACCTAAGGTGACGTCAACATGTCACGTAAGCACTTTGGTATCTTGTCCTTCCAGTTTTAGTGGGTGCGGAGACTTTGAAAATGGCGTCCAACGTTCAACGCAAAATTTATGAGGAATTTCTCGTTTGCAAGGTGTGTTCGAAGGACTTCAAGCAGCCTAAGATGTTGCCGTGTCTTCACACCTTCTGCCAGCCGTGTTTGGAGAAGCTCCTGGCCGCAGAGCCGGTAGGGAAACTGGACTGTCCGACATGCCGACAGGACGTGCCCCTCCCCCAGAATGGCGTCCAGGGGCTGAAGTCCAACTTCCACGTCGACACACTGCGCGACATTCTGCAAATACAGCCGGCAGGCCAAGTTGCCACGGAGGAAGACCAGGTGAGAACACCTTTTGGCTCACCAACTCAGCAGGTGCGACCGAACGTGGCGATCGGTAATGGCGGAGTGAGTCTAAAACACGTCAAAACTGTTGGGGAGAAGGGCGATGAAGATGGACAGTTTTACGATCCCAACTCGCTCGCTGTCACCGTAGAGGGAGACATTGTCGTGACTGATTATGGCAACTCCCGCCTGCAATTTCTCGACAAAGATGGCTCCTTCAAGAAGAAGGTCGATCTAGGGTTCAAGCCTGAGTGCGTGGCGGCACTGACAAATGGCGAGGTGTTGGCGACAGGAGACGGACACAAGATTCACGTTCTGGACAAACAGGGGAGGAAGTCACGCGTCATCCAGGTGACAGGGGCTGCAGAGACAGATTTCAGAGCATTCGGCATCGCTGTTGACGGTTCGGGACGCATCATCGTCACTATCGGGTACCAAGTTTTCGTCCTCAGTCCCAGCGGTGACGTTATGCTGAAGTTTGAGGGCAAAGGTCAAGGTCAGCAGCGGTTGGGTCACGCCCTCCGTGTGACCGTCAACAGCAGCAACCAGATCATCGTCAGTGACTTTTTCAAGCACAACGTGAATATATTTGACCCCGCCGGTCGTCATCTCTTCACGTGCGGGTCGCGTGGCTCGGAACCTGGTCAGCTGTACAACCCCTTCTGCGTCATCACGGACAGCGAGGACAACATCATCGTGGCTGACTATGGCAACTATCGTGTTTCCCTGTTTAGTCGGGACGGCGCGTTTATCAGGCACGTGCTGACACGGGAGGAACACGGATTGATCGCTCCAATGGGACTGACGCTGACTCACGACGGACATTTGGTCGTTTCTGAAAATACTAGTTCTATCAAGTTTTTCCGTATAAAATGAACATTTTCTAGTAACAACTTCCCAACTCCTTCTATTGCATATAAGTGGTACTGTGTCTTACAGATATCAATATTGATTAATTCTTTAGCAGGTAATTATAAGGCAGAGCTATATATATGAAGCTGGTGTACAATTGTGGTTATGTTTGTAGGTTTAAAATTCTGTCCTTTGAATATACACATCAAGCATACATTTGTGAGGTTGAAACATGTTTTATTTTAATGATGGGCAATAAATGGTTGTTTAATCAGTCCTGGAGTGTTTCATTATTATGGTTTTTGTTATTGTGGTTTGTTCTATGCGACAGAATAAATCATACTTTCCAAGCAATTCTACTTAACTCGAATCTTACGTTTGGGCAACATGTACTAATAGCCAGTAACTTGTCAGAATATTGTTACTACATAACCCACGCCCGTTAGGAAACACATCCCCAAGGGGCAAAAATCGGTCTGTTTACAAGCGACTTCGACGCCGCTTATCCTACATTTTGAAACAGAAAGTAATGCCGGCCACTTCACGTTTCACTACTAGTACTAGTACGCAAAACATACTACTGGAAAACGCAACTCAGTTATAACAAACTTTAATTATAATTACCAGCTGTATTGCGAAAACAAACAAAACCAGAACGTAAATTTTTACTAGTAATAGGGGTAAAAAAAAAAGGTTGCTTCTGGGGTACGCCCTTTCATATCTCCGTATCATCAATTATGTTCAAGTTAGTTTACACTTTAAACCGTTTGACTACACATTTAATGTAAACGTTGATAAAGTAAAAATGGTGGTCAATAAAGAGTTGTTTCAAGGACTACTGCTGTACGTGTTAAACTCCTTACGGTTGACTTGATGAACTGAGCGCGCCCAAAACAACTGTGCCAGGATAGGAGGTCGCCACTCAAGTTAACAATTTACTTTCATGCCGCCACCGACATAGAAAAAACAATACATAAAACATAAGACAAGCAAAGCAATAATGTACATAAATAATCAAATATCAAACAAATGATCAAGTGTTTCCATTCCAAATAGGAATTGTAAATTGTAAAATGAGTATTACAAAAACCGTTCTGAATCGGTCAAAAAGATTTGCACCCCTAAGCATGTCATTAAAAAAGAAAGTTTGCACCCCTACGAGCACCAAAAGTGGAACCACCTAATATGACGTAAACATGTGACGCATTTTGGTATCTTGTCCTTCCAGTTTTAGTGGGTGCGGAGACTTGCTTTTGAAAATGGCGTCCAACACATTAAGCGACATTTCGGACGAATTTCTCGTCTGCCAGATCTGTCTGGAGGACTTCAAGCAGCCTAAGATGCTGCCGTGTCTTCACACCTTCTGCCAGCTGTGTTTGGAGAAGCTCCTGGCCGCAGAGCCGGTAGGCAAACTGGACTGTCCGACATGCCGACAGGACGTGCCCCTCCCCCAGAATGGCGTCCAGGGGCTGAAGTCCAACTTCCTCGTCGGCAAACTGCGCGACATTCTGCAACAACAGCCGACAGGAAAAACGTCCGAGGCGCGGGAGGATGGAGTCCCCTGTACGGTCTGTGAGGCCGGCAACTCGGCTCAGTTTTACTGCGTGGAGTGTACCGACTACCTGTGTCAGACGTGTAACGACATGCACCGTCGGTTCAAAGGGAATCGGTCCCACAGACTTGTAACCATTCAAGACCTGCAATCCGGCCAAGCTGCCGCCGAGCTCCGGGAAAGGGAGACCTCCAAGTGTGAGGATCACCGCGAACTGAACAAGTTCTACTGTGACACCTGTCACCGGGTCATCTGTCTGCACTGCGTGGTCACGGCGCACAAAGATCACCAGTATGTGGAGATAGAGAAGGCGGCAGAGAGGGAGGGGGCAAAGATCAGAGCAAAAATAGCGCCAGTCAAGAACGCAGCAGGCCTCCATGAGACGTGGATACAACAGTTGCAGTCAGTAAGGGACGAGTGGCCCTCAGAGGTACAGCGTACAGAAGAACAGGTCAGAAAACAAGTCAAGGCGATCATCAAGGCCGCCAAGAAGGCGGGAGACGACAGAATCGGCCAGCTTCGCGCCATGAATGCCGCTCGGGAGAAACAGATGGACGCCGCCATGGAGGCAGCGGAGATGGACCTGGCCTCAGCCAGGAGCTGTGTCCAGTTCGCGGACAACGTGTTGGAGTACGGCAGCCCGGCGGAGGTCATCTCGGTGGCCGGAGAACTGACCGGACGCTTGGACCAAACCGCGGAGGACAAAAACGCCGAGAGGGCTGAATTGGCCATGAACTTTGTGAACTTGACCTTTGCCCCACCAGCTGGTGTACTGGAGCAGGAAGTCGCTAAACTTGTAGGTGGGATAAACCAGGTGAGAACACCTTTGAGCCCACCTACTCCGCAGGTGCGACCGAACGTGGCGATCGGTAATGATTGCGTGAGTCTCAAACACGTCAAAACTGTTGGGGAGGGGGGCCGTGGAGATGGACAGTTTAACTATCCGAACTCGCTCGCTGTCACCGCAGAGGGAGACATTGTCGTGACTGATCGTGACAACTCACGCCTGCAATTTCTGGACAAAGATGGCTCCTTCAAGAAGAAGGTCGATCTGGGGTTCAAGCCTTGGTGCGTGGCGGCGCTGACAAACGGCGAGCTGTTGGTGACAGGAGACGGACACAAGATTCACGTTCTGGACAAACAGGGGAGGAAGTCACGCGTCATCCAGGTGACAGGGGCTGCAGAGACACGTAGAACTACAGAAGGCATCGCTGTTGACGGTTCGGGACGCATCATCGTCACTATCGGGTACCATGTTTTCGTCCTCAGTCCCAGCGGTGACGTCATGCTGAAGTTCGGGGACAAAGGTCAAGGTCAGCAGCAGTTGGATTCCTCCCTCCGTGTGACCGTCAACAGCGGCAACCAGATCATCGTCAGTGACTATTGGAACGCCAACTTGAAGATATTTGACCCCGCCGGTCGTCATCTCGTCACGTGCGGGTCACGTGGCTCGGGACCTGGTCAGCTGAACGGCCCCGGCTGTGTCATCACGGACAGCGAGGACAACATCATCGTGGCTGACTATGACAACTATCGTGTTTCCCTGTTCAGTCGGGACGGTGCGTTTATCAGGCACGTGCTGACAGAGGAGCAACACGGACTGTACTGTCCATTGGGACTGACGCTGACTCACGACGGACATTTGGTCGTTTCTGAATATTCTTTGGCGAAACCTGATTTGAAGCTTTTCCATGTAAACTGAGAGAATATAATCACAATTTCCTACATTCTTCACTTCATGTAACATTTCTTATAAGATCATGCATTCAGGACGTTAGTATTCTATCATTACCATGATCTATCTTACACATTTGCCTATTCACAGTACTTATCCATTAAAGACAAAAAAATTATATCAGTAATAAAGGTGAAACCCTTGCCGATGGAGTACAATCTTTCATATATTAGCATCATTAATTGTTTTTAAGTGCGTTTGAAGTTTGAAACCTCTGCATTTTGACTGTACAATCATGTAAAGTAAACCTTAATAAGGCTGAAACAATTTTGTGTTTACATTTTAGTTAATAAAGGGTTGTTCTAGGCAATCTTAGTGTGTTCTTTCATTATTGTGTTTCTTCGTGCATTTGTTTATGCGACAGAATAATTTATACTTTCCAAGCAAATCTGCTAAACTTTAACTTCAAAACAGTGTTTACTTCTAACCCAGAACTGGCAAGAGGATGGTTACTAGAGAAGCCACGCCCCATAGCAACGCCCTCCTAAACAAAAGGGCAAATTGCTGGTCTCTTCAGAAACAAAATCAACACACAGGGCTTGAGAGACAATGAGGCTATATACTTAATTTTTGCGTACTTTCAGTGCTGGAAAAACAACTTTTGTATGCATCACCCAAACCGTTAACGTCGTACTTGTTGGTGGTGGTGAACTCCTGCTTTCCCAGCAATTATACGAACACCTAAAAAAGAACGTCTTAAGGCGACATTATATCCGAAAACGTCAATAATAAATCGCTCAAAGCTTTTTGCTGCGACCCCATTTAAAGCTCCATCATGTTGGAGTCCAAAAGTCCGTATTCAATACTTAATGAGAACGGTGTCCAACGCGAACAGCGACATGACCGACGGATTCCTCGTCCGCCAGGTCGGTTTGAAAAACTTCTCCTTGCAAAGGTTTCTAATCAGTCTATTAACCCTTCACGGGTGTTTCTAGACGCTACATATCTTCCTCGGTATTAGATTAAGTTCATTGCAAATTCTTCGGGAATGGCTTATTGCCAATATAACAGGAAAATAATGAACAAACAATTAAGCACGGTACATATATAACTTTAAGACTTGACTCTAAAAGCCAAACTTGTTGGGTATTACTATTTTTCTGACACATTGTAAGATCAAAGATCCCACTTTTTCTGTAATGTGTGGGTTTTGTAATGTAAAGAGAAGAGTAGTTTTCTTTTTATCTGTAAATGTTCAAAAGTAATGTCTTCCTTGCGCTGATTACCCTGTGACGTCACGTCTGCCCCCTCCAAAACATCACAAATGGAACCACCCACCACAAACACTCACGAGGTAAAAGTCAATAAAGCGATCAGAAATGTTACCGTTGCCCTTCTCGAGGTTTCAGTAAGTGTGCCAGAGTGCACAAACACGTCCCTGGGTAAAGATGGCGTCCAACGCATTCAGCGACATTGCCGACGAATTTCTGGTCTGCCAGATATGTTTGGAGGACTTCAAGCAGCCTAAGATGCTGCCGTGTCTTCACACCTTCTGCCAGCCGTGTTTGGAGAAGCTTCTGGCCGCAGAGCCGGTAGGGAAACTGGACTGTCCGACATGCCGACAGGACGTGCCCCTCCCCCAGAATGGCGTCCAGGGGCTGAAGTCCAACTTCCTCGTCGGCAAACTGCGCGGCATTCTGCAACAACAGCCGACAGGAAAAACGTCCGAGGCGCGGGAGGATGGAGTTCCCTGTACGGTCTGTGAGACCGGCAACTCGGCTCAGATTTACTGTGTGGAGTGTACCGACTACCTGTGTCAGACATGTAACGACATGCACCGTCGGTTCAAAGGGAATCGGTCCCACAAACTTGTAACGATTCAAGACCTGCAATCCGGCCAAGCTGCCGCCGAGCTCCGGGCAAGGGAGACCTCCAAGTGTGAGGATCACCGCGAACTGAACAAGTTCTACTGTGACACCTGTCACCGGGTCATCTGTCTGCACTGCGTGGTCACGGCGCACAAAGATCACCAGTATGTGGAGATAGAGAAGGCGGCAGAGACGGAGGGGGCAAAGATCAAGGCAAAACTGGCGCCAGCCAAGAACACAATAGGCCTGCATGAGACGTGGATACATCAGTTGCAGTCAGTGAGGGACGAGTGGCCTTCAGAGGTACGGCGTACAGAAGAACAGGTCAGAAAACAAGTCAAGGCGATCATCAAGGCCGCCAAGAAGGCGGGAGACGACAGAATCGGCCAGCTTCGCGCCATGAATGCCGCTCGGGAGAAACAGATGGACGCCGCCATGGAGGCAGCGGAGATGGACCTGGCCTCAGCCAGGAGCTGTGTCCAGTTCGCGGACAACGTGTTGGAGTACGGCAGCCCAGCGGAGGTCATCTCGGTGGCCGGAGAACTGACCGGACGGCTGGACCAAACCGCGGAGGACAAAAACGCCGAGAGGGCTGAACTGACCATGAACTTTGTGAACTTGACCTTTGCCCCACCAGCTGGTGTACTGGAGCAGGAAGTCGCTAAACTTGTAGGTGGGATAAACCAGGTGAGAACACCTTTGAGCCTACCTACTCCGCAGGTGCGACCGAACGTGGAGATCGGTAATGGCGGCGTGACTCTAAAACACGTCAAAACTGTTGGGGAGGAGGGCAGTGGAGATGGACAGTTTGACTTTCCGACCTCGCTCGCTGTGACCGCAGAGGGAGACATTGTCGTGACTGATTGTAACAACTCACGCCTACAGTTTCTGGACAAAGATGGCTCCTTCAAGAAGAAGGTCGATCTGGGGTTCAAGCCTTGGTGCGTGGCGGCACTGACAAACGGTGAGCTGTTGGTGACAGGAGACGGACACAAGATTCACGTTCTGGACAAACAGGGGAGGAAATCACGCGTCATCCAGGTGACAGGGGCTGCAGAGACAGATGAAACTACGACAGGCATCGCTGTTGACGGTTCAGGACGCATCATCGTCACTATCGGGAACCAAGCTTTCATATTCAGTCCCAGCGGTGACTTCATGCTGAAGTTCGGGGACAAAGGTCAAGGTCAGCAGCAGTTGGGTTCCGCCCTCCGTGTGACCGTCAACAGCAGCAACCAAATCATCGTCAGTGACGATAACAACCACAACGTGAAGATATTTGACCCCGCCGGTCGTCATCTCTTCACGTGCGGGTCACTCGGCTCGGGACCTGGTCAGCTGTATGAGCCCGACTGTGTCATCACGGACAGCGAGGACAACATCATCGTGGCTGAATGGGGCAACCATCGTGTTTCCCTGTTCAGTCGGGACGGCGCGTTTATCCGGCACGTGCTGACACGGGAGGAACACGGACTGGGCAATCCAATGGGATTGACGCTGACTCACGACGGACATTTGGTCGTTTCTGAATATGTTTCTCATTCTATCAAGCTTTTTCAAGTAAAATAAATTTCTTATAAAATAACCAATAAATAAGTAAAATCTTTATATCCACTGTAATTAACAGTACATTCTGTTGCATGTAAGTGGTACTGTACTTTACACATATCAATATTAACTAATGCTAGAGCAGGTAGGACTGAATCCCATGAACTATCAAGCCAGGCTGGCGGTGACTCATGACGGACAATTTGTCGTTTCCGGATGTGACAACTTCCGAATTTTAACTTTTACATGTTATGGTATTGTACTTTTCAAATGTCAACACATTCACAGTGTTGTTAACATAAATCTAGAGCATGCAATACAATATATAATGTGATTCATCAATGTGTGACGTTACGATACAATTCAATCGTACATTTCAAGTTGAATTTCTCTGATACCAAAACATAGATTCTATGTAAGGTACTGTACATTATCTTTACACATTACGCCTTCAAAAGCAAATACAGTTATCTGTATATCACTAATGGAGGTGAAATGCGTTGTTGCCGGTGTGCGCCCTTTTATATCTCTGCATCATCACTTATCTTCAAGTATGTTTGCAGTTTTGACTCATTGTATTTTGACTACACGTCTAACGTAAACATTGATAAGCTTGAAACATGTAGGTCAATAAAGAATTGTTTTAGGCGCTTTTGGGGCATTCTTCTATACATTGTTGTGCTTCGTGTATTTGTTCTACGAGACAGAACTCCTACTTTCTCATCAATTACACGAACGCCTAATGTGGAAAGTAAGGCAACATTACGTCCGTAAACATCAAAGATAACTCACAAAAAGCTTTTTGCTGTGGCCCCATTTGAAGCTTTAAAGCTCCATCATGTTGGAGTCCAAAAGTCCGCATTCAATACTTGATAAGAACGGCGTCCAACGCGAACAGCGACATGACTGACGAATTCCTCGTCCGCCAGGTCGGTTTAGAAAACTTCTCCTTGCAAAGGTTTCTAATCAGTCTATCAATCCTTCACGAGTGTTTCTAGACGCTACATATCTCCCTCTGTATTGTACTATATACCTGCCCTGTGATGGTTACCTTCTGTGACGTCACGTCTAACCCCCTCCCAAGCATCACAAATGGAACCATCCACCACTAAAGATTAGCCTATCCCGTCAGGGGTGTTTCTAGATTGAGTTCATTGCAAATTATTGGGGAATGGCGATTTGCAAATAACAAGAAAATGACAAACAAACAATGAAGCACGGTACATACATAACGTTTAGATTAGAGTCTAAATGCCAAACTTGTTGGGTATTACTATTTTTCTGACATCTTGTAAGACCAAAGATCCCACTTTTTCTGTAATGTGTGGGTTTTGTAATGTAACAAGGGGAGTGGTTTTCTTTTTATCTGTGAATGTTGAAAAATAATGGCTTCCTTGTGCTGATTACCCTGTGACGTCACGTCTGCCCCCTCCGAAACGCCACAAATGGAACCGCCCTCCACAAACACTCACGAGGTAAAAGTCAATAGAGCAATCAGAAATGTTACCGTTGCCCTTCTCGGGGTTTCAGTAAGTGTGCCAGAGTGCACAAACACGTCCCTGGGTAAAGATGGCGTCCAACGCATTCAGCGACATTGCCGACGAATTTCTGGTCTGCCAGATCTGTTTGGAGGACTTCAAGCAGCCTAAGATGCTGCCGTGTCTGCACACCTTCTGCCAGCCGTGTTTGGAGAAGCTCCTGGCCGCAGAGCCGGTAGGGAAACTGGACTGTCCGACATGCCGACAGGACGTGCCCCTCCCCCAGAATGGCGTCCAGGGGTTGAAGTCCGACTTCCGCGTCGGCAAACTGCGCGACTTGATCCCGCAACAACAGCCGACAGGAAAAACGTCCGACGCGCGGGAGGATGGAGTCCCCTGTACGGTCTGTGAGGCCGGCAACTCGGCTCAGTTTTACTGTGTGGAGTGTACCGAATACCTGTGTCAGGCCTGTAACAAGACCCACCGTCGGTTCAAAGCGACCAAGTCCCACGAAGTTGTAACGATTCAAGACCTGCAATCCAGCAACGTTGCCATGGAGGCAGACCAGGTGAGAACATCTTTCAGCCCACCTCAAACTCAGCAGGTGCGACCGAACGTGGCGATCGGTCATGGCGGCGCGGGGCTAGAACACGTGAAAACTGTTGGGCAGTATGGCAGTGCCGATGGACAGTTTAACAATCCCTCCTCGCTCGCTGTCACCGCAGAGGGAGACATTGTCGTGACTGATTGTTGGAACTCCCGCCTGCAATTTCTGGACAAAGATGGCTCCTTCAAGAAGAAGGTCGATCTGGGGTTCACGCCTCTGTGCGCGGCGGCACTGACAAACGGCGAGCTGTTGGTGACAGGAGACGGACACAAGATTCACGTTCTGGACAAACAGGGGAGGACGTCACGCGTCATCCAGGTGACAGGGGCTGCAGAGACAGGTAAAGGTACAAGAGGCATCGCTGTTGACGGTTCGGGACGCATCATCGTCACTATCGGGCACCAAGTTTTCGTCCTCAGTCCCAGCGGTGACGTCATGCTGAAGTTCGGGGACAAAGGTCCAGGTCAGCAGCAGTTGGGTTCCGCCCTCCGTGTGACCGTCAACAGCAGCAACCAGATCATCGTCAGTGACTATTGGAACCGCAACTTGAAGATATTTGACCCCGCCGGTCGTCATCTCGTCACGTGTGGGTCAAGTGGCTCGCGACCTGGTCAGCTGTATAAGCCCGACTGTGTCATCACGGACAGCTAGGATAACATCATCGTGGCTGACTATAGCAACTATCGTGTTTCCCTGTTCAGTCGGGACGGCGCGTTTATCAGGCACGTGCTGACAGAGGAGCAACACGGACTGATCGCTCCAATGGGACTGACGCTGACTCATGACGGACATTTGGTCGTTTCTGAAGCTTTTTGGAGAAAAGCTGATTTGAAGCTTTTCCATGTGAAGTGAGAAAAAATAATCACAATTTCCTACATTCTTCACTGCATGTAACATTCCTTATAAGATCATGCATTCAGGACGTTAGTTTTCTATTATTACCATGTATCTTACACATTTGCCTATTCACAGTACTTATCCATTAAAGACAAATAAACGTAATTTTATATCAGTAATAAAAGGGAAACCCTTGCCGATGGAGTACAAACTTTCATGTATTTGCATCATTAATTGTTTTTAAGTGCGTTTGAAGTTTTAAACCTCTGCATTTTGACTGTACAATCTTGTAAAGTAAACCTTGATAAGGCTGAAACAATTTTGTGTTTAAATTTTAATCAATAAAGGACTGTTCTAGGCACTCTTGGTGTGTCCTTTTGTGTTTTTGTGCATTTGTTTACAAGGCAGAATAATTCACACTTTCCAAGCAATTCTACTAAACTTTACTCTAACATTTAGACAGTGTTTAGTTCTAACCAATAACTGGCCAGAAGATGGTTACTAGGGAAACCACGCCCCATAGCAACGCCCTCCCAAAGAAAGGGGCAAAGTACAGGTCTGTTCAGAAACAAAATCAACACACAAGGCTTGAGAGACGAGGAGGCTATACTTTATTTTTTGCTTACTTTGTGCTGGAAAAAAATTGTATACATCACCTCAACAGCTGGTGTCACTACTGATCTTGCTGCTTTCGTTGTTGTTGCTCTTGTTGTTACTGTTGTTGTTGCTATCTTTACTGCTGCTGTTGTTGTCACTGTTGTTGTTACTGTTGTAGCCGCTGTTGTTCTTCCTGCTGTCTTTGTTGCTGCTCTTGTTGTTGTTGTTACTGTAGTTGTTTCAGTTGTTGCTATTGCTGTATATGCTTTGTTGATACTGCTGTTGTAGTCGTTGCTGTTGTTGTTATTGTTATTGTATCCACTGTTGTTGTAGTTGTTGTTGTCATGGTTGTTGTCACCAGAGGAAGATAGAGCACCCGTCCTCCCGCGCCATGGCCAGCAGACAGTCCAGCACCACCAGCATGTCGTGTCTGAAGGGGTCCGGCACCAGGCGGCCCACCGACTCACGGAGCAACTCTGGGTCCTGGTAACCTGGGGGACAGAACACAACAGGTAACCACGGTAACATGGGAGACAGAACACAATAGGTAACCATGGTAACATGGCCAGCAGACAGTCTAGCACCACCAGCATGTCGTGTCTGAAGGGGTCCGGCACAAGGCGGCCCACCGCCTCACGGAGCAACTCTGGGTCCTGGTAACCTGGGAAACATAACACTACAGGTAACCATGGTAACCTGGGAAACATAACACTACAGGTAACCATGGTAACCTGGCCTGGGAAACAGAACACAGGCGGTAACCATGGTAACGTGGAAGACGAACACAGCAGGGAACCATGGTAACCCCGGAGACAGAACACAACAGGTATCCATGGTAACCTGGGATACAGACCACAACAGGTAACCATGGTAACCTGGAATACAGAACATTACAGGTAACCATGGTAACCTGGGATACAGAACATTACAAGTAACCATTGTATCCTGAGGGACAGAACACAACAATTAAATATGGTAACCTAGGCTATTATATTGCCCTTGTATGCCCAATCTCATCCGGAACTACAGAGACCATTGTACCTAACCTACACAGACCTTGCATTTTCCGCAACACATGCCTATTATCATTCATCCTCTAAACATGGTGACCATGCAAACATCTCTGTGTTTTTGTTCCGTCAATGGAGTTTCTACTTTTCTGTTCAGTAGTGTTTATTTCTGAGATGAAATTTTACAAAGTTCGAATTTGCTAAAAGTTATAACGTTTACCTTTCTGTTGCACGAAGCTGTACTTGTCCCAGTCGGTGCCGAACTTGCCGAATCGGAGCATGATATCCGTCATGAAGAAGGGGTGTCTCTGGGGGTCAAACCCGTACAGCCGCAGGGTCGCCGTGACGCGCCCCAGCTTCCGTGTCAGGAACTCTTTCTCATCCGGGTCAGGCTCCAGGCGGACCAGGTCAGCAATCGTGCGCAGGCTGAAACTTTTGTGGAGTTGGAAGAAAAGGAAGGAATAATTAATGATTGCAATTGAATGAATGAATGAATAGGTAAATAAATGGATGAATAGCATAGCATAGCATAACATAACATAACATAACATAACATAACATAACATGGCTTTTAAGTGTTTGATTTATTAATGATTGATTGATTGATTGATTGATTGATTGATGAATTGATAATTGATAATCACCTGGCGGGATCGATTTTCTGCCTTGGAAAGACGGACACCAATACACGCTGTTCCAGCTGGTGGCACACCTCCCCCAGGAGTCGGGCTTCTCTGACGTCATGGGCTTCGGAACTCCTTCGTGCTCTTCTATCCACCTTCTGTTCTCCCCCCGCAAAACTCCCCCTGTCAGAAAAGCTCCCTCCAAGACCAGAGTCATCGGGCTTCGTTGTCTCCTCCTTGTTTTCAAATTGGACGGCAGTACCCGACTGTTCCGCATGGGGGCGCGGTATGTAAAGCCTGGGTACTGAAGCGCCTTCCTCTGCGCATGACGCGGGGAGAGGCGGTAACGCGCCGAGCCTCCTCGCGTCGCGCCAGAGATACCGGTGGTCGCGGACCGTCGAGTCCAGGTCGATCAGGGTCCGCTCCAAGTGGTGCAGAACCCGCTTGATCTCGCGCACCGAGCTCTCCAGCCAGACGGGGTCGGGACCTGACGCCTCCCGCGGCCGACGAGGTTGCACGGCGTCGCTCGGTGATCGGGCCGAGCTCTGCTGCCAGACGGGACCTGATGCCTCCCTCGCCCGACGGCGTGTCGTGGCATCGCTCGGTGATCTGATCGAGCGCTCCTGCCAAGCTGAGTCGGCGTCTGAAGCCTCTCTCGCCCGATGGCGTCTCACCGCGTCGTTCGGTGATCGGGTCGAGCTCTCCTGCCAGTCGGGGCTTGAAGCCTCTCGCGCCCGACGGCGTGTCGTGGCGTCGCTCGGTGATCGGGTCGAGCTCTCTTGCCAGTCGGTGCCTGAAGCCTCCCACGCCCGACGGTGTGGCGCTGCGTCCCGCGGTGGCCGGAGGGAGGCCAGCTCGTTCAGACACCTGTCCAGTCCCAGCCCGGACACCGAGCCGCCGCCGCTGCCGTCCTCGGAGCTCAGCTGAGACAGCTCCGAGAGGGACCGGCACTCGTCCGCGGACAGAAGGCCCTGGTGCCACGCAATCACCAGGCTGATGAGGGATATCTGCAACAGAAAATTTTGACGAATGTTTTAATGAAGCAAAAACTAGAAAGGTAACATTTGCAAAGCAAATACATACTGTTTACCTTCACAAGGTCTAGCCCAACAAACTACTGCTGTTTATTTTACTCAAACACATCCATATATATTGTGACCAGCCCCACCAACTCTGTCCTGCCACTTACTACATCATGTAATCCAACACTACAGGGTGTCTGCTACAGCACCAGTGACCATGGTGACAACCGTCTAGTCCAGGTCGTTGACCTTATTTGTTAGAAACGGAAGAAGAGGAAACAGAGCATATATAACAATATGTTTCCCTTCTGCGAAGGTAAACATAATAATCTGACCTGTTTTAGCTCGGCGTTTCGCTTGAATAGTTTCAGCTGATCCCGAAGAAGGTCGTTCTCGTTACACATCCGTTCGTTCATCTTCGTCAGCCTTCGGAGGATTTCGGAGTCGTCCGCCGCCGATCCCGACGACGACTCGGCTCCGCTCGGGCGCGACCCGCGCGTCATGGTTGCCATGTGCCTGACCCCGCCTAGAAACGATGACGACTTCCGCGTTGATGTCCCTGAAGCTGATCTGGACGCCGCCAAGGCTTCAGCCGAGCTTTGGTAACTCCTACGGGGACTCAAGACTTTGGAGGTTCCGACGCTTGGTTCGTGGACTTTAACTTGACTAGAAGCGGCGCTTTCGCGCGATGGTTCTGAAAACAACTTAGTAGTCGACGCAGGCGAAAAGTCATTGGGAAGAGACGTGTCCATATCACTAGACTTTGCCTGCGAGGTCAGCTCAGATGGCCCAGAAGAAACCTTTCCTAGACCCACATCGTCTCGCGATTGCTGAGAAGACTGTGGCTGTAACGACGGCATCGAAGGGAATTCTCTCGCGAAGGAGTCGCGGCTACGTTCAGGCGAGTCTGCGAAAACTCTGGAAGACGCCGGCGTAGACTCGGTCGTTAAGACGTCCCCCTTTTCTTGAGACTTCTGGGGAGACAGCAGACCGGAAGACGAGGATGTGAGATAGCCTTTTGGAAGGGAGTCCCAAGGTTCAAGGTCGTCGGTGCAGAGAGTAGAGGGGTAGCGGTTGGATAGCACACTGCTGTTCCGGCGGAGCTGATCGCGGTTGGATAGCACGCTGCTGTCCCGGTGGAGCTGGTCCCGACCGGACAGCTCACTACTGTCCCGGCGGGGCTGGTCGCGGTTGGAAAGCTCACTACTGTCCCGGCGGGGCTGGTCGCGGTTGGAAAGCTCACTACTGTCCCGGCGGGGCTGGTCGCGGTTGGACAGCTCACTACTGTCCCGGCGGAGCTGGTCGCGGTTGGACAGCACACTGCTATCCCGGCGCAGCTGATCGCTGCTTGTCTTGGGTGTTGACGTAAACATGACCTTAGAAGATCTCCGGCTAGCAGATTCCTCCCCGTTTTCTGTTAAACGCGAGGACTGTCGGCTGACCGAGGGCGTTACGTTGGGTGTGCCCTCGGGCGGGATGGTGGACAGTGACAAGTCAGGCGTCAGGGCGCTCGCCATGGTCACAAAACTTTTCTTAAACCTCTCACTCGTGTCTTGTCAGGCACAAGTCAGTCTGATTTGTTTTGTGCGTTGCTATCCGGTATTGTTACGTCAGAATAGTTGTACTAGAACGCCAAAGAAATTATATCATTATGAGTTTCGCTGTTCATTCTTTCGTCATGAAAATCAGGTTTGACATTTAGGAAGGAGAGTCAGTTTTCTCGGTGCTAACGTTACGATCAGAAGCTCAGCTTTTGTTGAATACCAAACTTGACGGCCTTCATCGAAAATTGCGCTGGGAAACACGCCACAACAGCGATGTTGTGAATCGTCACCTTCAAACTGTGCCTTTAAACGTTCTAGAACGTCAATCGAATACTAGCGAAGGGGGAGGACTCCGGTGCACTGCACTTGGAGACCGACAGGAGTCGCTTTTAGAACAGTGGGCATCATGACAGTGTTCACATAGGCCACAATGTACATGGACTTCCTGTTTCTCTTACAAGCAAACCTCGTGAAGGTACGAAAAAACACTACTACACCGAGTCCCGAGTTGTTCATCTCAAGCAATGGAAGTAGATGTGCCCACAGGTTGCCATTTTATCCATAACTTTGTAAGATATAACCAGTGCTAAAAGGTGTAAGCCTATTGTATATTAAGAAAAAGGGCATAAAACAATTTTTCTGAAAAGTATGTACATCTTTATTTCTTCACATACAGTCCCAACTTTCAATCACTATTCTTACCTACCACGATATATTTTTACATTTTTTACTCCGATTTTCTTCTCTTCTATCTGAAACCCCAAAGCCCAGAACACGAGGCTCTGGAAGAAGTAACAAGCTGATGAGAAAAAGTTTGGGATTTGGGGACAAACACAACAAGCCGGTTCATGGTTTGACCTGCGCACTCTGAGGTCAAAGGTGAAGGCTTTGTCTGTAAACAGTTCTTGTCTGGACCATGCTTGGTGTATGTCCAGAGAAGTTTTCTGTATGTCTCAGGAGCCCTCAGCTTTGAGATATTATACAATGTATCAAGTTGAAAATGCGCAGGGCAAACTATGAACTGGGTTATTGATAAATGCTGAGGGTTACTTTCCATGGTACATATGTTGGAGAGAGACCATGAATGAATCACATACAATTTTAATTGTGAACATGACTTAGAATCTTTAAGCCCCACTAAGTTCATTAGTTGTTTATGGGGCCCCCAATTTCTTCCAATATTTTTGTCTTCGAAAAGTGGGGAAAGTTTGTATTAGGATAAAAAATATCAACATCAGCAACAGAAAAAAGTATGACAGAAGAATGAAAAAATGCTCCTCTGCAATTCCTGTGTTATGGAGCTGGTGTGTTACGCCGAGGGGCGGTTATACCGGCTATACAGATACAGATGGAGTGAAATATATAAAAAATGTGATGCTTCCGTCTTGGACCATCCCTAAACTAATATTCGGGTTTAGGTACAAAAAATGTAACATGTTTTTCCTGTGAAAAAATTGAAGCCCAACATTTGTTTAATAGTATGTACAATCTAGCTGCTGAAGAGATGGCGAACAGCTCGACCATGGAATTCTATCCTTCCACAAACTGCAAAAAACGTTGGATCATCATTTTGACGATCATCATTTCACGTGTTCAAGAGTCGTCTGGTTCTGATATACATTCTGTACAATATAGATACAGTTTGGGGGCATTTGATGACGTTACACTAGAAAAATCAGCCCTGCTTGTGTAGAATATACATGAGGTACAAGAACATTGTAACAGGACTTGATACAAACACTGAGCAAGGAACACGTGGTCTGCCTGGGTTTTCAACAATCTGAAATTTTACAGTAATTTTGGCAAAATTCACCCAAATAACTACCGGAAGGGTAAAAGTGGGGCTGTACAGTTTCTGGGGAGAACATTTCTTCACTGTCATGATTCAAAAGAACAAAGTTAGTATAGTTCAACTTCTTCTACTCTCGTATTTGGCAACCTTGGTTAGAATCAACACATCTTTTGTTGACCGACAGACAAAATGTTATACAATTCCTTACAACAATGCTTATAATTATATATATATATAATATATCTATTTCTTCTTCAAAAAACTTCATCTTTACTTCATGGCAGAATAGGAAAATTGTGGATTTTTGCATAGAAAATGTACTATTTCATTTCATAACAGACAGAGAGAAGGATCAGCGTTGTACAAAGTCTATTCTAACTATATGTTCATATATGTAACTATTGGCCTTGCGCTGGCCTTGTAGAGCTCTATCAAAGCATGCAAGACCACTGAGTCGTCATCGCCATTTTACCTCCATAGTTTCACAGTCCGAACTTCTCTTTGTTACAAAGAAACCAAATCTACAGTTCACAGTGTCTGGACGACTCCAATGCAAACAGACATCTTTACAAACTCTTACTTAGATTCTGGCAATACTTGAGCCTTAAAACAGCTCAAGGTGCAACAGACTCAACAGTCTCAAGAAGCATGTTTAAAGACTTGGCATTATCTTACTAAAGAAATTTATACAACTGCTATGCTGTAAACCACAGAGGCATGGTGCCTGCAGTACCACACTTTGCCATTAGGGGGCAATAGTGATCAAGACATGACAGTACCTGACAAAGCAGAGAGCATCCATGCCCTGAGAGTAGTAGAAATGCTTTGTCGTCTTCTGGGAAGTTTCTGTATCCCATTGTCTCCCTTCTCACAGTGTCATCGCTGGCCAGCTATCAGCCAATCAGACACTCCCCCTCCTGCTGCTGGAGGGAAACCTACCAGCCAATCACGTTGCCACCTGTGGTCAAGAGGCACCGTGATTGGCTGGTAGGTTTCCCTCTAGCAACAGGAGGGAGAGTTTCTGATTGGCTGACAGCTGGCAAGCACTAGCGCAGAGAGAAAGATGGAATGCAGGCTAGTACTTCAGGGCTGTTGCTTGACATATAGAAGTGTCAGGACTGCCATTAGAGGAAGGTTATGGACTATGAAGAGTTCAGTGTGTTATCTTGAAATTTAATCTGTGTTAGTAGAGGCTGTCTACATCAGGGCATTGCAACCATCCCTCAACAAAGACGGGGGGCACCACAGATTTTCTGCATACCTATGATCCACTGCTCACCGAGTCATGTGTGTCATCTACATAACGTGACGTTGCGGAAGCGGTGGATTGCTGATTCCAAATGACAAAGACTGGAGTTGTACAGTTGAAAAGTCCAATTTCTTGTGTTGGAAATCAACAGTTTAAACTTGCATCATAGTTGAGTGTGTTGTAGTGCCCCTGGCGCAGACATAAACACAGACTGTAGGCTAGTATTTCAGGGATGTTGCTTGACACATACAAGTGTCAGTCCAGAACATCGGCAGAACGTACTGCGCCTGCGCAAAACCCTGATTTTGCCTGTTGCAGACGATATCTTTCCCTATACAACATCTGAAAACTACAGACAGGCTGTCAACCTCATATGCTCTAATACAACCTTATATGAGACGTTCTGCCAAAGTGCTATGCACAATGCATTACGGGTTTCGTGCAGGTGCAGTACGTTCTGCCGACGTGCTTGTCAGGCCTGTCATGTGAGGCAGGTTGCAACCTATGAAGAGTCCAGTGTGTTGCTGTGCCCCTGTGGTGTGGTTTGCTGCTACAGTACAGTACTACTGGATCTGTCTGTGCGGAGAGGTGGAGTTGTTGCTGCTATGACTGGAGTTCTTGGCTTCTGAAACGAGAGTTGGAACAGTAAGTTAACAACATGCGGTTCAAATCATGGACTTGGCTTGAAAGTTCATCTGTGTTGGTAAAGTTCTTCTGAAACAGAAATTTGTTTCAGAAATCCTGGACTGTTGTTCTCACAACATTTTTTCAATATTGTGGTTCTCAGGGGCATCATTTCGGGCAAACCAACCGAAATGTGTTTGTTCTTGGGTTCGACTCCATAAAGAAATAAGTTAGTTACACACCCTTCTCCACTAGTGGCTGATACCACTGTGAAACCACTGAGTGACCAAACATTTCACATGTCGCTCAATGAGTTTCACTAATCGTTTTGTATGTCTTCTTGTCTTTTAACTTATACTTTTACAATGTGTATCATATTCCGATCATAAAACCAAGGGTCATACAAATTCAATTTGGGTCACTCAAGAGTCATGCAGCGATCACCATCTATTATTATATGTGTGGCAATGGGCTCTTTTCGACATGCAGGCATTAGAGGTTGCAGGATTGAAGGGGGAGCGAGGTTGGAAGAAAAGTGGCCAGAACAAAACGTACGCAAAAGTCAAGCAAGCCAATCTGTTCAGCATAGGATGCGACAATGCCGTCAATGGGCTATTCCATTTCACATGCATGGGGAACAGGGTGAAAAATTTCTTGCTAGAAAGCTGCACGATTACATGTACCGGTATGACGGTTTGCAAGGAACAGCATTGCACACTCCCTCTAAAACATTTCAAACACAGAATGGCAAAGCCCTTGGAAAGTCTCTCAGCATACAACAATGGCATGTGCATATCCTACCACAATGGGAACTACAACCTATTCTACAATGCTACTACTGTGTACCTGAACAAATTTTAGGTACAGGCACACAGGTTTAGATATTAGAAGCCTGGAACTGTAAATGTACCTACATTTGTAAACAATTTTGGCCAATCATCTGTAAGTTATACAGTCATGTAGCCAACTGTCTTTTCAAGAGGTTGATTGTTATTTTGTACAAAGGTTTACATATTTTAATCCAAAAACAAAACTATTTACAATTTTTCCAGGATTTTCTAGTTGCCAAAATTGACAAATATGACAACTTTGAGATGCCATTTACCAATTTTTAGGGTAAAAAATGGTGTTTTATTTTGTTCAGATACAGGTACACCAGATGTTCAGATCCAGATCTGTACCTAAATAATTCAACAGGTACACATGTACATGTACATGTACAAGAACAGGCATTAGGTACACAGGTCAAAATGCTACCAAAATAGGCAACCCTTCACAAGGGCTGCATCTGTGCTGTATATATCTATAAGAAGACATCTTGGCATCACAAGACGTACTGTGAGAACTTGGTGGCAGAAACAAGACGTCTGCAGTGCAGGTGAACAGGGTGCTCGGCTGTGACTTAGTGGTGCAGTACTGTAAATTTGCTTACTTCTGCAGTGGTTTTATTTTGTGGTCGGAGGGTAAAGTAGATTTTCATGGTGTTTTAAATTTGTGATTCAACAATTCTTTCAAAAACTTGTCACTGCTGAAAGAATTCTCTAGTAAATTCTTTCATAGTGTTTTGAATTTGTGACTGAACAATTCTTTCGTGGTGTTTTAAAATCCGGATGATTAAAAAATTATGTGCTACAGTAGTACATTCAATGGAAACACGGATATATTTGCAGTGACCACGAAAATAACACCACTGTGAAAATGTCAAGACTTACAGTATTGGGGCCAACGCATGCATGCATGCATACTCAAGACCAACATGCAACAACTACTGCACAAAAGCGTCTCAATTTCGCATCCTCAGGATTGCCTTAAGATCGCAAAGTAACTTTCTCCAGGTTCTGGAGAAGGAAGACTATAGGCGTGAGCAGTAGAGGAAGGTGCAGTGCAGGCATGAGTAGTAGAGGATGTGCTGTGCAGTGCTTTTAAAGGAGGAGGAGAGAGAGGAGCCACCTTTGGGCGGGCCGCCGCCAGAGCTGGGACGACTGAGGCATGCCATGATATCTGCAGAGCACAAACACCAGGTGAAAACAAGGGAGCGACATGTGAGGAAGGCCACTCCAATTCAATGGGTTGGTTCTCGGATTTTCTAAAAATATGCTTTGCTGGAATAACAGTTAAAAGAGTCATATTCAAGTTTTCCTACCTGCCCTCTGCTATATTTCCACCTTAAAATGTCTGTGACCAATGAAATAAATAGGTGAAGCCTAATGGCCACTCCAATTCAAAGTGTTGGTTCTTGGATTTTTTTAAAAATATGCTTCACTATTACTGGAAAAACAGTGAATACAGTCATATTCAAGTTTTCCTGCTTTCCTTCCTCTATCTCCTACCAGGCTTCAGAAGCAATTGGAAAGAGCAGAAATTGGCCAAATAGACAGACAACATCTCAGGGGAGTTGGTCCACTAAAAGAGTACAGTTTGGCCAATTTCTACTCTTTCCAGCCGCTTCCGAAGCCTGATAGAGGATAGCTTATCCTCAGCTTTTATGTCCGCTTGCTATATCTTCACCTTAAAATGTCTGAAAACCAAGGAAGTAAATTGGTATGGCTGGCCTAGCAGCCACTCCAATTCAAAGCGTCAGTTCTCAAATTTTTTAAAATATGTTCAACTAGAAAAAAAGTGAATACAGTCATATTCAAGTTTTTCAGCCTGCTCTTTGCTTATAGGATGTCTGCTTGCTATTTTTTTTGCACCTTAAAATGTCTGGATTTAAAAAAAAATCTTGCTGAATGTCTTACAAATCTGTAGTATTTGTATATATCTATTGTATGTATCTATTGTATGTATCTATTGTATGTATCTATTTCTGTCATCTTTAAACCAGGGTAGCCCAACTCAGTGGTGTGACCACTGCTTTACAGTGGGTCTCTGAGTCACAAATAATACAAAGCTTTACAATTACATTTGACATTCAAACATTAAACACATTCAAATTTTTCATTCTAAATATCCGAGAACCAGAGAACTGAACGAGTGTGGCCTCAGCACAAGTTACATGTCTGGTGTACTCTGTAGCAGGCATGCACCGAGAACACAGAGTCTGGAAAAGTCAGGTAGTGATTATGCAACAAAAGAAAAACTTCCACACTGCACAGACTGAAAGTGTCAGCAAAAACAAGGACTCAGAATTCATTATAAGTGGTTACTGTAAGAACACAGGAATGTCAAATAACTAGGTTTAAACTAGCTTGAACTAAAGTGGTGTTTGCATCCTAGTAGCACAACATGCAGGATATTACACACCATGGATTATCTGTTACCACTGGACTTGAACAAAATGAGACAAACTTTTTTTACTTTGCTGGAGCAGGCTATGACAACATTGTCACTCAACCGCTATCAATTAAAGAGGTGGAGCATTCACGAAATTTGCTCGCAGCATTACAACATCGTAAGCAGCTATGTCTGAATGTATAACATATACAGAACAAAGCATACAGTATGGCTTAGCTTTCAACATAAAAACAAAACAAGGACTGAAATCAAGTATGGCACAGGCCAAAGCATTCTTGCTAATTTCTAGTGTTAAAGAGTTTAATTTGCGTCACAGTCAGTACTAGGACATTGTAAGCAGCTATGTGTGAATGTCTAACGTATACTAACAGTACAAAGCATACAGTATGGCTAAGCTTTCAACAAAATGTAACATGGACTGAAATCAAGCAGGCCCAGTACTAGTGTTGAAGGGTTTATGCTTTAAGCATTTCATCCTCAACAAGATAAACACAACAGGCATCTCTTATCAACAGTAAGCTAAGCTGTTTGTGGCAGAATGAAAGTCACATATTGGTGAAAACTCCAAGTTCAGCATGCTGCTACAAAGGGGTATGGGGGGGGGGGCATGCATCCAAGCTTCAGGCTGGACCAGCTGGTCTCCTTGGTTCTTCTTAGACAATTCAACGTAAAAACGTGGGAGGGCAATACGAAATCACTGCTGCAGTCAATAAGAATGTGGTCTTAGTTATTTAGTGTATTGCTGTTGCTGAAAATGACAATTTTTTTTACCTTTGTAAAGGCTGTTTTGATCAAAATGTGATTATTGTAAATTTGGTTTTAATTCAGTGTTACACACTGCGAATACCAATTAAGCCATCTTGTATCTTGTATGTTTGTAAAATATTGAAATCGAGCTTCTACTAGTTTGTCGTTTCATAAATTTTCTTTACTTCAGTGGAAGAACCAAGGATGCACCATGCAGTCTTTGGGGTTAGGCTGTGAGGGAAATGTAGACAATAAGGCCACAGCAAGGAAAGTTTACGGATGACATCATCTGCAGACCCCAAATCTAATGCAAGAATGTAAAAAAAAAAAAAGATGGGCAAAAAAACAAGATACCTAAATTTTCAAAGTAAAGACTTTAACAGGAATTGAAGAGACAAAATGCAGTATCATATATTAGGCAACAAGTTTTTTATTCCATTATTCAAGAAGTGCAGAAGGTGACACTAGTGTTAAGCTAGTGTCACTTCTACAGCTGTACCCTCATGTCATGTTGACCATCACCCAAAGGGAGCAAAATTTCTTCTTTTTTTAAAAATCAGGCAAAAATCACTGTGTGCATGGATGTCATCCATGAAACTTACTTTCCGTGGCCTAAGAAGAAAGAAAGATGCAAAAATGCGAGCGCATGCAGCGAGCAGCAGGCAGGCAAGGTGGCAAAGTCGACATTAAAAAAAGTCTAACCGTGGAGCCTCCCACTACCAACACTTTCTGGGACTGAAACATCAAATGCAGGAATGACAAACACATAATATACAATACATCATGTAAAAACACTTCTATCGCACATAAAATACGGCTGTAATACAAAATATGCTAACACATACGCCTGACATACAGCATAAAAGCATCGTGATTAGCGCAAAAAAGTAGCTGCTAGTTTTATTAGCATTAACTAAAGGCATTAGGCTCCACATGTACAAGTACAGTCAAACCTGCCCAAGAAGACCACTCAGGCGACCGATAAAATCTGGTCTATGTGATCAGGTGGTCACTATAGACATGATTGTTAATTTAAGCATCAGAGTTGGTAAATTACAAAGTTCTTAATGCTTGTGAGCCTTGTGTTAATGGGAAAATTATCTAACGGACCACCAAAAAGTGGTCACATTGTCCAGGTGGTCCTTAGGTGGTCACTTGAACAGGTTTGACTGTACATGAAATGTAACTGTTGGTCACTCTGAGAAATTGAACAGATTAAGAGGAGGACAAAGCTTACCAGAGAAAGCTTGTGAGAACTGGTTGCCTGGATACTGTTGCCGGGTGGGGCTGCTACGGAGAGTGCCAAATGGAGGCAGAGAGCCGCCTGCTAGGGAAAAAAAGCATTTTTTGATGAATTGCTGTTTATTATAATAAATAATCAATGAAGGATTTGCAGTTACAGACAGGCTTTGCATTAAAGTTGTTGTTTTTCATATACAGTATAGCCAGAAAGATTGCTGAAGGCAACCAAAATTGGAAATTCGGAACATCATGCATAATGTTAAAGCATGATTTAACAGATAAAACATACAAAACCTAAAAAGATTTGTTCAGGAGTTGCAACTTGTAGTGGAAAGAAGGTGTTTAAGTTGCAATTAGTCATTTCCAAACAGCGCACGAATGTGTGTTAACCATACCTGGTCCGAAGGCCTGTACGTGGTTGAATGTGCCGGGTGCCGGGCCCGTGATGATGGCATCAGAAATAACCCTTCCCTGCTGCCCGCCCACCGGCGACCCCTGGTCCCTCCGCGGGTCGCCCAGACCCATCTGGTACACCGGCAGGGCCTGGGTCGTCGGGTGGGTCAGCTGGGACCCGGGCAGGCTGGGTCGGCCCGCCCCACGCTGGGTCTGAGGTAAGGAGTTTAATCCGGGCAGCTGGAAGCTGCTGAGGTCAGCAGGAAGGCCGCCGATGGAGGCCAGACTGGAGGAGGTAAACTTGGGGCTGCTGCTGCTGTAGCTGGTGGGCTTCTGGTGGGACAGCGGCGACGTGTAGCCCTGCCCGTGGGGCGAGAGGTTGGGCGAGCTGTGCGACAGTCCGCTCTGCCTGGCCTGGCTGGCGTGGGTCAGGCTGGACTGGTTGCCGTGGGTCAGACTGGACTGGTTGCCGTGCGATAGACTAGATTGGCTGCCGTGGGTTAGACTGGACTGGTTACCATGGGATAGGCTGGTCTGTTTACCATGGGTCAGGCTGGACTGGTTGCCATGGGTCAAACTGGATTGGCTGCTATGGGTTAGAATAGACTGGTTGCCATGGGTCAGACTTGACTGGTTGCCAAGGGTCAGACTGGACTGGTTGCCATGGGTCAGACTGGACTGGTTGCCATGGGTCAGACTGGATTGGCTGCTGTGGGTTAGACTGGATTGGCTGCTGTGGGTTAGACTGGATTGGTTGCCATGGGTTAGGCTGGACTGGTTGCCATGGGTTAGACTAGATTGGCTGCCGTGGGTTAGACTTGACTGGTTGCCGTGGGTTAGGCTTGACTGGTTGCTGTGGGTTAGGCTCATGCCCGTCTTGGGGCTTCCCTGCGTCGTTCGCTCAAACGGTGAGGTCTGGCCCTGAGAGGGGTACGGCTGCCCTTTGTTCGAGTACAGGGATGCCTGAGAAGTCTGGGGCTGCCCTTTGCTGGAGTACATGGGTGCCTGAGGAGAGGTCTGGGGCTGGCTTTTGCTGGAAAACATGGGTGCCTGAGATGTTTGGGGCTGGCTTTTGCTGGAGAACAGAGATGCCTGAGGAGGTGTCTGGGGATGGCTTTTGCTGGAGAACAAGGGTGCCTGAGGAGAGGTTTGCTGCTGGCTTTTGCTAGAGTACAGAGGTGCCTGAGGCGAGGTCTGGTACTGTGGTTTGGTGTAGGACTGAGGTTTGGCTTTGGGCTGCGAGGTCTGGGCCTGCGTCTGGAACGGGGCGTACGGAGAGGTAGTGGTCGGCACCTTTTGTTGCCCGGGGGTCGGGGCTTGCCGGCCGGGGGGCTGGGCGTTGGTCCCCTCGGCGCCCTGCCTGGGGAGGGGGTAGTTGTAGCCCGGCTTCTGAATCGACTGTTCGAACAGGGCCTGGAACGACTTGCCAAACTGTGACCTCGTGTCGGATGGCGGCGTTCTCTGCTGCGGGGCCTGTAATATAAGGTAGCGTAAGATATTCATTGCTAGGTATTACATTGCTAGTATGTATATTTGTATTCCATAAATAATTTCATTAGGTTTGGTTTGATTTGCTTTGTAAGGATCTCCATTAGTGTGTCAATTCACACTATTCTTCCTGGAGTCCTGGTGATGATGTAAATCATCATGTGGCTTATACGAGACGGGGTTGCCAGGCCACCATCCAGGTGATTTGAAGTGAATCATCAACTCCCAGTTAGCAGTATTTGAACCATCGCACACCAGGGCATGCCCCTACTCTTTTTCGAAGGGTGTGGTGGGTTCTTTAACGTGGGGTGTGGCTCTCCCCAAACACGGGACGTCCTATCTGAGGTTGGTACATTTGTATATGATCGGATAGTAAAGTCCAATAATTCCCTACCACTTGTTTAACACAAGCATTGTATTGTAAATGAGGACTCCAGGAATATTAGTAAGCAATTTTGCATCACCAATGGAGATTCTAAATAAGCAAACAAACAAACAAACAAACAAACCTGTTGTGGACTCCTCATGGTTGGCCGTGTGATGTCGCCGGGCAGTTTCTTCGCAGTTTGCTGCGGACTCGTTTTCAGCGCCATCACTGCCAAGTCCTGCGAAGGCTGCACGTGCGAGCGAGCCTGCCTAACCACAGCGTCGATGGCGTGCCCTATGGAGTTATCCGTGGGGGAAGACGCCTTGGGAGACTCCATGGGTTGTTTCGACGACGACGTCTTACCGTCCAAGTCTGCATAGTCTAAGAGGGTGGGAATGAAGGATGACATGGAGGTGGTGAGAGAGGGGGCGTTGGGAAGAACCGACGGAGGAGACGAGACCACCGACGTCGCCTGCTTCTCCGCAGCAACACACGACGCGAACAGCGACATGGACTGGAGCGCCGAGGATGTTGTCATGGCAACGGGTTTGGAGAAGGGTTGCCCGGGCGATGACTTCGGAGCCGGGATCGAGTTGCTGGTCCCCGCTACGCCGGCTGCGATTCCGCCGGAGGTTAGCACCACGGGGGAGGGGGCCTTACGGTCCTGCTGTAGTGGGAGGAAACACAACCATGAGCACCACCTAGTGATTTACATAAGAACTGCACAAGGCACATGCACCCAAACAAGGTTGAACCAGTGAGGTATAGTCTGCCTGTTCATAACATATCCGGGAATCGAAATATGTTTTCTGCAATATTCGTACAAGAGAGCCTGTATTCTCTTTGCTAATGCCAAATTGGAAGCTGTCTGCAAATTTTCTACAAAATTACATGCAAATTGAAGTTGGGTACCTGGTATTTTTTTTAAAGTTTTTTTTTCCAATGCATATATGTGTATGCTCAATGCAAGGCCAAATGACCACTGTTGGGCACTAAACTAAGTTAGTGAAAGGTTGGGAGGAAAATTCCACTAAATGTATATTCACTGGGACCTCCAGCATGCAAAAAAATAAGTATTTTTTTTTCAAAATCCACAGAATGACAACCGACAGATGCATCGCAATAACCACGAATGTTTGGCAACCTGGAGTGAACTGGAATATTGGTCAACCAAAAATTCCCAAATCAGAAAAAAAAGTAAAAAATTGCTGAAACAAAAAATTAGCCATTTCACAACCACCGGACCAGCTCACTTCAGAGTGGAGCCTCTGAAAACGAAAAAATGTCAAAGAAAAAATATTTTCCTTAAGATCCGAACAGCAAGGGTTCCCACCAACCCTTTTGACTGCAGGATCCCAGGCTTCTGTTTGGCCTACCTGCTGGATCCACCCCCACAAGTGGGGTGGATGGTCCAGCCCAAACTGGAAGATACAACAGAGACCCATGGTGAGGGAGAGCCCATTACTTTTCTGGGGGGTTGAAGAAATGGTTCAGAAGAAAAATGAAAAAGGAACTCCCCATACCAAGTAAAGTAAAGCTATAGTTGTGGCTTTAAAAAAATAGGAAGGGAAAAAATTGGACTGTTGCACCCCCAGAGAAAAGTAATGGTACATCCATAAGGCACTTAAGCTAGTTTACACATACATGTACACTGTGTACGCATGCATGCATTAAACAAGTTGGTCAGCTACTGTACTTAACAACTTCATCTAAAACGTTTCTTCTCTACAATTATGCGTAAATACAGTAGGTCATAGATATTTTTGTGTTTGGGAGAGGAATTGCATGCTCTGAAGAGTTGATATCTTGTGTTCAATCACTGAGAACTTCAGCTTATAAGGAATGCTTTGAACTGCAAAAGCATAAAATGAACACAAACCTTGACAATTGCTGCTTTCTTTGGGGCAGGGTTCACTTGTACTGTAAAGAAACAAATCAACAAGTTTTGTAGATGAAATAGCAGCCAAAATTTTGATTTAGGACAAAAATTACACATTCAAACAATAATTTACAATGCTAAATAAATAAAGAGTGATTCACTTACTCTTTTTCTGTTTAGGCCTGTAAGACAAGAGAAAAAAAATTATTTTCATTTCAGAGTGTGTAAATAAAGAAGGAAGTACACTAAGACTTAGGGCAGATATTTGGTAACATTTGGTAAAAGTTCTATGCAGATCAAGCTTCTGACAGGACTAGTCTGCGAGTTTGTGTACTGCTGGCATTAACATGTGGATTGAAAGATACATACAGGCCTTAAGCAGCTAGTTTGAATTACTACATACGGCCATACAAATTTATTTCTAATGGGATTTGAATCTGCCTAGGCCGGCTATATTCACTCCCTAAAACTTTGTCTACCAACGCGTAAACCTGTCTATTTTCACATAGTCCGGAATGAACTTTTCTTAAATCGGGAGCTGACAGATTAACTTGGTGTGGTCTACATAAAGTACAATGAAGCCCTACTCACGGTTGTGCCGTTATACAGTTGTGGATACATCTGCTCTCCTTAAACAGCATCCTGCAAGAGGTAACATTATACTGACTGTCAAACATACATTTTACATGATTTACTTAAAGTCATAGTAAAGGTAAAGCTAGTCTCATAGCCGTTCTGAGGCTGTAGTGAGTTGTTAATCCACTGTGTCTGGGGCACGGTATTAGAAGGTGGAGCCCATCCCTCTCCTTCCACCTCCTTTTACCTCACCAACCGAAGTCTGAGGCACCCATTTTACACCCAGTGCATTAGCAGTTCTGCTGCAACACCGCAATAAGCTGCCAGGGGGCCCAAAATTAAATGATATCAAGGCCTCATCAAGACCTTACCCACCTAACAAACATCAAGACAATCCATCCAAGCCTTCTTGGGTTATCAGTTTGCACAAAAACACAGACACACACACGAACACTACCGAAAACATAACCTTCTTGACCAAGGTAAAAACCTTGACACCTGAGTTTACATCCTCACCTTGCCTGCATCCATCCCTTCGGCCAGCAGTTCTTGACCTCCTGCTCCAGGTAAGACTTGAGGTACTCCTCGGCAGACTGGGACCGAGACTTGTCGTAATGCTGCACTTTAATCCGCACCACCTCGTACAGCAGTTTCCTGAAACAAGAACCAAGGAAGAATTGAATTTCTTTATTTTGGGGATGCTGACCATAGAAATACTGTAAAGACATAAATACAGTTGATAAACTAGAAACACTCAACAATTTATACACATTAAAAAAAAGAGTTCCTGTATTGACAGTCTGACTTCAAGACAGATAGTTTAACACTGTTGTGGCTGTTAACAAAAGAATAGCATATTTTTTCTGTGAATGTGTCAGCCAACTCTGTCCTGCTACTTGCTACATAATGTAACCCAACCCCACAGGGTGTCTGCTACAGCACCAGCTACCATGGTGACAGCCTTCTGGTCCAGGTCACTGACCTTATTTGTTTGGAATGGAAGAAGAAGAGCAGAAACAATATGTCTTCCTTCTACGAATTCAAGGTAAACATAATACAACTACTGAGTGAAGAAGCTGTTTGCAGTGGAAGAAAGAAGAAAAACTGAGCAAAAAACAAGATGTTTCCTTGTGCGAAGGTAAACATAACTCCTGGAGAAGCTGCCCACCCACCTGATCTCGTCCGTCCACTCAAACTTCCTGCGGGGCATGCTGGAGCGTTTGATCTTGATGTTGTCCAGGCTGCTCTTGGTCCCCTCTTCGTCCTCGTCTGACGTGGACCCCGGGTTCTCCTGCTCCCCGTCCTTCTGAAGGCTCTGCTGGCTCTCCTGTAATCTACAGCAAACAGCAAGGTGGATAACACTGTTAACTCTGTCCATAGGAAACAATGATGGAAAGGTTTAAAACAAGGTCTCAGAAAAGTACTTTCAATCTTAAAAATTCTTCTTCTGATCATCACAAGGTGACAAGGGTCTCCTTCATAACCATGCAAAGAAAAAAGTGGCTTAACCAGCTCAAACTCCGGATGACAACTGACAGTCAGGTAAATAGTACTTTTGACCACAATTTCTCCTGTACGCATCCACTCTGGGCTGGTCAAACAACTCAGATCTGTCCCTTCGTTACATAACTACAAGTACAAGGTCACGTTTGGGAACTCACCATTTGGCTTAAATGACGTTCAAAGTTCCGAATGAGTTTTTTCAAAACAAACAAACAAACAAACAAACAAACAAACAGACAAACGATCTTGGCCTGTGTGGCGATCTTGCACTCCTCTGGCAAAAATTTGGATGGAATTTGTGGCTTCTAAATAAGACTAGACCATGGCCTCTTCCCTCATGACCTCAATGAAAAGTGGCCGATTTGAGTATTCCATGAATAAACAAAGTCTCAAACAAACAAACAAACACATGTTGACTGACTGTTCGAGCTTGGCCTGTGTGGCGATCTTGCACTCCTCCTGGTGGCGCCTGATCTGGTCTGGCATCACCTTTCCAATCGCCTCTCGTAACCGGAACAACGGTTCGCGCAGCTGGCTGTCCTGGGGACGGAGAAGATCAGCATAGTACATGTAGGTAAACACAGTCCCATAGCCTTTTTTTGAGGCTGTAGGGGCAGTGAGTTGTTAATCCACTGTGTCTAGGGCACAGTATCTACCTTTAATCTCTCCAACCGAAGTCAGGCACCCATTTTACACCTGGGTGGAGTGAGGAAAGTTGTGCAGTGCCTTTCCCAAGGACACAACGTCTTGCTAGGAATGCAAGGAATTGAACCCATGACCTCTCAGTCTCATGTTTGCTAAGCCTAACCTCTCAATTTGAAGCCACAAGATAATTATGCTACAATGTAGGCATGAATCTCATCTGGTATTCTTCTTAAAATAATACCATTGATATGGCATTTAATTGGTACTTACAAGTTCACTATGTCTGAGCTTCTTGGCCCTCTTGAGGAGAGTGTCCTTGGTGCAGGGAAGGTGGGCAGCCAGGTGGGCGAAGACTCCCTGTAAACACAACAGCAACGTGAAACAAGCTGTGATCAGAGATGGCAGGCTTTACCCACCAGGGGATAAGCGCCCTCTGGCAGAGCATACAGAAACTGCAGTGCAGCAAAAAACACACACACACACAGATATACATGCACACACACTCACTCACACACACACACACACACACACACACACACACACAGACACACACAGACACACACATACACAGATATACATTTACACAGATATGTGCGAGAATTTTAATTCATGTACTAAGTGAAACGTATTTCAGTTGGAAAAACAGCAAAGATTCATTTGACTTAAAGAAAATTAAGCATACGTACATTCTTTCTCTGTTTGGTTATACACGTAATACATGTAATATTTTAAGTTATCTGTGGATTTGAGAAGTGTTGTGAGAAATTTAACTTATGTGCGAGAATTTTAATTCATGTAAGTGAAAGGTTTTTCAGCCTGTTGGCTGCAATGTTTTACAGTAATAACCCAGTCATTCATTCATATACACACATACTCAAAGACACAGACACACACACACACTAAAAGACTGACTGGTACTCACAGATCTTTCTGAACACTTCAATTCTCTCGACTGCATCTCCACACTGTAAAAGAAGTGAACAACAGAAAACATGTGTCTTCAAGCATCAAATATAAAGCATAACAGTTGACATGCTACAATGTAGACATGCATCTAATAAACAATTCAGTGAGCTGTACACTTACCTTGGTAAAATTTATTCACAACCATATAAAGCAAACGTTAAAAGTGAATCGTCGTGAGCACAATCTCAGCTTCAGCCTTATGACATGTCAAGTCAGGACATATTCATTTGAACAGCTAAAGAAAGCATAATATAATTGCGTTTAGAACTTCTGAAACTTGATGGAAAAAACCCCAGTGCAACTTACTCCAACAACATGCTGTTAACGGAGGGAGTGAAGAACTTGCACTTTCCGTCTGAAGACATCTCAGCTGCCTGGGAAGGAAGGAAGGAAAGAGAAAGTGAAACATTAAGACCTTTGTGGTTTCCATACACATTCAGTATAACATCCATAGACACTTTGACATAAATATAATACTGTATGTATTTTATTATATGTGTATTGTTGCCATCCCATGGCTAGTCTGTTGTAATAGCCATTGGTTATGCTAAAGTCACAATTCCAACCAGGGGCCTGGCCAGGGCAGTTTGTGGGAACAAAAAGTAGGATATATGAAAGAAAGAAAAAGAAGTTGATGATCACTATTTGTGTATAATATTCCTGAGATTGTGAGAAGAATTGTTACTTTTCGTTCATGCAAACAGCCCAGCCAGGCCCTGGCTTGGAAATGTGACCTCAGCATGAGTTGGGCAGACCTGGCTGGACATGTATGTCAGTCACAGCCGAACCAATAAATGTTAAACACATGGTGATTGTTGCAAGTTTAGATGTTTGTGTATACTTAACCCTGCATGGTAAGAAAAAGGCTGAATCCAGAAGAAGAAAGCACAAAAGGTGGGGTTTATTCACAAAAGAGTAGTCAGTTTAACCTTTTCCCTGCTGCCTTACCCTGTAACCAACACAAATTTGGTACCAAAAGGCTATTTCTGCAGGGAGAAGGTTGAGGAAAGGTTCACTGTTCATTATTTCATAACGTATCCAGACCTTCAAAAAACTTGAATCTGTAATTGCCTACGACTCCAAGGCTTGAGGACAACTCTTCAAATGTCCAGTACGTCCAAGACTTGGTTTGGAGTTAAAAATAGCCTCATTACAAACCATTTCTCGCGTATCGTTAGTGCTACCGGTGGTTCCAAGTGTTCCAATTAAAGTTCTAAAATAGTTCCAACATGCCATGTAACTGCCCCTTACGTATGTAAGTACATACAAGAGACAATTATAAAGACTGCCTGTTGGGCCCATCAGCACAGAAGACTGCTGTGTTAGATCTATAGACATTGTTTGCCAGGCCATTGTTCAGTATAAAGTGCCAATTTTGCAGACTGACATCCTGGTGGCAAGAAGCACGTCGGCAGAACGTACTGCACCTGCGCGAAACCCGTAATGTATTGTGCACAGCACTTTGGCAGAATGTCTCATATAAGGTTGTATTAGAGCATATAAGGTTGACAGCCTGTCTGTAGTTTTCAGATGTTGTATAGGAAAATATATCGTCTGCTACAGGCAAAATTTTGATGCAACATTGACCAAACATCCATGAAAAAACGTGAAAAATCAGGGCTTTGCGCAGACGCAGTACGTTCTGCCGACGTGCTGTGGCAAGTGTATCATTTGCTTGACTTTCCGTGGCCCCACCGACTCGGACATCTTTCAGGATCTTATCTGCATTTCACCTTGAAGTGAACTTGTGCAGGTATTTCCTATTTCTTCTAAGATGTTCCCCTTTAAAAGTATACTTGACCAGCATTCCTTTCTCAAGAAGTATTGTAATCATCTAATTTTCTCAGTGCCAAGCACACAGAATTCCATAGAAATTTTGTTTCTAAACCAACCCTTGATCTACATACATTATCCACCTCACCTACTTCCTGGCACAATTGACCAATCACTGACATCCTTAAGGTCATGTGACCTAAGCAATTGGTCATTTGACCCTGATGAAGGTTACAGCACCTTTAGGTCATGTGACCTATTAGGTCATTGGTAAATTTTAATCTAAAGAAGACAACATCACTGACAGCCTAAAACCTGTGAGACATTTTTTGAACACAATTTTCTTTCTCACAAAAACAGAGTTTCCAAAATGTGTGTCGACACGTCACAACTATCAAGATTTGACCGTAACCAAGACAACGGCACTGACCTTGGCCGGCTGGATGGTGGCAGACAGTGAGGGAAAACTTCTCAACTGTCCCACTGACAGCATATTCTATAGCAAGGCAATTTTTCACACAATAAGCAAACAAAGGGTCGGAGGTACAGACCGTGGGGGTACACATGTACAGTACACAGCACATTGCAGAACAGATCTCAAAAACTTCTAAACTTTTAATTTTTTTTGATTTGAGAGGTAAATAAAATAGACTGTATTGCAGCTAATTATTATGCATTTGTTGTACAGTCAAACCTATACAAGTGACCACCTCTACATAAGGACAATCTGGCCAATGTGACCACTTTTTGGTGGCCCCTTACTAGTCGATAACTTTCCCATTGATACAAGCGTCAAGAATCCTGTCTTTAGTGACCACTGGGCCCCCAAGTGGTCTTCTTGCACAGTTTTGACTGTAAGAAGGAATAAGTTGGTTTTGCAGTGTGCTGTTGATGGAGAATAGCAGTGAAAATTAGTCAAGATTAGAAAAGATCGCCAAAAGTTTCACTTTCAGGAAATTTGATGCAGAATCTAAAAAGTTAATCGTACGTTGGTTTTACCACGGTACAGAGATGTGTGACCACAGGATGAGTGATGCTTTGGGTAAGTCTCACAAGTTCTCACAAGTCATTCGACAAGAACACCAATCTTATGAACGACAGTTGGGAACATAGAGTGAGGGGAGGGAGGGGGGGGGGATTGGTATAATTATCATGATTATGATAATCATTGTATCTGATTAGTATTAAGCCCAACTGACTGCTGCCACTTCTGCATCTTTTGTCACTTCAACGGGGTCAGTTTAATTGTTGTTTCAATTTTATTGTGATTCAATGAGATAGAGGATGGGAGAAGGACAAAACAGCCTTGTTTTGTACATTGTAGCTGAACCCAACGTGAACTTGTGAGACCATCCTGAACAAGGTGAGAACCACGGACACAAGACGATGGACTCACAAGATGGAAGTCACCCTCACCATATCCAGAAACTTAACTCCTTAACACTTATCTCCTAGCAACTAGCAACACATAGTGACTGGCAATACCTAGCAGCTAATTAATATAACAACACCTAGCAACTGGCAACACCTAGCAACTGGCAATACCTAGCCACTAGCAACACCTAGTTACTCCTAGCAACTAGCAACACCTAGCTACTCCTAGCAACCAGCAACACCTAGCTACTTAGCAACAGCTAGCTACTCCTAGCAACTAGCAACACCAAGCTACTAGCGACACCTACATGTAGCTACTACATGTACTACTGGTACTAGCAACACCTGGCAACTAGCAACACCTAGCAACTGGCCACATCTAGCAATGCATAGCAATATCTAGCATCATATACAAAGAGACTTGTCCTCACTTCTTTCAGCTTGACGATGGTTGTCTGAAGGTCGGTGGGGAGGCCGGTGGGCAGGTTGGGGGGTTTCTCGGGGTTGATTCCGTCGCCATGGCTACCGTCTCCGATGGCCGAGAGGATGCTGCCGGTCAGGAGGGACGAGGAGGAGGCCACGTCAGCACCTGGGGATGGAGGGACGACAGAACAGGTGTCAGGTTACGGCAGAACAGGTGTCAGGTTACGACAGGAGGACAGAACAGGTGTCAGGTTACAGCAGGGGTAAAGAACAGGTGTCAGGTTACAGCAGGGGTAAAGAACAGGTGTCAGGTTACAGCAGGAGGACAGAACAGGTGTCAGGTTACCAATGGATGGATGCTTCACTTTACAGATAGGGGTGCACAACATTGAAATACGGTAAAATGTCAGCATAACCTAATAGTAAATGAACGATGACTTAAGCTGGTGTGATACGCGGAAGGGCGGTTATACCGGCTATTCAGATACAGATACAGAAGCTTGTGTGTTGCGCCGAAGAGCAGTTATACCGGCTATACAGATACAGATACAGAACAATAGCGTCTTATGAAAAAGCTCTCTACCTAATGTTCCAAACCCAGCCGAGCTGAGCAGGTTGGACGGAGAGACGTTACTGTTGTGCTGAGGAAAGCCTGCGGAGGGTGGGGAGGTACTGTTGGAGGTAGGAGGCAGGCCCGGCGGGTGTAACTGCTGCTGTCTCTGCAGAAGCTCCGCAACGGTCGGGGTACTCTTCTTCCTGGGCTTGGTGGTGCTGAGGAAGGCAAAGATAAAGTTACAGAAAAATACAAGGCCACACCAAGCTATTTATGTTTATCTTCGCAGAAAGGAAACAAATTGTTTTTGCTCTATTTCTTCTTCTTCTTCTACAAACAAATAAGGTCAATGACCTGGACTAGACATCTGTCACCATGGTAACTGGTGCTGTAGCAGACACCCTGTGGTGTTAGATTACATTATGTAGCAAGTAACAGGACAGAGTTGGAGAGGCTGGTCACCATATATGTGAATGAGTAAGAATAAACTTAGGTTAAGTTTGTTAGGCTAGACCATATGAAGGTAAACATTATGCATTTGCTTTGCAAATGTTACCTATTTCCTTGCTAAATTCTCGGGAATGTCAAGGACACAGTGAATAAAGAGTCCAAGATGTAAACTGGGGTTCTCTTCTTCACCCCAGTTGAGTGAAAAAATAGATGTTAGGTGCCTTTCCAAAGGGCCTAACAGGGATTCGAACCAGGGATTTGAACCCAGAACCTTCAGATTCTAAGACTACAACCCTAACCAGAAGACCACCCGTCTTGTTGCCTCTAAGATGAGACCCTTACCCGTCTCCCTTCTCCCTTGGCTTCCGAGGTTTCTTGGGCTTGTTGGGGTCCAGCGGGTCCTTTAGTCGCTTGCGTTTTCTCACCCCGTCTTTCTCCACTCCGTCTTTGGAAGGTTTTCTGATTTTCTGTGGGGACAGAAGTAGACAGACTTTATACAAATCTTACTGTACTGTTATCAATACAAGGTAAGAATGCATGCAGGTCACAGTCATCAAACAGCTTTCGGAAATGTATTCATAACATAATTTCACGCATAAAACAGCTATCTAAGTAAAGATAAAATAATTTTGTGGGAGTCAGGCGTGTTCAAAAGAAACTGGAAATCACAGTTGGTTAGTCGTCACTCCCAGCTTGCCTGGAGCACTGACGTTTCTGACTTAGGGAGAAGAGATGCTGTTCCAGTAATCCAAACTTAGTTCAGTGTCTAGAAGTGGTCTTGCACTGAGAAAAATTAGTGAAAGAAAACAACAAGAACACTGAAACTTGTAGACAACAATAAGCAGCAGGAACCCTGCGTCAATTTCCTTACTCTCTTTTTCTTGGTGGCATCCTTGAAGTCACCTCCGGAGTCTTCCGAGTCAGACACAATCTAAGAAAGGCCTCCGAGTTAGACTTACAACAACATACAAAATCACAACGTAGTACAGGAATATCTTTTATATCAAATCACTAATGGACTTTCTTCAAGTTGAAAAAGAATGGGGTCAGGTTCTCTGTTCACTTGTGTCATGCAGTATGAATTCTACTGTAGTTCCACACAGCACAAGAAAAATCCCTATTATCAGCAGACAGCAGATAAAATGTTTTTTCTTCTGTTCTTAACAGTTCCTAAACAGACTTTGATGATCTATATGGCACATGTATTGCAGTAGTTATCGCACAATACTGTCATGCATGTACTGTTATCTTTGGATCCGCTGTCTTACATCAGTGACTGAGAAAGATGAGTGGATGCTATCTGAAACATCTGATGACTCAGAGAATTTATCCAGTTGCTTGATTTTTATTGATGTTTATATGTATCCCATAATGTTCTACCTGGTCTAACCTCCATTGACAAGACAATGAGATCCTTTGATAAGTCCTTCATACTTTCACTTTTGCCAAGACGTTTGATTACCTTTGGTGTTTTCCTTTTCACACCTGGTGCCTTAAAGTTGCCCTCGGAGTCGGAGTCTGAGACGTCTCGAAACTCCAGCATCCCAGAGTTGATATAGAAGCCACCGAGTTTTGTGGTTATGTCAGCTGGCACCAACTCATCATACTGAAGAAAAAACAAACATGTTTGTTACTTGTACAAAGTCACATCAAAGGTAATACTGCAAAGAAGGTTATGCTTTTAGTGCCATCTTTATTTTTATTACCTTTGCCAAGAAGGTTATATTTTCAGGTCTGTATGTCTGTCTACCTGTCTGTGTTTGAATGAACAGCATAATTTGAGAAGTCGTGGATAGATTTTTATGATATTGGTATGTGGGTTGGTGTTGGCAAAATGAAGAAATGATTGGGTTATGTACCATTTAGCAGCTTTCTAAGGTACTGCAGCAAGACTTCCAGTTTGATATCTGCTCTTCTGAACATGCTATGGTCATGATTTTTGGGTGGAAAATTGATCTTGTTCTATAAATGTGTACATTTTGTTCAGACATAAATGCATGATAAAGTAACTTCTAACAACTTATATCATGATGTTTCACTTAATCATCAGTTCAAACCTACAATTTAAAAGAGTCTGTCTGTATTCTTTCCTACATTCACCAAAAACGTAACACTTACACATTCCGAGTTGTCCACAAAAGGGTCGGTCTCATCATACCCCAAACCCATGTCCACCAGATCCTGCAAACAAACAACAAGCAACAGTTATTCACTTCAAAACAGTGTCACCTATGAAGTGACAATGAAGCACATACATATCCCAAGTATTGTTTATCTATTTCATTTACTGAATTTTCCAACAGCTGGGTAGCCCCATTCTGCCCAGTCTACAGAAGACACATAAAATCAACAACATTCTTTGATTGAAGTATGCACAAAGAATGATGAAGGTGACCGACATCTGTCAGTCATCTTTCCACAAAGTGCACATGAGATTTCCTTGCTTTCTTTTTAAATGCTCTTCAGTGAGCAAATGAACTATGGCTCCATAAAACTACTTTTGTGGAGGAAATTTTGGAAGAAAACTGTTTACCCGTAACATGTCCACTGCATAAAATCATTAAGGGTGAAAAAAGGAATTTCTGGAAAAGTCATCTCAAGGTTACACCACAGGTGTTTACTGACCTCTATCCTGTCTCTTCTCCTGCCCTTGACCTTGCTGACTGTTGATGGGCCCTGGGTTGTCAGAAAAAATAAAAATAGATCAACATCTAATTTACATAATGTGGACCCGTGTGGACAAATATATATAGGTACAGTACATAGGTCACCATTTAATTTCGCATATGTTCATTTTTAGATCAGTAGTACAATGTATTAGGACAGAGTGTCTGCATATAGGCCACCTTATCATGTTATTTATTCTTACTACATGTACTATTCTATTTGGTTGCCAGAATGCAAAATTACATGTGGAGCACAGGCAGGGTTGCTGATATCATGCCCCACACATTAACAAAATACAATACAATGAATATTGTATAACTCGAATAGTGCAATGTTTACAATAATTATAACTTAAAGTTATGTCAAACTTTAGCACACTGAAGTAGCTGTTTGGCTACCAATGCTCTATTGGTTATGGGGTTAGACAGCACGGAGAATTATACAACATATAAAACTGGAAATGATATACATAGAAGTGTTACTGATTAACATACATACTAATAATAAACGTACTACTGGAAGGTCATAGGTCAACATTTCTATTTGTAAACAATATCTCAGAGTTTCTGAGTTAATAACAAACACACAAAACCAGAGCAGAGGTTGATGGGGCTCACATATTTCTCTTCAAAGTGCCGGGCGATCCTTTCCACGTCGGCTATCTCTCTGGCATCGTCCGCGGCAAAGGGGTCACTGGGGTCGATGACCTGGACGTCCTTATTTGGGGTTGGCCTACTACCCTTGTCTTTACACTGTGAGTGTTTGAGGGAGAGAAAATGACAAAAGTTTCATTTACTTGTTTAACCAGGATAGGTAAGCACGTCGGCAGAACGTACTGCGCCTGCGCAAAACCCTGATTTTTCACGTTTTTCGTTGGATGTTTGCCCGTTTGCAAAATTTTGCCCGTTGCAGACAATATCTTTTCCTATACATCATTTTAAAACAACAGTCTGGCTGTCAACCTTATATGCTCTAATACAACCTTATATGAGACGTTTTGCCAAAGTGCTATGCACAATACATTACGGGTTTCGCGCAGGTGCAGTACGTTCTGCCAACGTGCTGGAAAGGTATACTCAGGGCATGTTTGAATTGAGCTCTTATTCAGGTAGCCCTGGGTCTTTCTTTCATTTAAAAACAATAAATTTTTAACTTTCATGCCCGGGGCTGATTGCAAGTACAGTGGAAATGGATTTGTAAAATATTGAAATCAGTGCCCAAAAAGGCAATCAGAGATGGCAGACTTCACCCCCTTAACATACATGTAGGTCAGATACACACACACACACACACACACACACACACACACACACACACACACACACACACACACACACACACACACACCATAAGATGAGCCAAAAACAATAGAATTCAGTCATAGCTTGGTGACTACCCAACATTCTAGAAAGACTGTAGCACGTACAGTACATGTACCTGTGCCTGACATGAATGCTACAGCCACTCTACATCTGTCCAATATTGCAATTGCAAGTTTTATGTGTGCTGGGTAATGGTACATAAGTCATAGCGCAGGCACATTAAGATAATGGTGATGTTTAACTGCAATTTCAACACACTTGGACCTGAAAGATCAAAATCACTGATCTCATTGTCATATGAATATTGGACACTGAGATTTGATCTCAACATGAGTGACTTCACATGCAATTTTGTTTCTGATATTCCAAGTCAAATATCTATCCAATATCATTTCAAAATCTCAAAATATCCCTAAAATGAACAATGAACAAATTCTTCTGAAGACAAGATTTTAAAGAAAAATTTCAAGATTTGCTTTAAGTTCTAGCAAAATAATTGTTCACTACGTATGTAAGAGTACTGTATATTCTTGTGCTCACTCACAGGACTCCTATTACTCCTAGCCAATAAACATGAACTAATCTATACATAATTACAGTACAAACAGCCAAATCACTTGTAATACATGTTATTCATAATCATAATAATATTAATATCTTGCACTGTATACATGAATGTGTAACATTAGATTTCACTTAGAGTCAGACCTGTCTTATAAATTTCCACATACTGTGCCCTGACTACAGAGATACCACCACTGCAAATAAATGTTCATGCAACATTTCTAATGCTTCAGTTTTTACTTCCATAAACTACATTAATACTGTACACTTAATAGACACCACCACTGGCACTACAGATGTATATGCACCAAACCTTAACCCGTCTTAACGCCAGTATTTCCTCACATTTATAGTTTTATACAGGCTTTCTTGTGTGTAAATATTACATTGCCAGCATGGCACTGCGGTGCATGGATGTACTGTTACAGTGTACATAATGCAGACAGATGGCTGTGGCCACACACATCACATTACTCAGAGTACACAGGTAACCTTTCAACTCTACTCCTGGGACCATGCTATCTGTTTTTGGCTCATCTTCTGCTCTAAGGCCACATCAATTTGATTAACTGGTTCTCAGATTCGCGCACTTCATTTTTTTCCTGATTTTCAAACAAAAATTCTGCTGTTTCCCCAGACACACTGTAATCATAAGTAGTCATGGACAGTAGTAGAAAATACATGCACTCTAATATTGTTACTCTACTTAGTTAGCAGCACACTCACTTGTATGTATTCAGGTTCAGGTTCAGATTGTATTTAACAATGACATAGCAGGTACATGAACAAAATCAATATTGTCTGAATAGCCTCATTGATTACAAGCATTGTTGTCATCTGCACTCAAATTCAGGTGTAAAACACGTATTAAAACACAATGGAATTCCTACATAAATGCAAGAAAAAACAACTTGAAGAACACAATAACAATCAGAGTACAGCTCTGAAGATGTGAAGATATGTTTTATCTAACTTATGTCTAAGTTCCTGGATGCACAAAATGATATACAGTAGACTTATGAAAATAAAATGACTACATATGAACATTGGACATTGTTTTGGACTATGCAGCATTTTTTGTGATGCTACATTTGTAGTTTGTGGGTCATTAACTTTAATGTCTGTTATTGTATCATAATGTAGGAACAGTGGACATTGTTTTGGACTGTGCGGTATTTTGCATAAACAAAGCACTGCTACATGTAGTTTGGAGGTTGATGACACATTACAACTTGTATTACGGGACGTCTGACATTGCATGATCTCCAGGTAGTGTCAAGTTGTCAACTAATATTAAGAGCTTTTTTCGATGCAAAGAAAAGAAGGGATGGTCCCAACCCCATATATATTTCGTAAACTTTATTGAATTCATACCCAATCCTAAGGAAATGTGGCTATGCTTTCGTCTACAACGTACAAATTTTATGCGTACCTTTCCAGTTATTTAGTGGGTTTTCACGGTTTACTTTGTTTAATTCATAAAAAAAGCAAAGGAGTGATACCCAAACAAAATGTACCACGTCAAACCCATGCACCTGCTTGAAGATTATTTCAAAATCACAGGGAAAAAAAAAGATACTGAGTGAGTGTATCTCACTATCCATGCCATGTACATGTATGTGAAGTAATATTAATTTACAGCAATGCAGACATTGTTTGAGCAAAACACATTACAAGACAGCACGATAACAACACTTGTTTGCATATGCCATCATAATCTTATGTTTAATTGTGCAAAAAGTAGTTGGAGTAAATACAGTGTTATCCTGTGTCAATGTTATGTACAATAAAAATGAATCAAACAAGGTGACATGACTTTGTTTACAAAAAAAATTGAACAAAAAAAAGGTATTTTTTTTTCTTTCTTTTTTGACATAGAAATGTTTTCTACGGTGCCTATCTAATATACCAGAATGTAGATATTTGAAATTACCAAGATTGCCTCTGTTTTTCTTACGTATAATCCAAAAAATGTGTGAGGAAAGAGCCAACATGTATGAACAGAAACCATACTGCCTCTTGGCAGTAGCTCATTGATATGCAAATATGTAAATCAGAGCGTCATTACCTTAATTTTCCAATCATAACAAAGAAACCAATCTGCAAAGATTCTGCCAAAAAAATCACGCCCAGTACGTGATACAACAAATGGTATTGAATCGGCCCTACTTAATATGCATATATGTAAATTGCCCCAATTAGCGAGGTGATTACAAGCGTGTAAAATCAACACGATCTACTGCAGAGTTCACAGTTTTGAATCCGCAGTCACAACATCGATATATCCGGCGCTGCCTCGGAAGCCTTAATTAGTATGCAAGTATGCAAATGAGGCAATCAGCGAACGCTACTCATTACCAGTAAAACATTTACCGACGCGCCCTAAATACTTGACAGCGCTTCGGTATGTTTCCCTCCCCCCAAAAAACTCCAGCAAACATGCGTAACTTGGGCCCTCATCTAATATCCACACAACTGCCACCTAATTTGCATTTTTCACACATATTTTTCCAAAATAGTCGAATCCAGGGGAAACCACCCAAAATTTTGCCGCGCCTCCCCGCGCGACCTCCCCACGAGAGCCACACGTGCGGCTAGCCGGGGGCTTGGCTCACCCTGCCCGCCGCCGTTTCACTTCGGCACCCGATAGGGGCTCGATCATTCTCGTCAACCTGCCATTAATCGCCTAATTATATATTCACCCCCCAAGAAGCCCGAAAAAAATAAAAGAAACCACAAAATTATATTTTCTGCTTGGTTTAAAAGAGAGACTTTAAAATGTGCAGGACAGTTTCGCGGGAAAACCTCACACACACGTAACGAGCCGCTCGGAAAAAGACTCCGTGCACAGAGGAACATTCCACATATCCATGCCCGGCTGCAAAGGTTATTCTCATGACCCCAAACAAGAGCAAAATCTCTCAACCCACCCGAAAATCCAGCCTGCAAAATCCTTCCCAAAAGATTCTCAAAAACCACAGTATAACACTTTCCCCTTTTTCTGCAACACGAGTTTTGTAAAGAGTCCTATGTTCGCAACAACTCAAGTTTCCCTTCCTGACGACAAGAACGCCGAGCACATATTTTGCCTGAAAGTCCAACATGGCTGCCGAACTGTTTCCCCCACCCTTCGTCAAGAAAACCTCGACAGATTTTCTAAATGACAGCCTTGTGAGCTGCCAGTGGTTTGGGGTGGAAGCCTGGCAGGCGTTTTACAGTTCCAGATACTGAGACTACAAAATCAGGCAGCGAGCGAGCTTCGGTAACTCGCTACAAACAAAACGGGACGAAACGTACTCGGGTCAACATGATGGCGCCTGCAGGAAGGCAGCTCGGCCTTTCCTACAGCTCTCTGGATGTGTTTTTCGATCGGGTTTGGGCTGTGTAATTTGTCACGTCGGGAACAGACATGTCGGCCTTTGTCTGGACCAGGATTTCGGCCGTTTTCACCCTCCCGATTCCCGTCAAAACGCCGTCAAACCCGAACCATGCGCGAACCATCCCCACCACAAAAATGTCGAAGGATACATGTATGATTTTGGTCGCTCATTTCGAGGCTTCTCGTCGCCCAAAACGAACGACATGAACACGGGAAGAAATGGAAGACTGTTGTTGGGTGATAAATAACCCCTGAATTTTCCGCTCGTTAAAATTCGAGCTCAAAAGTCGAACATTTCCAGCTTGTTTTGTAAGGTACCACGGCCCCTTCCGTCCCCGGACCACCCTTCGTACTACGCCCGAGTGCTCGCCCTGCCAAGCACGGACAGCTGTCAGGTTTTCAGGAAAGGGAGAGGAGACAGCAATGGCGAGGAATAAAATAGAAAAAGGGCTCACCATGGCATTTTTAACGAGGTCGACATAGGAGATCTCGGGGCAGGTTTTGTCGGTGCTCGGCGTGAGGGAGAGGGCGAACCGAAGCGTCGGCGCACGAGGTGGCGTCGATTTCTCCTTCTTCTCCTTGCCTAACGGCTTCATTCCTTTCAGAGGAATCGGCACAATCCGCTTGGCTTCCGCCATGGTTCATCCGAAGGTCGTACGCAGCTCCAAGACACACCAGAAAGGCAGATTCGCGAAGAAGTCACCAACTTGAACTTCCAAGTTTAGCCGCCATTGCCGCCATTTTGCTTTCTGTCGCGAGGATCTGAGGCCGCATGCGCAGAACGGCATTGTGGGATAGATTGTGGGGCGTGGCCTGGTCTGTCGTCTGCTAGAGCCGGTCACATGTTGTAAACAATGACAACTCAGAAATACTTTTCATGTTGTTCACTCAGCAATCTAAAACTGCACGCAAGAAGAAAAATATACAGTCGACAAACGCAAGATACGCGTGAGTGATTTGTATAATGTAACACATTTTCATGTCGAAAGAAAGCTATGGGTTGCAACACAGGCTTGTACAAGTCGTAAAGTTCTACGCGAGTGATTCAAATTCATTTAAAACACTCTACTTAATATACTATTTTTAAGAGGGAATTCTGCATGAGATATCATGAGTTTCTAATAGTTACTGAGAATGTCATGTGTAAATTAACTGGTCTAGTGTCAGGAAACATTGATTTTATTTCTAGAAATGAAGTCAGGATAAAGAGAGAAATTACTTTGGTCACGATAAAAATTTAATTTCGACATATTAGATAAACGATATGCCATATGGTAGGATCTGAAATATAGCTTGATAAGCGCTCCATAAGTATTGTTGTGTCTTCTTCTCATTGACAGTTTTACTTTATTTCGATTAGTTTCAGAATAAGTGTAGATTGTTAAGCAACAGATGTTACTTCTACAAACATGATCAAGTTATAGAAGGATCAGACATGTCGTTGTCCAGTTTACCCCCCCCCCCATGAAAACATGTCGATCCAACTACCATCAATCAGTCATCAATGATGATAATAATAATAATAATAATAATCGATCAATAGTCAAGAAACCAATATTTTGATTCTGAACTTGCCATGTGTTACATGTAAAGCAACCATTGTAGACTGTTCTAAAATCATGGTGAACAGAAATCGCGAAACCTTCATTCCTGAAAATCCGGGGGCGGGGGGGGGGGTGTCACCAAAAACGGTCTCGTTCTCGAATCGCCAAAGATAAAATGGTAGCCTCAATCAGATGAAATCCATGAATTACGGTTGAGCAATTACTTGAAAGTACAGTGTGAATGTTTGAAACAAAATGCGTTGGAGACTTTCTATCTCTATCTGTTGTTACTTAAACGAGAGGAGGAAAAATATCGTTATATGGATGTTTAATCAAATTTATACAATTTGCATAACTTGAGTTTTATACAATACTTAATAATCCAGACAGACAAGCAGTACGTTGTTATCCCATGGTTACTTAATGAAGTTTGGGGTTGATCTTTTTTCTTCTATTCTTGATCTTCTTCTACGTGCAAATAAATTTAATAAAGCCATAGAAAAGGTGGGAAAGATATTTGGCCAGTGTTGACGATATTTTGATGAGGATGGTTCCTGTTCTGAAACCATACAGAACATGAAAAGGGTCGGCTTATGTAACATAGTTAAGACTCAGTGAACACCAAAAGTTGCTCTGGGTGCTCCTGCAATTGACAAAGAAAACTTTGGAGGACATCCTTATTTAGAGTCAATTAGCCTATTCTAATTTACAGCGAAAACACTCTTTCTTTCTTTCTTCACAAAGACACACAAAGTTTCAGAGTTAAATACACCAAAACAACGAGTCAACTACAACAACGCATTGAAGTACAGGGTATTTTGTAAAGAAAGTATTTTGGATGCTCCCATGTTCCCAAACGTCGTCTGCAACCATTGTACCCACAATCCTGTTCGCGTGCACCTTGGAGTAAACTACTGTTAAAATGGTGTATGGTAACTACACTAATATTTATAGTTGCCACATAAATCCTAATTCTAAGTCATTGTAGCTATAAATTAAGCTTTTATATGTTATTATTTTGGTAGTTAGTAGACTTTATACCTTATAATTTTGCCGTTTTTGAAATGTAAACAATGGTCGCATCCTCCGTGAAAAGTGGTCTCTTCCACTGTCCTCTCTGACCTCTTGGCCATTTTGCAAGACCTCGTCACATCTTGCTCGAAGTTGCCGTCGGCCGACGCAAATTCTCTCCCCTCAAACATGTCCAACCTGGGCGGAGACGACAAGATCGACCCCGTCCTTCGCCAGATGATCCAGGAGGAACAAGTAAAAGCCCAGTTCCAGGCGCAGGTCCACAACTTCACCGACAAGTGTTGGGACACGTGTATCGCCGACTCGCGGTTGGGAAACAAGCTGGACTACCGTACGGAGGCCTGCCTGCAGAACTGCGTGGAGAGGTTTCTTGACACCACCATCTCTGTAACCAACAGGTTCACTCAGCTACTACAGCGGGGGGCTACAGGCGGGATGCACTGAGGAACACACAGTTTCAAGACAGGAAGGCCGCCCCCCTCCCCAACTCTACAGACTTTTCAAACAACGTCACTTGATACCTTACTACTTATAAAAACTGAGCATATATAATTATCAATCTTTGTATACACAAGGAGGTTAGGTATACGCAAGTAGGTTAGGTACTAGTATATTCAAGGAGGTTATAGAACCTCCTTGGTATACTGTACAAGTAATCTTTACCAAGGGAGAACTCTAAACTGTACAGAACTAAAACTGTTCTGTAGAATTACGAGAAGTTTTGATGTGTTTGCAGTGTAGATTTTGGACATTCTGTTGAAGAACTGTAAAACTAGTTGAAGCAAAGATGGCGAGTTCTAGGGTTGCCAGTAAGTTTCGCACAAGGTTTGATTACCGAGGATACGAAGTCGCGAAATGGTTTCCAGGGCACATGGCAAAAGGTTTGAATAGGATGCGGAGGCAACTGAAGGGAGTAGACTGCGTCCTGGAAGTTCACGACGCCAGAATTCCGACATCCGGACGAACGCCACGTTTCCAGGAAACTCTAGCCGCTCGTCCCCACCTGCTCGTGCTCAACAAGATAGACCTCACCGACTTGTCCAGGAAAAACGAAATCGAGGAAAACCTACAACGGCAGAACGTGGAACACTTAACCTTCGCGAGCTGCTGCTCCTTCAAGGACCACGACGTCAAACAGATCATGCCCAAGGTGATGGACATCTTGGCTTCGTCTCCCGACTACTACAAGGAGGAGGATGAAGATGTTACACTGATGGTGATCGGGATCCCGAATGTCGGGAAGTCGTCGCTCATCAACGCCTTCCGCAGGATGTACCTTAAGAAGGGGAAAGCCACGCCCGTGGGGAAGGATCCGGGGATCACGCGGAGCGTCCTGACTAAAATCCGAGTGTCGGACAGGCCGTCTGTGTTCCTACTCGACACGCCGGGCGTGCTCTCTCCGAACATCCCCGACGTGGAGACGGGATTCAAACTGGCTCTCGTCGGCGCCATCAAGGATCACCTGGTCGGGGAAGACTTCTTGGCCGACTACTTGCTCTTCCGTCTTAACCGTGCGGAGAACTTCCGCTACGTGGAACAGTACAAGATGCAAGGGCCGTGTGACCACATCTTAAAGATGCTGGGCCACATCGCGGTGACGATGGGAAAGTCTCGCAAGATCAAGATGGACTCGGGGACCGGGGCTGTGATCGTGCACCAGCCTAACTTCCAGGCTGCTGCGCTGCAGTTCCTGAGGGACTTCAGACAGGGGGCGCTAGGGCCTGCCATGCTCGACTGAACAGACACGGGGCGCTAGGACCAGCTATGTTGGACTAAACAGTCAGCAAAGCTGCAGCTGGTTTGATTGAACACGAAAACAAAATCACCAAACCAAAGATCAGACTTGTGGAAGGAGTCAGTAGTGCCCCAGAAAATGGGAGTTTATTTTACAAAGACTTGAAGGAAATACATGTAGGACAACTGTAATTGTTGTTTTCAAAAGTATCATGGGAAAAAATGTATCATAATGATATCATTGTCTGGCAATTATCATAATTGGTAGGCATAAGATCAATGTCAAGTTGGGGTAAAGGCTTTCTCCATTCCCTCCCACTATTGTGATTGACCAGAAGTTCCTGAAAGGCATTTGCAAGTCAGTGTGTATTCCAGAATCCCTTTCTGGTACTTCCATGACATGTCACTAGACAAGATTAGACTAGATGTAGTTGTAGAGTTAATAATATTGTAGATGCTAATTCTGGTACATGTGTTTCTGGGAATGTATTCTCTTCCAATGGATGGTGTAGCAGGAATCTGAAGTTTTGAAATACAACAGACTGATTATCTGCATTGGTACTTTGTGTTTTTGTGCACTTCATTGCCTTCATTGCAAAAAAAAGGGTCAGGGATACATGCATGTTCGTGTCTTGGGCATATGCATGTAGGTACCAGAGTTTTACACTGGCAAGTAAAAGGTTGGCAATAACTTCATAAAGGTTACTGCAAGGTTTGATTAAAGAATTTTGAGGGATTGGGTTTGGACTTATTTTTTAAGGAATGATTAACAAATGTCCTGATTAAATCAAGCTCCTGGTTGCCTTGGTGAAAGTCTAATAAGATAGGTCAAAAGCAAGACAGAAAGTCTTATTTAGCTTCACACTTTGTTACACCATTTATTATCATATCAGCTCAAGTCTAGAAATCAGCAGAACTGGCTAGTGTATGAGCCATGCCCTTGTTACGTTTGGTCCAGTCAAGGACGTTATGTCTAGAAATATGATGTCCTTCACCATTTCAGTTCCATGAGTTGAAAGAGGACAATCATCAATAAATACATGACTTACAAAATATTATCTCTGCCCTAACTCAGTAGTAAGTTTTTAATGATGATAACACCCATCACACTATTACTAGTTGAAAAGAGCTAGAGGAATGTCCCCAATACAATGAACCTGTATATACTGTACATCTGTCTTCCCTGTCATGAACAGTGGAAGGTTAGCTCTTCGGTGAGCTAAACTGGTTTGATATCACTCTCACACAATACAGTATTCTATATCAGTTATTATCTATTACAGTCCTTACTGACATGTTGGCAACTGCCTGGCTAAATATTACAACTTTTCAGCCACTGTTGGACAGCAAAACTTGGACAGACTTCATAATTGTGTTGGAACAATGTTCCTAGTGCAGGGCTCCAAATACAACCTGCATATGCAGGTTAGTGTAGGTAAAACTGGAGCTGTACAGGTATTTCTGATGTCAACCTGCACTGGCCCATGTACTGGGTTTATATACATGTAGGTGTATGTGGATTTTCATTAGCTGTGCTGACTGTCACCACATATGAAGTACGTATAAAAGAAATAATGGAGGTGGTTTCTGAACAGTTTTTTATGATCCATACTTGCAAAATTCTGAGTGGTGTAGGTAAAATTTGTCTGGTGCAGGTTATTTTCGATGTTAGGCAGAAAAAAGTATTTCGAGCCCTGCTGATGTCTGCTATGACTAAGTCTTGATGTTGTCCTTCCTGTAGTTTTCATCCCAGTTGCTATGAGACAGCATGTCAGCAGAACGTACTGCGCCTGCGCAAACCACGTAATGTCTTGTGCATAGCACTTTGGCAGAACATCACATTTAAGGTTGTGCTCACGTATTTTAGGATGACATCCCGTCTATAGTTTTGAAATGCTGTGTTGGAAAAGATATCGTCTACAATGGGAAAATTTCTGATGCAACGTTGACCAAACATTCAACGAAAACTCCGGGTTTCGTTTAGGCGCAGTATGTTGGCAGAACAGTTCTGCCAACATGCTTGTTGGAACAGAGTTCAGCCATCTGCTATGACTTGATGTTGTCCACGATGCTACACATGAGTCTGTCCTTCCCGTAGTCTTCGTCGCGCTTGCTCTGCGAGATTCCCGCCTGTCGGTTCAACTCCTGAAGGTTCGGCTTCACGTCCTCGCCGTCAGAGGCGCCCCCTATGTCCTCGGGCATGGACTGCACGCACTGCTTCAGCATGTCTATCACACGGTCTAGGTGCTGCTGGAACCTGGGGTGGAGAGAAACAGAATGAACGTGTGCTGCAATTTTCATAAAAGAAGCTAGATGGCACTGCTGCATAGCCAGGATGCAGGTGGCAGGCCAGTGGATAGCAAGTGGTGATACTTGGATTTCAGTTTCCCATTTTGTCTTACTCTTCACTCTGCTGCCTAACCCTATGACTACAGCAATAGTGTTAAGACTACTACTACTAGTACCCATTGTACCACATGAGGCACTCTCCATGCTGTTCAATTGTATGATTCTTCCAGAGATAGAGTACTGCAGTACTGTTTTGGCAAACTGTCAGAGGCAAATGTGCTTTTGACAATCTTCAAAAATTCAAACACTGGGCAGCAAGGCTTGCCCTTGTTTTGTCAGGGAGATCACATGTAGATGAAGAACAGTTCTAGGTTCAGGGCTCCAGACTAACTCTTTCACTGTGCTCCCAACCCAAAACATTTGGGCGCACCAGCAAAAATCTAGGCGCACCAGCAGAAAAAATTATCCTATTGACGTAATTTGCAGGACTTTGCACGAAATGTTGAATACTGTGTTCAGGGTACGACACTGCCGGCAAAGGTAAAATAATACTTGCTGCTATTTGCATGTATAGAGAAATGTATCCTTTTATTTACTACATTGAACCAAAAAGGTCAAACCTCCTTGATTGAACATGAGAAAATTTTGCGTTTATAGGCGCATTAAAACAAGTTGACTACGGATGAAACTTCTCTATGAACATTTCCTAATGGAAAATGGGTCATTATTACCACAAAATGTGTAGCTTTACTTGGGTTTGGAAGCCCTTATTTTGAAAAATGATTAAACGTAACTTGATTTTTTCTAGGAGCACTGTGCGCCTATGATTTCAAATCTAGTCGCATTCTCGAAATTCTGGGCGCATATGCGCCTAAAACAGGCGCAGTCACGAGCGCTGAGGTTGGAAATCTCTGGCATTCCGTCAGAGATGAAACAGACCTGTCGGCTGTCTCCAGTCTCTGCCATTTCATTTCTGTGGTCTGTACTCGTATTCTTTTCTCAAGTTTTGCTGTAAGACTCCAGGACTCACAAGCACACTTACAGGAATATGGACGTAACTAGGGCTTTGAGCTTAAAGCTGAGCTTTATAATACATGTATATGCTTGTTTTATATGACTACAGTAATAGTACTAACCTGTCGGCCGTCTCCAGTCTCTGTCGTTTCTGCACCTCCATCATGACGCGGAGAGTCTCCCGCGCCTGGTGCGGCCGGTACTCGTTAATGAGGTGGTGCATGTGGATGAACAGCAGGTTCAGGTCATCGATCTTCTCCTCCCTTTTTGATGAGGAAACAACAAAACAGAAGTAAGACTAAAGACGTTACAACTTAGCCTGGGTACCATCCTCCGTAGTTTTTGCCGCTCCCAAAGGTCGCTAGGTGGCTAGCGACCTTTGGGAGCGGCAAAAACTACGGAGGATGGTACCCAGGCTAGTTACAACTAGAACAGGACAGATAAAAAATCTTATCTATGGTTCCTTTTCCAAACATTTACACAGAATCAAGTTGTCCACTTTCTCCTCCCTTTTTGATGAGGAAACTACAAACAGAGACTTTGCAACTATGACAGGACATACATGTATAAAAAATCTTATCTATGGTGTTTCTTTAGCAAAGCAAATGCATTTAATGTTTCCCTTCACATGGTCTAGCCTAACAAACTACAGTTCTGTTCAGTCTTACTCAAACACATGGTATATTATGGTGACCAGCCCCTCTAGCTCTGTCCTGCCACTTACACCACAGGGTGTCAACAGCTACCATGGTGACAGTCATTAACCTTATGTGTTTGGAGAAGAATAAGATGGAGAAACAGAGCAAAAACAAGATGTTTTCCTTCTGCAAAGGTAAACATTACTAGTCCTCAGACCTGTGAGATGTGTTGGGTGACTCGAGTCGTTTGGTATGATATAACCACTTACTGCCAAGTGCCTGCAAAACTGGTGTGTTACGACAAAGGGCTATTCAGCTTTACAATAAAGAGGTTCACAAATAAGAGAACACATGCCCATCATCAAAGTTGTAGACCCCTAATGCGTAAACAGAACATGTCAAATATTTTCATTTCTATGTTTTATATTTTGAATTTCTACGTTTTGACGGAGGTGGGTGGGACTATGGTACTAGTATCCTCCAACACATTTTGTTTACCTCTCGAGGGCCTTTGTATGCACACTCTTATTTGTGAACCTCCTCATACAGAAAACGGACAGTAACTACTAGCTAGTCCTCAGACCTGCGGGGAGTGTTTGGGGACTTGATGAGAATGTCCAGCAGGTCCAGGAAGTTGACCAGGATGGAGTGGTTCAGCTTCTTCAGCTCCAGCTTGTGGTCAAACTTGTCGGGGTGGAGCCGTCGGATTCCCTATAGAAGATTTGCAAAGTTAGACGTGTTCTGTTTTTTTGGCCAGTCGTTATGCAGAGTAAATTTCTGTTGAAGATATGGCATGTATATGTACATGTACCTGAACAACTTGACAAAGTAACATGTGGTTTTCAATGATATATTATTTAGACTGCTTTTACCTGGGTGCCATCCGATTAGTATAACGGCTACCCCAAAAAAATAAGTATCTTATGCTGAAAACCTATATAAATATGATTTCGAGATGATCTCAATTCAAAGATGGTGCTGATTTCAATATCTACAAATACAATGTTTTCCTCTTTTTTCAGCACGAAATTAATCTTTTTGGAAGTAATAACATGTAACACATTTTTAGTAACAAAACAAGTCAGATAAGCCATATACTTGAGTGTAAGTCTATTTAGGTACAGTACCGGTACATTGATGTTCCGGTTTTTGGACCTGTACCTAAATGGTTTTCACAGTACTGTACCCAGTACCGGTACGCTGCTCTATGAGCTCAGCTGACCTGTGACTCCAGCGGCCGGATGATCTGGTCGTCCACCTGGTAGTCGCTGCCGAACATGGAATACTGGTCTGTGATTGGTGGGGGCGGCGGGGGCGCCAGCCCGCGGGAAACGTTCTCCGTGGTGTACTGGGAAACGAACTGCATGGGGGGGAGGGGCATGGCGCTCACCCCAGCCTCACCCTCACCTTCTGCCATCTTCTGTAGGGAAGAGAAAACGTGAACAGACTGTAAAATTGTGGTGTACTCTGACTTATAGACTAACAGGGGTTGGGGGTGGGAGCCTTCTTCTGTCAACTTCGGTAACAGAACAGAACATCAAGCAAATCATCAAGCTTCATAATGCTCTTACTTCATAGATTCATAGTATAACACACATACAGACAGTCACACAAATATACACACTTACACACACACACACACACACATACACACACACACACACTCACACACACATAACTGTTTAATACATGTTTATGTAGTGTGTGTGTCTTACTATGTTCTACATAGTAAGAGCACTATGAAGCTTGATGTGTGCGTTATGACCCTAAAAAAAGCGACCCTAATATATGACAAAGGGTAAAACCAAGGAGGTTAGAGGACTAACCTCCTTGGTAAAACTAAGGAGGAACCTCCTTGGTAAAACCATCTCTTTTCTTACCTTTTATAACTCCATGGTAAAACAAAAACTCCCATCCCTTGCACGTGCATACATGCCCTATAATTTGCGTTTTACAAAAAACAGGAAGGAAATAGAACTTAAATTAAGTACCTTAACTTCTAGAAGTCACGAGAAAGTTGACGATTCTGCTACAACATCTGCAAAATCAAAGAAATCGCCTTTGATGAGATGTGCTTTCGGTGCTTTCGGTGATTTTTTTCAAGCATCCGCCATGACAGTATCAGGCGAGTTCATTTCAATTCCAGGGGTGATTCAGAGAATATCAGAAGAATAAAGATATCGACATACAAACGCATTCGGATGTAAAAAGAACAAAATATATTTTATAGATTATTGTTACATTACATTACTAAGTATTTCCCTCAAATTTGTTCATAATATTAACAGCGAAATATTTATTTTTAGAGTCCCCATACAAAAATACTCGTTTCCAAAAAGTTGACCAATCAGACGCCGGTCTGAGAAAGGGGGTGCCCATTTCCGAGGCCGCACATTGCGACACAGTAACTTGTAAATCTTGTTCAGTGACTTCCTGATCACATCCCTGGATTTTTCACGCCCCCCTTGGCTTCCACTGATCCAGTTTTAATCCAGATTTACAGGTAAGACGGTATATTTACTTCTGTAACCACCCAAGAAGCTAAAGAAATGATCTTTCGAACTAGATCGTCCTGCAAAACTTACCCGGAAGTAAAAGTACAGGAGTTGTCGAAAGATCAAAGATCAGATATAAGCATATAATGTAATGATTGTTTACCCCTATTTGATATTTAATACTTTTAGGAGTAAATATATCAGTTAGCACTGCCATAGCAGTTACAGCTAAGAGCTTATAACATTATTAACTTGTTGGGCATATGATGACTTTCATAGCAAAGTTTAAGCAAATAAATTGCAAGCTGTGCAAAATTTAATATACAATGTACATGTCTGTAACGATAGCTTTGACACAGTTTCAACAGACCTCTAGATTTAGATTGATCAATTATGAGGTTATAGTCCACTATAACCTCCTTGGATTGATACAAACAAAGGACCCAGGATGATTGCCAAAGTCCCAGTAAACAACACAACACAAATGACTCATCAGTTCTTAACTTGGACTTTATTTCCTTAATAGTTTAAGACAGCTGCACTTCCTTGAATGTTTCCTGCTGGTTGAAGTGTGTCCCAAGTTTCTGTCTGACTCACTGGGTTTCAGTTCATTACCTCTGGATATGGAAGTATTGTTTTGGGTGGGTAGTTTGGTCTGTGGGTTTGTGTGTATGTTTGTCTGGACAGAGTACTGGGTTGACAGCACATGGGTCAGGGGGAAGATTGATTGGCAGAATGACACCTGAGGACAACTCTGGTGAGCATGGTACCTCAAGATTATGTCCATTTATTAATTCTATGATCTCTCAAGGCTTTTTTTATTTTTTGCCCCAGTTATTACTCATGTCCACAGATTAACCATAACAGCAAAAAGAACATGAGCTCTGGAGTTCAAACAAACATTTTAAGGTCTATAATCTGCTTTACTCAGTAACCTGAACCACTGTACTTATTTTTTTCGGTGATCACTAATCCCCTTCAGCACAGCAAATATCACAGACCATTGCACACATAAAAGCAGCCTTCAACTTCAGAAGCAGTAATTGTCATTCACAACTGTGGTGAGGCATGATTTTTTTTTTCAAGTACTAGTAGCTACTAGTGCAATGCAAGTGCTCAGAATCGAGCTAGATGGTCATAAAAGCAGCCCTGAGTCTTCTTCTTTTTCTGTCATTCTCAACACTGATGTGAATCATAATACTTTTTCAAGTATTACTACTATTGCAATGCTTAGGTGCAGCTAATTCAGCTAGATGGAGGACTACTCTCCACCAGACTCCTTTGCAGGTTGAATAAATAGAAGAAATCGGCCTAATAAGGAATATAATTGGTCAGGGGAGTTACCGGCCATAGAAGAACAAGTTTGCCTACCCCTGGCCAATTACTAGTACATGAAATGTATATTCCTTTTTTTGCCGATTTCTACTATTTATTCAGCCTGCAAAGGAGTCTGGTGGAGACTTATTGAGGACAGTCATGGGTAGCCTAGTGTTCCACATGGGGCCATTAGGGCCCAAGTGAGTAACGCAGCTTTGCTGCAGCTTGAATATAGGGGCGGCTCACACGAGACCGGGTTCGCTGGGCTTCCACTCCAGCCCCCAAAATTCATATTTATAAATGCAGAGATTCCAATAGAATAAATTTTCAGTCCTTTATCAAATTTGTAAATTACTTTGAAAAATGTCAATATCTTATTGCTACAAGGAGAGGGAAGATAGGAGGGCACCAAGGAAAATGGGGAACTTTATGTAATTGATACATATCATCCTTTGTTCCACCAAATAAAATAGAAATACTCTCTAAGCAGAGGTTGCAGCCAGGGATTATTTTGTAGCCTTTTCTGTGATTCTGTGCTAATCACTAGTACTGTGCCCGCAATGTCCTTTATCAAAGGGAGGAAGGAAGAAATTGTGGCCACTGCTAGCGAAACAATTAGAATTGTAGAAAGGCTGCAAAAACAACAATAACTAACCAACCTAAACCTTTGCTCAGAGACTGTAGAGATTGCTTAACAGTAAACATTCTCAAATTGCTCTAGAGGGAACTTAGGAACACTACATTTGTTACTGCTTTAAATGATTTTGCAAAAGGTTTGGGAATTAAATCTCAACTTCCCCTAAAGCTAAGAATGTACAAACAACCTACACTTTGACCTGTTGGACCTGTTGGAATGTGCACCCAACTGCCCTCAGGTCTGGACCAATTGTTCTTTTGTTGGGACTCAGCTTGTCAAAACATCCTGTTTAATTTTATGTTTGGCCTTTAAGGGGAACTGTGTATGTGTCCTTTGTTTTGCTTTGACCAAAAAATTGACTTTAATAATGGGCGAAATCCCCTTGAAACCATAGTATTGAGGTGCAAGTATTTCATGTGAACTTCAGATTGGAAAACACCAACTTTACAAAACTACTTGCCAGCTCAGTTTGGTAGGTGATGCTGTGACTCTGTCAGTTGTCCAGACAAAGATACAGAGTACTTTTTAAAGTGTAGAAACCAACTATTGATTTAAATGTAATGATTTGTTTGAAATTACTCTTCAGTCAATCCTTTTAATCAAAACTGATTGTTGCTCTTTAATCTTTTTTAGAAGCACCTGAGAAATTTTGTACAATGACAATCAAATTTAAAGTATAATTTAGATCTGTAAAATTAAACCACTGTTTGAATCAAACTTGGTTTTTCTCTCTTGATACCTTTTACAGGAGCTCCTAAGATTTTTAGATTAGGAAAAGAGATCAGCCCCACTGCTGCATGTAGGCAACAGTGTCACACCTATAGTATCCAGTGTTCTTCTACTTCTCAATACTGCCCACATCACAGACTCTATTTCTACTACAGAAGCCTATAAGTTGAACAGCTATGGAGAGTAGAGACGAAATCAAGGTAGGCCTTTTGTTCAGGTGTTTTAGACACGTAGGTTTTTTAGACAGTCTGCAAATGTACAATCAATATGTTGTGTGCATTGAACTTTAGGTACAATGTATGGCACCTTTCAATTCTGTTATATAACCATATATAAGACCTTACAAGACTATGTATGAGGTGAGAATTTACTTTTAAAGTTATCGGTAGAATGTTTAACAGCTAGGCATTTTAGTAAATATTGTCCTATATGTACAATTCAGGGTTTGTCAACCTGATATTTGCCAGTTTGAATTTCTTATTAGAAGTTTGTCTTCATCAGATCTTCATAGCTTATTAACAGCTCTTTAGGGGTTGAATTACTGCAGCCATATTAAAATTTCAGCCTGCCAAAATTGAATCTTCAAGTACATGTAGTAAAAATTTTTTTTTCTTTGCAGGTTTCAATGATGACAAAGAGAAACTTGGGAAAGGGAAAGATTCCGATTCAGGACTACAAGGACCGTGTCTTCGTTCTGACCAAGGACAAACTGTCGTATTACGAGGGAAACTTAAGTGTAAGTATTGATTATGACTTGCTCTCCTCTAACAAAAATTCTGTCAAAACTGACCAAGGATAAACTGTTATATTATGAGGGAAACTTAAGTGTGCAGTGTACGAAATACTTTTTTGAGCCAGGTTGCCCAGTGGCAACCTAGAATGAAAGCTAGGTTGCCCATGAAAATTCCAGGTTGCCCCAAATTTAAACTCTTCTACATTATCATCAATATGATTAACTTTGTTAGAAGGCAATGTGCATTTATACATTTCTGACACAGAGTTGTTCCCCCTTACCTGAAGTGATGAGTTCTTCCAAGGGAACTTCTCAATAAACAGTTCCCAATGGAAGAAAGGGACATCCTTACCATAAAATTTAGGTAGTGCACTGGGCTACCTGGTTGTAAAAATAGGTTGCACCAAGCAAAATATTGTTGCACAGTGCAACTGCATGGGCAACCTAGTATTTCGCACACTGGTGTAAGTATTGATTATGACTTACATTTATTTAACCAAAATTCAGGCAAAACTGACCAAGAAAGCCCCCCATTGGACGGATAAAATCTGGCCTTTGTGGACAGGTGGTTACTACAGACAGGATTCTTAATGCTTGTGTCAATGGGAAAAATTATCTAAGGGCCCAGGAAAGAGTGGTCACATTGGCCAGGTGGTCCTTATGTGAAGGTCAGTTGTACAGGTTTGACTGCACAGCTCTGTCAATTTTCAAGGAAGTTTAGCCAAGCAAAGAGTTGATGCTTACTTGTAAACTTTTTTTTCACTCATTAACAGAAACGTGGGAAGCTGAAGGGAGAAATCCCCCTGCCTGCAGTCAAAGTGATAGAGAAGGTTGATGACGGCTTACTCCCAAAGGACAACTGCTTCCAGGTATGTAGCCTTCAGAAAAAACAAAATTTATCATGTTGACTTTTATGATCAATGGTTTTAAAGTTTGTTTGGGGAAACTGTAGGTTTGCAGGTTTGTTAGGACTTATACATGATGGTGTACAGACTTAAGCCAAGCAGTCACATTACATTACTGTGCAGTACTGACAGTAACAATACAGTAGAGTGCAGTACCAGACAGTATTAAACAATACATCACTGTGCAGTACCAGACAGTATCAATACAATACTGTGCAGTACCTGACAGTAACAATACAGTATTTGTTTCATAGGTTTGTTATAAGAACTTGCTGGACCCGTACATTACGGCTTATAGTAGCCAAGTAGTCACATTACAGTACATGTGCAGTACTGGACAGTAACAATACATCACTGTGCAGTACCAGAAAGTCCCAATACAGTACTTTGTTTTTCAGGTTTGTTACGAAGACTCACTGAACCTGTACATCATGGCCAATGATAGCAAGGAACAGGAGGAATGGGTCAGTCTGGTACAGGAAGGTCAGTCGGTGTTTTATCTCTGTCTCCAAAACTGCAATATTGTTTTTGCTCAGTTTCTTCTTCTTCCTCTTCTTCCATTCCAAACAAATAACTTCAATGGCCTGGACCAGATGTCTGTCACCATGGTAACTGGTGCTGTAACAGACACCCTGTGGTGTTGGATTACATTATGTAACAAGTGGCAGGAGTTAGAGGGGCTGGTCACCATAGATATGAATATATGAATAACAGGCGACACTTTAAATCCGGAACAACACTTTAAATCTGGACAACTTTGATTATTAAGACATAATCATAAGTGTGAGAAGGAAACTTAATATTCTAGATTATCACATACTACATGATAACAATTATGTCTACTAGGTAACATTGGTAGGTCCCGGTGGACTAGGTCAGTTCTGCAAAATTCTGCATCGGAGCGCAATTTAAAGTGTTGTTCCGGATTTAAAGTGTTGTTCCGGATTTAAAGTGTCGCCTGTTGAATGTGTTTGAGTAGGATTTTTTTATTTATTTATTTATTGATTGATTGATTGATTGATTGATTGATTGATTGATTGATTGATTGATTGATTGATTGATACAAACTTGTCTTACAGCTTGTAAGAACAACAAGTGTCTCCTACCCATGTTCCACTGCGGGGTGTGGCAGGGCAGCAAGTGGTCGTGCTGCGAACAAGTCGACAAAAACGCGCCCGGCTGCCGACAGGCCTTCAGCCAGAGGTCACCTCCAGAGATACAGAGTAAGGGAGAAATTTTTGTGTAGATTGTCCTGTATATAGAAGCAATAGAAATATTCTTTTAAGTGAATTTCCTCACTTTGAATACTTGAATTGTAAAGAGAAATTTATGTTACTTACATCTTTCGATAAACCTGTCTCAATGAATCCTACAGCCTCCTACTGATTTATACAATTTTTACCAAGAAGCGAGGGGAATCGGAAAGTACCAGAGTATGCTGTTTACATTGTAGTATATTTTATGTATGATTGTCAACATCCAGTACTTAGCCCATTGTATAATAAAGGTCTCCATTTATTCATTCAAAAACGGAAAAGAAAACATATTACACACAATTTGCACCACCTTTAAAGGGTAAAAAATGTCAGGCTCATCATATTGCTGGTCATGAAATAAAGGTATTTTGATCCTTGATAGTTCTGACAGGACCCACCTGTAATGTTTTTTTGCTGTTTTACACAGACGGCAAAAAACAACCGGCCACTAACATCACCAAAATGCCTCTCCCTCCACCCCCTGTACCTCCACATACCAAAAGAGAGGTAAGGAACAAAACAACCTTGACTGAATGTTTAACCTTCGTTTGTTTGTTTGTTTGTTTGTTTGTTTACTTGAATTTTCCATATTATGTTACAATGGACAGGAGACAAAACCTGGAGATCACCTAAATACAAGTTCTCTCCCCCCGAAAGATGCTAAGTAAAAATAAACATGAATGTTACATGCTGTACATACAACAATACTACATGTACACCAACATTTTCCACACTATATATAAAGACTACATGTAACTCTTGAATTAAAATGAGAAGAAATATAGCATTACTTACATGTACACAGGATGTTCCATCAGACAGTTTCTGAGAAATTCGTGTGAATTGTCAGGGCTAAACGAAGCGTTTAACACGACAAAGTGATGACAAAGGGAGAGTCTGGTTTTTCTAGGTATTACTGTGCAGCCTCTGAAAGTGGGATAAGGCATTAAGGGTCACAGTGCTACAAATAGAGAAGAAAGACCGGTTCCTTAATCATACGCGTCATGTATCGTGCATGTAGTACAATACCCGGGCACAGTGTTGGGCACAGACATACTGTTCCCACGCTGCTAAGTGAGTCAAACAAGCGGCATTTTCAGATTTAGTCAGTTTTTTAGTCCGTTTGGAGTGCCATGGCGTTGGACTATAGAAACAGGTACAGGTACTACAAGTACTCCCAGCCCCAAACGGTGAGTGGATCAGTGAATAGGGAGGTAAAAATTAAATGATAGTTACTGTTCCGAAAATAATTTCATCAGGTTGGTAGAACATAGGATATTGGGATTTTCTTCTTATGCAACCAGTGATGCCTTTCACCTGCTTAGCTTCAAGAAGCAGTACTCCAGTCAGAAGCTCTGAGGAAGGTGTCTGATAGACATTGAAAGGGTTAACAGGTGAGAGACACTCCTGGTTGTGTAAAAAGAAAATCCCTATATCCTGTGACAATTGGCGTTGAACATTGAATGTGCTCTTTTTGAGCAGGAAGTTGTGGCAACCTAAATTGTTATAGGGCAAAGCAGAATGAGACCCAAAGAATGCAGCCATGTTGGTTTGGTATGATCATGTCTTAGACCGTGCCAGTTTTCAAAGGACTCAAAACCTGCTACCTTTCTGCAGCTCCCTGCCCCCCCTCCTGCCAAAGTGGTAGTGGCCGTGTACGATTACGAGCCATCCCAACCGGGAGACCTCGAACTGAAGAAGGGGGAGGAGTACACGATCACCGACAACTCACGGACTCACTGGTGGAAGGCACTCAACAGGGAAGGGTTAGTCTCAACACTTGTTTGTTTGTTTGTTTGTTGTGTGTATGATGACAAGTCATAACAGACAAGTCGAGGACTCACTGGTGGAAGGAGCTCAACAGGGAAGGGTTAGTAACAACCTTTGTTTGTTTGTTTGTTTGTTTGTTTTTGTGTGTGTATGATGACAAGTCATGACAGACAACTCCAAGACTCACTGGTGGAAGACTCCCAACAGGGAAGCATCAGTACAAACCTTTGTTTGTTTGTTTGTTTTTGTGTGTTTTCTAAGTATATGGGCGTGGTATCAACAGTAGACTTAAGTGTTTTCAAGACAATCATTCTTTTTTTTTTCTACCTTGAAGGACTCAAGGATTCATTCCAAGCAACTATGTACAGGAGAAGACTGAAAAGGGCCTCATAGGAGAAGGGTGAGTGATATAATTTATCATTATTATTATCATCATTATTAAACGGTAATGCTGTGTACCATACCTAAATGTAGTGCAGTTTGTTTGTAAGCTGATAGGTGTCACTCTTAATTTGTCCCAACTCAGTGCACTGTGGCTGAGCAGAGCATGGCACAGGTTGAAATAATGCAACAGAACCAAATTTTGACAAAAGATTATTGAAGTAATCAGACTAATAGGAATTGTACATCAGAATACAAATGTATAATGTCATGTATTTAGAATTGTTGGCTGCATGTTTAATAAAAAATAATATTTCAATCTTATATTGAGGGAAATGTAAGAATCCTTCTGTTGTTCTGTCCCCAACAGGTGGTACTGTAAAGACATGTCCAGGCAGCGAGCAGAGGCTTTACTAAAACAGGAGGTCAGAATTTTCCTGATTCATGCATTTCCTCTGCTTTCGGAGGTTTTGTTTTCAGTGTGTTTGTGTGTTTGCTTGTGTTTCTGTAGTTATTTCCACACGCTAGGCGTGTCAGGGACACGTACTGGCAGGAAGTTACAATTAAAACAAGAAGCCATAGGCGACAATTCTCCGTGAAATTTTATAATTTGCAGATTGGGAGGTGGTATTGGCACTGGCATGCCTGCAGACGACGTATAAAATTACATGCCGATTGAACAAAGGGGACCGTGGGTTTTAGCTGCGAACACGGAAAAACGGGTACCGCTCAAGTCAACTGCTTAACGAAACAACATGATCACAACAGCAACGTTGCACACGGAAAACACCGCCCTACATAACCGCTACGGTAAAAACAAAGACACGTGCACAAAGTTAACTGCGCAACTGGCGGTCAGTCTAAAACCACGTCAACAATTTTAACACTTGCCGCTCACCGGCCGGGCGACAACATTTCATACACAACAGGAAAAATAGGGGGGAGTCACAAATATGGCAATCACCACAATATAAAAAATCAGCCGATAAACAACACTCCGTCCGTTGTTCCAGTCCAAACCGGTCCGACTGAACCAGTACCCACCCTTAGATGCACATCAGGCTCCTGGAATGTGCGAATGTGCGAAAAAATGACTCCAGGACTGTCTACAGGGAACACTCGCATATTAGCGCGACTGGCCATACACCGTGACTGGCCAAGCCCAGACCCTGCAATTAGTAACAGTTGCACATCAATCCGGCCGAAAGCATTGCGTAACACAGGCTCCTTCTTCCTATATTCAGCGCCGTGTTTCGAGAGAATAATACCGGGAAACGATTACTTTTCTTGTTTTGAACGCATAAACATAGATGTACGCTAATCTAGTATACCTGCCATGGCCAGATTATCTAAAGATGTGTGTATTCTGTGTACAATCTACAGAAATGTACATCAGGTCCAATCATCCGATTTTCACGTTTCAGTTTTTTGGACTCGGTTATCGGTATTAACATTAAATTTTTCCTAATGTTGACCTCTGACCACCCCACATATCCGTCCCCATCAGCCCCGCCCCGACTTACTACCGGTGACATAAACGGACGACAACATTTCAACGACATGGGGATGTTTCGAAAATAACCATTTACTCCAATATCAAAACAGCTACGGTAAAAATAAAAAGACGTGCATCATCCCGGACATAATGCAACACCACATGCGAAATTACACAGAAATGCGACGTACGGAAGAATGCGTTTTGGCTGCGAACATCTTCCAAAAAACTTGGCATCTCTTAACCATGGGCAAAAACATCTGGAACCACTTATAAAAACCACCCCGTATCTGCATGAAGTTCCACCCCCCCCCCACTGCTATTCCAAACAACGCGTTTTTCTGGACCATTCCAATTCGCCTCGTAATTGTAGGGGTGCGTTTGCAATATTACATTGACCGCGAAAGCAGCAACGGCAAAAATACACATTCGTGCATCAACACGGGCATGCCCGCAGACGGCGTATAAAATTGCGTGCCGATTACACAAAGAGAACCCAGTGTTTTGACTGCAAACATGAAAAATCAGCCGATTACAACACTCCGTCCGGAGGTCCTGACCTCCTTCACGGAGTAATTAAGTCAAAAGTCCCAGAAAAAGTTACTTCGTGTCGTCATTTTCCTGCTATATGCACATCTGTTGCCATATGATAAATAAAACAAGAAATTTGCAAAGAACTCTACTAATTATTCATATCGAGATCTTTAATTTCTTGTTATATATAATGCCATATATTATACATTATACTAAATCATGTAAATGTACTAGTGACAATATGTAAACCTCTCCATGCTTTAACCTTCTTCCTGCTGCCTAACCCCATAACCAATACAAATTTGGTGCCAAGTGGCTACCTTAGCAGGCTGAAGGTTAAATCCCATGATTGTTGTGTGCCACTGCGCAGGACAAAGAGGGTTGCTTCCTGGTTCGAGACTCCACAGCGAGCCCGGGCAGCCTGACTGTGTCTGTGCTCTGCAAAAAGTAAGGACATGAAAATCTGCTTCTTCACTGTAGCAGTCTTAAGTTTGTATTCCAACATTGTATTGTCATCCAGTCTGATTCATGGCCTTCTGTGTCTTTGTTTTGTCTATCCGTACTAAATGTGCTATCACTGTGTAATTTTATGGTCTTACGTTTAAATTGTAAAATCAACACATTATTCAGAAGTCTGTATGTACTATGTATGTATGTATGACTGAATGAATAACCAAATGAATGAATGAAGCTTTATTAACCTGTCTTGCTTTTAACATGCCCAGCCCATATGGGCTTATAAGACAACAGAAGAAAATAGATGGTACAAAAATACAACGTACATTGCACAATATACCTATTATAGTATTCTAAAGATTTTCCAACAACTTGAGAATCTGTATTTCTGCAGTCCTCAGACGACGGTGCGTCACTACCACATCAAGCAGAACCCCCGCGACTCCAAGTACTTCCTGTCCGAGAAATACACCTTCCCAACCATCCCTGAACTCATCAACTATCACCAGCATAACGGTGGAGGTACGGATCACTCACTCACTCACTCACTCACTCACTCACTCACTCACTCACTCACTCACTCACTCACTCACTCACCATTCAGTTTAACTTCAGTTGGTCCCTGTTTCCCGAGGGTCACACGTGCTTGCACACTGATGCTGAGGCTTGATGGCAGCCCGCCATTTGCTTCTGTCCTGTGTTAAAGTTTTTATTCATTGAGACACATTTGTGGAAGGATTGACATTATAACAGGTGACTATCACCTTTCAAGATGTCAACCCTGTGAACAGACTGTAACTAAAGGTTTTAACCACTCATGCACCTAGGGGTGGAAATCTCAACTGGAACTGGAAGGGATTTGAATTTTCACATCACAGTCAGTTTCTTAGTACAACTGTTCTATTTGGATTGTAATTCATGATTCTTAAAAACGTTTAAGGTTGTTGTTTATCCCTTTTTTTCCAGGCCTTGTGACGAGGTTACGATTGCCGCCGGCAGCCCTTACAGGATACGCACCAGCGACCTTGGGATTCAGTCAAGGTCAGACATCTGTTCTTTATCTAGTCACTGTGTAATGATTCAATAGATGTTATGGACCAATATTCCTCCAAATAGATGTTACGGACCAAAAATTTTAACTTCCTTGTTAATGTACATAACATAGTACAAAAAGAGTGATTGATGTATTGACGTATTGATTGATTGATTGATTGATTGATTGATTAATTGATTGGTTATTGGTTCAAGTGGGAGATCTCATCCACAGAGCTGACATTGATGAAGCCGCTTGGCAGTGGACAGTTTGGGGTGGTGTGACTGGGGAAGTTCCAGGGACGGATTATTGATGTATTGATTGATTGATCAATTGATTGCTATATTGATTGATTATTGGTTCCAGACAAGTGGGAGATCTCGTCCACAGAGCTGACGTTGATGAAGCCGCTGGGCAGCGGACAGTTCGGGGTGGTGAGACTGGGCAAGTTCCAGGGCCGGATGCTCGTGGCTGTGAAAACGATGCGGGAAGGCAGCATGTATGAGGATGACTTCATCCAGGAGGCCAAGACCATGACGTGAGTAGCTCGTTAGACATATGCCTGCCCAACCATAAGGTACTGCAACCGCACGAAACTCATTAGGCATTTTACATTATAATAGCATGTCGACAGAACGTACTGCGCCAGTGCAAAACCCATAATGGATCGTGCATAGCACTTTGGCAGAATGTCTCTTTTTGGTTGTATTTGCATATTTAAGGATGGCATTCTGTCCATAGTTTTCAAATGTTGTGTTGGAAAGCATATCATCTGCAACAGGCAAAATTCTGATGAAACATGGACCAAACATCCAACGAAAACCGTGAAAAATTCAGGATTTGCATAGGCGCAGAACGGTATGCCGACGTGCTGATATAATTATTTGCTTCTTCCAGGTATGGAAGTATTGTTTTGGGTGGCTGAGCTGAAGGTTTGTATGTCTGGTTTTCTGGACAGAGTAGGTTGACAGCACATGGGAGCGGGTAAGATTCTCAGGCAGAAAGTCAAAAGGTCGGACACAGGAAATTTTCACAGCACCAAAATTTTAATCCATAATCTGTTGTACTGTTTCCAGGAAGCTGCAGCACCCAAACCTGGTCCAGCTGTACGGAGTCTGCTTCAAAGAGAGGCCCATCCAGATCGTCACGGAGTACATGTGCAACGGTCAGTTTTCTGCAGCATGTTGGAAAAATCATCTTTTGTAAAATAGTCAAAATATTGACAATTGACAAGTGCAAACAGGTTGCATTCCTGAGTGTAATCTAGTGTAAAATAAAATGAAACTTAACTCCTGTGAAGTCTGAAAAGACCTTAATATCCTGAGGAATGGAGGTTTTTTTTAAGAATGTTCAAATTTTGAGAGGAGGCCAATTTTTACGGATTTACGACAACATGGCTTGTAGCCTGTGACATGTCCAAGTCTTGTTCCAGGTAGCTTGTCCAGCTACCTGTGCAGTAAGAGACAGGTGTCAACAGGTTTTACATGTTCACCTGTTCCAGGTAATATGTTGAAGCTGCCTGCGCAGTAAGGGGCATGTGCCACCAGGTGTTACATGCTCACCTGTGATTCCAGGTAACATGTCCAGCTACATGTACCTGTGCCACAGTAAGGGGCAGTTGTCACCAGGTGTTACATTCTCACCTGTTCACCTGTTATTCCAGGTAACATGTCGAGCTACCTGCGGACTAAGGGGCGAGAACTTGCGGAGGACAGAAGCCCGTTAGTGGACATGTGTCACCAGGTGTGCTGCGGGATGGAGTACCTGGAGAGGAACAAGTTTATCCACAGAGATCTGGTGCAGTCCTTCATCTGCTGTTTATCTTATCAGATTATCTAGTATTTATAAATGTTTTGCTTGCTTTTATTTGCCATGTATTTGAGGAAGAATTTGACTTCAAATACACGTGATGTACAGTTCAGCAGAGAAGCTTTCAGACAGCATCGGCCTTCTTTCATCAGCCCTAATATCTGTTACCTCTGCTAAAAGATTGTCATTTCTTTGTTGGCATCATAATTCGAAAAGCTATTTTTGCATATTTGTGGTAATTTTAATGTAGAAACATTTGGAATGTTTAAAAGGTGGTTCTGATGATTATATTTTGAATTGTTTGAATATTATTTTTCAGGCTGCCAGAAACTGTTTGGTTGGAGAGCACAACATCGTGAAGGTGTCCGACTTTGGTCTGTCCAGGTGAGTCTTTCTTAGAGAGGTTATATAGCGGTTACAACTAAAGTATCCTTTGTTATTTTGGTTTATGTGTTACAAACTTAAGGCCATAAGAAGAAAAAGGAACTGTTTTCCGAATTTGTACAGGTATCTTAAAGATTTTGTTTGTAAAACAGGCACTAATTTTTATGACAGGTACGTGTTGGATGACGAATACACCAGTTCAACAGGCAGCAAGTTTCCCATCAAATGGGCATCCCCGGAGGTCCTCGAGTTCTCCCGCTTCAGCAGCAAGTCAGACATCTGGGCGTTTGGTAAGTTTTCTTTCTGCAGCCCTGAAATGTTTTAACTGTTAATCCATGATTCATGTTTGAAATGAAGCAAATCACCCTTTCTTCCTCCATACACCACCTCTTCGGAGGAAGTTCCACGCTGATAGCTTCTTTCCTAGAACAACATCACTATGGAACAAGCTACCACGTGATTGTTTCCCATATGGGTATACCTTAAACTTTTCAAGTCCAAGATCAACAAACATCTGTCCTCACTGCCTGACAGTGTACAGTAACCCAAAACATTTGAGTGGCTCCCTTGAGCCATGTTTCGTGGTGAACACGAAGTAAATAAATTAAAAAATGACAGGCATAAAGTGTATGTTATGATCATTATGACTACAATGTTTGGTGTTTGATGATGCCATTACTTTTGTGAAGGTTTCAGCTTTTACTAGCATATTGAAACATCCAACTAAATGTATTGATTATACTGTTCTAAAACCAGTCTTGGAGAGACAGACATGGATCAGTATAGTATGATGAAGATATCGATGACTTATCGATGTATCCGTTATGCATTGTAAACCTTATGATTCATCTGCCAAAAAACAGTTACTCAAGCAACTGGATATGATTTTGGAAACGGTCAAATTCATATCCAGTTGCTTGAGTAACTGTTTTTTGGCATATCTTATCACCTGGATGTCTAACCTTCACCAACTTATGATTCATCTTTTCCTCATGCTGCTTTTATAATGGCTTCTTGTGAAATTCCAGTTCTTAAAAGGTTTGACTCAACATTTTCTCCTATGCTTGTAAAAAACTGTTTTGATTCTTTGTTTCACATTCATGATGTCTTCACGTTGTCTCTTCCTGATTTTCCTTCATATTGCATAGTCCAGTAGTTAGTGACCCTGCCTCTGAACCAAGAACGCTCCTTACTTGACACGCACACTACTGTAAAGGGCCACAGTCCTTAGGACAGGACGTCAAGCCGTGGTCCACTGTTCATTATGCTTGTCAAGAAGAACTAAGGGAATTTCCCTGATACAATGAACCAGTACAATATACTGTACATACGATCTGTCTTCTCTGTCACAACCAGTGGCTCAACTGTTCATTGAGTTTATTTCAACAAAACTTGTTTATACGCTCAGATTAATCTTTTCCATTCATGCCTGTTCTTCCCTTTTCTCATCAGGCATCCTCATGTGGGAGGTGTTCACCCTTGGCAAGACCCCCTACCCTAACCTGAACACGACAGACGTGGTGAGACAGGTGACACACGGGAAACACCTGGATCGGCCACAGAGGTGCCCGCACGCCGTCTACCGCATCATGAAGCAATGCTGGGAGAAGGTGAGGGGGGCAAGTGTGACGACTCCACTACAAATCTTCTCTTCAAAATTTTTGAAATAGAATTTACAAAATACAAAAAAATTTCTTTTAGGTCACCTCATTGGGTCTCATATTTTTTTTCAACTCGCTTAAAAAAGAAAGCTTCAAGAGGACCAAGTAGATGCTTTGGTGCACTCAGTTTTATGGAGTAAATACAGTTATATTCAAGTTTTACTCCCTATGTGTTTATGATGACTGCTTGCTTGCACAACTGAAAAGCAGTGCTATGACACTTAGATGGGCCACCCTGGATAAACAAAACACAAACAAACAAACAAAAGAACAAGAACACACTCAATGACATTTTTCCTTGTCTCCTTCCTCAAGGACCCTCTGAGAAGGCCCACCTTTAAGGAACTGCAGGTGCAGATTGAGGATGTACAGGAGAAAGACTACTGTGAGTAAGACACAGTCCTCTGCGCCAAGCTATCACATCAACAATCAACCACTCAATGACGATATGGAGGGAAATTTCACAGCACAGCAGACATCTGTATCAACTTTCTTCAACTAGGGCCCGGTCACATTCATTGTAAGATTGCCGTACGATCGCAAACTGAAAGCATTCTTGGGACAGGCGTGTAAAATTCAGCTGTCTCGTTACTGAAAAGACCGTCTTAGATCCTTGTCTGTGGTTGGTTTCGTCGCAGCCTGCTTGAAAATTCTATTACATCAAAATCATATGACGACTTACTATGAATGTGACCACGCCATCACCAGCTATTGCGACAACAGTGGACCAATCCCAAACAGACAAATTTTACAAACGACAGCACGACAGACAGATGTTTTAACCATTAGCACAACTATTGTAAAGTAACCAAGAATTTCAAGTTTCATACATGCATATACATATATGAATTTTTATAAATTTTTTCTTCTAAGTACCAACCTCATTTTAATCTTTATCCAGATCTGTATTTTATCATACACAGTGTTACATGTTAGTTAGGAATTAATCCTTCTTCACAAGGACTTTCAGTTCATTTTCCAATCAAATGCTTTTTTATTTGTATGTGTGAGGGGGGGGGGCTAGATAACTATGTCATTACTTTTGCCCAATGCTCAGAAAATGTGAATACAATAGATAACTTAAATCAAATGTTTGAGAAGAACCTCACCTCAAGCATCTGACAGATCCCACCACACTTATTGAAAAGAGTGGGAGTTTATCCAGCTATGAGTAGACCAAACCATTCCAGTCAAAATGGGGTAGGGAATTTTTCAGAGCAACCTTCATAACCCCTGCTTCTCCTATTGGGTCAGTTAGTTCTCACTCTCATTGAGTCCAGCTTGCCTCAAGCATTGATGTTTCTGACTTAGGGAGAAGAGATGCTGTTATGTTCCAGTGACCCAAACTTAGTTCAGTGCCTAAAAGTGAAAGCTAAGTGATGTATTAGCCTCGCACCAAGCAAATTTGCTAGAAAAAAAAAGAATGATACATTTGGTACAATTGTCTCTTTTGTTGAAAGGATAATGTGGTAATAGTTTACCTTCTCATACAGTGTTTTAGATTAATTTTTTACATCAGAAAGGATTTCATCATCAGAATTGTCTGCTGGCCTCATGTTATAGGAAATGTTTGCAATGTACATATCATATTACTTAGTACCAAGCTGATTTTATGTATCATATTACCTAAGCAGCTTGCCAATATCTATGCAGTCATTTGATAGGTTTCTAAAGAATTCTTTGACAGATACTGTCCAAGTATTTGTTGTAGAGTAATGTTTTCTCAAAGAAAATGTTATCATTTTTAACCATGATGCTTTTTGATACTTTATACATGATGCTTTGTACTTTGATTCCAAATCAATCATTAATTATCGTTCTTCCTAAATGATAATACATCAAGATTTGTGACAGGTTTATAATGATTCTATAAAAATATTATGATATCAACATATGCAAGGTTATTATGTTTATATTGCTCATAATCAAAATTTTATACAAGAGAAAATGTATAGAGTTACAATCAGAATTAAAGTTTACTTAAACCTATGTAAAGAGTGAGAAATGTTTAACATTCACGTCAAACAACTGTAGTTATTATCTTATCAAGTAGCCAGCTGCCGCCGCGCCGCGTGCCTGTGAAGCTGGTGTGTTACGCCAAAGTGCGGTTATACCGGCTATATAAATACAGATACAGAAGTAGAGCACTAGATATACATTGGCCTTGTAAATAAATAAAAATGGATGAATGAATGAATGAATGAATGAATGAATATATAAAGAAAGTAAGTAGCTATAAGTCTCTACCCCCCCCCCCCCCCGACTGCTACAGCATGACCCACATTTACAGCCTACTTTTTAATGGTAGTTCTATGGGTCTTTTTCCCGGAAATAACCTTGACGTTTTTATGTCTTCCTGAGAGGAAACAATAAGAAACATCAAGAAGTGCTTTACCGGCATCTCGTACTTTCCCAAGGAAATACACACCACTTTCAGAAGTACCCATGCGACCTCTACAAATAGGTACAGCGTAGCTTGCGTTAAAACTATCGCAATCATTCCCTCGCAATCATTACAGCCTATGTCCTTACTTTTACAACTTCCCTTTCCGGAAATAACGGAAGCATTCTTATGTCTTTCCGGGAAGGAACACATAAAATCGAGGTGTGGAGAGTATTGGGTTCTCTCCTTAGTGCTGAAAACTGTATTTTACCTTTCCGGCCCAAACCACCCTACGCGCTCCAAGGGCCAAGCGAGTACCTGTACTTTGTTCCAAAGTGTGGCTTTGAGACGACACCTGGTGTCCTGGGACATGAAACTAGAACGCTGATCGCTGTCCTTGGTACTGAACTGAAATCACAGCCCTTTCTAACCGCAGACAAAACCACTTTCAGAATTTCTTACACCTTCCTGCTCTGAGACAACACGCGAAACAAGAGCGCTGAACGCTGTCCTTGGTGCTGAACTGAAATCACAGTCCTTTCTAACCGCAGACAAAACCGCTTTCAGAAGTTCTTACACCTTCCTCCCAAGCCGACACGACGCTGCCCCTGATAGAAGCGGACCCACGTCACCGGAACCGACTGACGCAGGCTGGGCGATCTTCCGTTAAACCCCAGACACCCCGGGTCTATTCACGGCAGTAACTACCGCTAATCGCCATCCTCCCACTCACAGGAACTACCCACTATCGTCCGCTGATTACAACAGTTACAGTTCCGTTTTGTGATCGTACATAAGGGCATTCTTGGGATAGTCGTGCAAATTCAGCTGGCTTGTTCCGGAAAAGGCTGCCTTAGATCCTTGTCGGTGGTTGGTTCTGGTTTGTGCGTAAGGGCCTGTTCACAGTCATCGTACGATGGCAGGCTAAGCTTAAAGGGCAAGGGAAAGTAGTATATGTGTCATACAAAATTAAACTGTCTTTTTACGGAAAAGCGCTAGCGTAGGCTGCCTATAGGTAAGGTTGTTGTTTCTGCAACAGAACCAAAGAAGTAATGCAGTCTGGATGGGGTCGCTACAATTAAGGAGAAAGGAAGTAAAGAAAGTAGCGCACGTCAAAATCCACTCTTTCCCATCGTTTTCAATGTCCACTTTATCTATAATGGGGTCGACTTCCGATGCACCAAATTGGTCCAAAACGCTCGCAACCGAAGCTAGGTGCTCATTTTCACCTGAGTTGAGTGAGGAAATAGGTGTAAAGTGCCTTTCCCAAGGGCACACAATTGGGATCTTCTAGGGATTCGAGCCCAGAACCTTCATATTCTTAACAGTGCATTTCACGAACAAAACGGTGAGGCACTCACACAGTCACACAGGAGACATCCAAGCCTCATCCTTGGGGTGCGAGGAACTTTTCCCTGACGTCACGGTGACGTCAGCGCGAGCTCTCGTTCCCTTATCAGCCCGCGCCACGCGCGATCCGCCGCCCTGGGGCGACAGGCAGATCTCCGTACAGGTCACGTGCCGGCGGGAGATTCGGCTCTGGGCGATTTATCAAGAAACTACACCCCCCCCCCCCCAGTTGTATCCAGAACCGTGCATTTTATCCAGGACCATGCTCAGACACGGTTCTGGATGGTCCACACGTATCCAGAACTGTGCTTTATGCAGAACCCTGCTTTATCCAGAACCATACTCAGGCACGGTTCTGGATAGTCCACGCGTATCCAGAACCGTGCCAGGGGCAATTCTATGTTCTTGGATACGCGGAAACTATCCAGAACCGTGATTGATCTTAACTCCAACCTATTAAGGGCATAGAACTAGATTGGCGCGGTTCTGGATACGATACACACAAATACAGAGATACACACATACTCTTTCTCTCTCTCTCTCTCTCTCTCTCTCTTTCTCTCTTTCTCTCTCTCTCTCTCTCTCTCACACACACACACACACACACACACACAGACACACAAACACACACACACACACACACACACACACACACACACACACACACACACACACACACACACACACACACCTGCCTAAACAATTAGCCACTCCAATGAGATAAAACAACATGACAAACGAGTCTATGTGTTCCCATCTCTCAGCTACGGATCAGCGCTCATTTACGACACTGACGCAAAACGTGCCGTCTGACGTCAGAAGGAGTATCCCCAACCCCTTTGATGTGGTCCCAGAGCCCAGTTGATACCCCCGGGAGATATTTTTGGTATCGCCCATCCCCATCTGTTCTGCCCGGATATATTTGGCAGTACCGGCTTGAAAAGAGACTCCCTAATACCCAGGTTTATGCCTATATGTGGAAATCACCTTGTAGGATTTGTACCGGGCGCTTCGCTATGGCCGGGACCGCTGCGCTGACATAACTCAGCCGGAGTCCCGCGGAATCACACTTTCCGGTTTGCGTCATATCTGCGCGACGGTTATCAATCACACAACCGCGCGCGCACAAACTTTCTGCCGGCAGATTGTAACCCCGAACGAAACAGGTGGCGTTTATCGTATCCAGAACCGTGCCTATCTAGTTCTGTGCCTGAATGGGTTAGGGTTAGGATTGTATAGTCTCCGCATATCCAAGAATGTAGATTTGCCCCAGACACGATTCTGTATACTCGTGGCCTGTCCAGAACTGTGTCTGAGTATGGTTCTGGATAGAGCATGGCTTTTGATACAGTAACATTTGTGACTGGTGTGAACATCCTGCCGTGCGTCCTACCTTGGACTGGTTGCTCTCCTGGTCAGTTTATTGGGGCTGCTTAGTAACGAGGAGGGATTATATATGAGCTCCGGAAAACTAACTAACTAGAATGGCACTCGTCTGTAAGATGATTTCCAAGAAAGTCAATCGTGGGGAACGTTCTAGCCGCTCATGCTGAAGTAGCCCACATACCTCTCTTGTGTGTCTTCTTCTTCAACCACATTGAGTACACAAGACCGTGCCTATTTTGAGGACAGCCACGCGCGAAGCTTCGAAGGTACTTGTGGCTCTTTGACTTCCCTGTTTGCTCAGCACTCGGCGGTACCTGTACGTTATGAACAGAAAATTGTGTCCACCCTTGACTATGAGTTCTTCATAGAGCCTCGAAGTACGTTGGTAACTTCCGTGCCCTTTGGCATACTTTTCGAGTGAACGGCTTCGCAATGTCACCTCCGTGGAGCTAATTCACTATGCCTCTTCTCTTGGGTTTTCAGTCGGTATTCTCTATGCTTAGTGTTTCTTGTCAAAGCTAGAATCTTTATAAAACGTTCAGTAGTCAGCTAAGAATGCTACATAGGGTATTGAGCTGCATTAGTATCTGTTGTAGCTGCCCACCTGGACTTTTGAGCGATGTGGTTTTGAGTTGGAAAGGTGCACATGGTTTTCAGCACCAAGGACAGACATCAGCACTCTGGCCGTACTTCAAAGACTCTACCTCAACATGTTAAGACCTTGTGGCACATACCCGACCAAGGTCTCTCAACCTCTTCCAACCTTCCCAGACCACGGTTGGGAGTTAGTCGTGAGCAAGGTCATCTGTGGTTGGGAGTTGGTCGTGAGGAAAGCCATCTGTGGTTGGGAGTTGGTCGGTCGGTTGCCTACTAGTCTTTGAAACGTCGTCTGTTTCAGCCGACTATGAATTCTAGTAGGAAAGTTATAATACTGCTCGGATGCGATCAGAGGAGTGAGCTGGACCTAGAATATGACTGATTCCAGGCTGCTCTCAACCTAACGCAGACCTTGGTTGGGAGTAGTCGGGAGTTAAGTTTTGGGAAGGTCTTGACCTGAATGTGTGTCAAGGACCTTACGTAACATATCGTTTTCAAACAAGAAAGGGTTTTTTTTTTTATTTATTTCAACATGCAAAAAATATACAATACGTAGTGGTGACGCACTCAAGCAACATGCTTATATTCACGTCACGTATAAACAAGAAAGGGTTGAAGGCATACATGACAGGGGAGTTCTTTGAAGATTATATTCTTAAAGGGGAACATTGTTAGGAGAATACTGTTTGTTGGGGACTAAGGGCTTCAGGGTACGCTTTGTATCAGAAGTTTTGTGTCTGTGAAGTTGATGTTCAAACGAGAAGCGGCAGAAAAACAGAGAAGATCTGAAGAATGCCCTGGACGCTCACAACAAGCGAAAACAATTAGCCGAATCCAAACCATCTGGCAGACCTTGGTCCTGAGGGAAGAAAGCGGCGGTCACAAGTGACAAAGCTGATGCTGACGTTTTAGATTGGTCGCCGCGGGCTTTTCTGTGCTTCAATTATCCTTGCTTTCAACTTGTTGGGGTCTACAGTCGGGCAGCTTTGTTGTCGCAAAGGTCGAAAGCGTTCACATCTGGCACCGAAAATTGCGGAGTTGTATAACAACCAGTCTCTGATTCAGACCTGTCTAGTTCACTCCAGGTCACAGTTTTAGCCATGTAGTTTGACTTCTACCACAATGAAATCTTTGAACCAAAAGAACGAAGCCAAAACCTAATTTTCAAAGAAATGGTAGCTTCGAGTACACATATACCATATATTTCATACATGTATAACTATTCTGTAATCAACGTCTTTCATGGTGAAATAAAGGTTTGGGTTCTAAAACTCTGCTGTTGCTTTGGATTCCAAAGAAATTCAAATTCAAGCATATATATTCTATATGTCATAACTGTCAAGATACACATAACTATTCTGTGATCAAGGTTTTCCAGGGTACAATAAGGACAACCCTGTGTTCAGCTTGTTATTCAGCGATGGCGCATAAAAAATAAAAACATAAAAACTAATCTAAAATCGATCCCTCACACCTGCCAGTGTCCAAGCCCCCCCCCCCCCCCCAATCCACTGCCCCTGACCTCTGGTGACCCCTCCATAATCCAGCCGAATGTGCAGAAGTGATTCTGACTCTCCGCTGCTCCAGGCGCCTAGCCTCCTGTGCAGGCCTCCGGGCGGGTGGAGTTTTGATACTCAGTGCGTTTTGTAGAATTGTTTAAAGCAATTGCATGCCGGTCATCCTACAACCAGCAGCCCTACACATAGCCAGCGGTATTTTTTTATTCACATATATTTAATGAGTATTGGGCAGGAAGCACAGTTGCTTATATGACGCCTTCTACTCAAAAACACAAATATAAAAACAAGAGTAAAACACAATGCCAAAATACATACATAATTACAAAGTGGGTAAAAGAAAATGAGTACAGACAAGACAAGTGGCGGGTTTGGCCTGCTCTGGCCGGCTGGTTGTACGATGACCGGCAAGAGAACGCTTTAAACAATTCTACAAAACGCAGTATTTATTTATTTATTGATCAAATCTTCAGACAGCTGGGTGGCTCATTCAATTTATGTCAAATTGATTTTCAATGAGGCCCAGACTACAGAAACAATAAAATCATCAATATAATAACAAAGAAAATAAACTTAAGTCAAAATTTAGCATAAATAACAAAGGACTGTGAGCCATAAGTAACACAGGTAACCAAATACATGTGTTACATGAAATCATATACAAAAGCCGATGTAAACAAATCCAAATCGCTTTACATAACTCAAGTCCATTTCATAATATCAGAACTCAAAACTGTCAAATGTAGAACCAGTAGATACAGAGACTCCCCAATACCTTACATGGTCAGACTACTCAACGGCAGTTCACTCGCTCCAACATGAAGTTGTAAACATTATTCTCTGATACTGACAGGTTGACGTTTGTAATAAATTGTCTTCAGTATCCACTTATATACTTATAATCACATCTAAATCGAACCCGATCTGCGATTTATTGTAAAATAGGAGTATAATAGTAGTAATCTAGTTTCTCTTGAGTCGGCTCTCTTTTCATACGACATCTAGCTACCTACCAAATTTGTTATATATTGTCTTGAATGAATTTTATGAGAATTATCGACCAATTTACAAAGTGTGCATTTTAACCAATCTGTAACATAACTAATTAACTTGAATTTTAATGAATATGTGACACATTTGTAACACATTGTGTCAAAGCTGTGCAATTCAACCTTAAGGCTGCAAACATGCTTTTATCTCCTGTACATGTGTGGAAATAAAAACCAGTCTACATCAAAAACCCCACCTGCTCGCAGGCCTGTACAGGAGGCTACCGGTCGCGGGGGTAATTGAGTACTGCATTATTTATACCAGCAAAGCAATTATTCTCGACCATTACCCCGGATTACGCTCGTTTGCTTCCATGTTAGATGTACTGCCGGTTGCAAAGGTTACGCGTTCATACTTTGTCTGCGCTTTGTTTAAAAAGTGTTTCCAGATAATGCTGTCAAAACGGTGACGTGCTATTACACAAGGAAATCGTTACTCAAGCAACTGGATAGATTTTGAAAACTGTCAGACGTTTCAAGTACCATCCACTACTTTTTTCTCAGTATATGATGCTACTTGAAATGTCTGACAGTTCTTAAAATCTATCCAGTTGCTTGAGTAACATTCTCCTTGTGAATTCCATTACCTGGATGTCTAACCTTCATCGAGGTGACGTGCAATATTTCATGATGGTGTACCCATCTTCAGTACGGTTACTCCAGCCCTCAGGATGATCCAATTTCTGACTATCACATTCCTATAGTTGCGTTGAGGCAAAATCTCCTACATTTCTTAGGAGAATGAGAGGCTTATTTGTGTGATGGCTCGTATGCGGTGTCCTGGTATCTGTATAAAATCTGACGGTCTCTAATTTCGAAAACAAATAACTGAGTCCACAACACCTGTCAGACCCTGGTCCAGAGAGGAAGTCTGCGGTGGCTGCGAATGCCAAACCTGGCGCTGACGTTTTACACTGGTTGCCTTGGGCTTTTCTGTGCTTCTATTATCTTTCCTTTCAACGTGCTGGGATCTACAGCTGAATTTTTGTGTGTGTGTGTGTGTGATGGCTCGTATGTCCCTGTATCTATATGATATATATCTATATCTATGACGGTTTCTGATTTCGTAACTTGGAGCTGTTAATGGGTTTTCTGGGGTGCAATTCAGTGTGGCTACCTTCAATAAATCTTCGCATTCAGTCTTATTTTTTGTTGGACCAAAAAGTTTAGAGTTGGTAAACTGTTCCCTCTCTTAAACTCTTGAAATGTTTGCAATTGTTGCTCTGATACGTTTGGGAATCGTGATAGCACACCTACGCAAGATAGCTTTAAACAACGCCGTGCAAAAATTTAGATGTGACAGGTCATTCAGTGTAATATAACCAGTTGCTGCCACGCCGCGCGTCTGTGAAGCTGGTGTGTTACACCAAAGGGCGGCTATACTGACTATAACAGGCGACACTTTAAATCCGGAACAACACTTTAAATCCGGACAACTTTGATTATTAAGACATAATCATAAGTGTGAGAAGGAAACTTAATATTCCAGATTATCACATACTACATGATAACAATTACGTCTACTAGGTAACATTGGTAGGTCCTTGTGGAGTAGGTCAGTTCTGCAGAATTCTGCATCGGAGCGCAATTTAAAGTGTTGTTCCGGATTTAAAGTGTTGTTCCGGATTTAAAGTGTCGCCTGTTCAGTATACAGATACAGGTGTATCGAGAACACTGACACTGATAAACGTTTTACATACAGTCACAGTCCTTTTATTCTGTGTGTTCCAAAACTGTTTGTACAGGTGTATACACGTAAAAATACATTTCTGTACACGTACGGCGTGCGTGGGCCTTGGGTACAATAAATCACACTCCCTGTAAGCCAACGTCATACACCCCTGCCCAGCATAAACATATCATGGTCCTTAGTCTGACGTTTGTTAGTACTGGCCCCAACTGAGGGGCGTTGTGCAGTACAAGATCAAGATCAAGATCAAGACTATCTCACAGTCATTATATTATACATGTTTGCATCAACAAGGGTGGGGGCTGTAGTGAACGCCAAAACTGCGTCCGTTCCAACTCAACCACAAGAAATCGTAGACTTCCGGAAAGTTTTTTGGGGGGGGGGCGTGACCTTGAAGTTCCAGTATCTGACTTTTTTGTCTGTCATTCTGCCTGTCAATCTTCCCACTACCGGCGTGCTGTCAACCTACTCTGTCAGGCAAACAAACCCACAGCTCAGCCACCCAAAACAATACTTCCGTACCCGGAAGTATAGACGCCTACGCACCGTACTGAATCCTTCATCAGACTTGGATGACCAATCCTTCGGGACACGTGACCTGACGTCAGCAATTGGTTGAACGTGATTGGTCAGCTCGGTTTGATGAAGGCTGCAGTACAGACAGCCTAAAATTCGTTTGGTGACACTTCTTTGCCGTGTTGGAACGCAGTTTGGCTATTCGCTATGTTAACCACCAACACAAATAAACATTTAATCTAATATATAAGAATGGAAAATGCCAGTCATCACGTATTGACATAACAATTTAGAGCAAATGGTACGTTCCCGTGACGAACCTTGACTCAATTTTGTTATTAAGGAAGAACAAACATTTCCACAAGTACAGAGTTTGGCACGAATTCATCTAAGCACAGTAAGTACTGTGCGCGTCTTTTAATCAAAACTACATGTAAATATACCTCCGCCACTGAGGCGTCGCCAAAAATGGCTACAACAAATCGTTCTACCCAAGTGAATTGAATTATGATCTGGAGTAATTCGTCTATCTCCTTCCTCTGGCATTTAAAATCTTCAAACCGTCACATTTTCCACCGCCCTATCTAAACATCGTGTATGTCAAAAGTCTTGAGGGCAAAACATGTACCCTCCACTCTAGGTATTTACAAATGTCAATGAACTGGCTCTAAAGGGCCGCGCAGGGCGGCTGCCTGACAGTAAGGACTGGCAGTATTAATCAACGTGTCGTGCATTTCATGTCTTACATGATGTAATGTATTTCACAACCAGTAAAGCCCCTGTCACACATTCAGAGCCTTCCAACAACCACCAACCAACCAACCAACCAACCAAGGTCGGCTGAAGTTCGGGAGCAGTCTGACAGATTTAGATCATCACGTCAGGCCCCTGTTACACACAGCCGAATATGGCCTCCCGAACACTGCCGAACTCCCCCCAACCATGGTTATGAGTAGGTCGGGAGCAAGGTGACATTAATACTGGTTCAGTGTTTGTAAATAGGAACTGGCCTTCTCGTTAATGTCGTGTGTTTTCATATTAGATACAAACACAGTCGTTTTACCAGTAATCTAGTTTATAACTAGTTATAAACGTTACAAAATACAAGACTGTCTCCCAAAACAACTATTTCGTCACATAATACAAAGTAAACCAAGCATCTGGATAAATTCTCTGAAGAGTCAGATGTTTCAGATAGGCATCCGCTATCTTTAATCAGAGACTGAGAATGAGTCTGAAGACAAGTGTAGCCTGATACTCATTTACATACAGGTTATACTTGTCTTTAGATCCATTTTTAGTCACTGATGAAAGATAGCAGTTGAGCGAATCCTATCTGAAACGTCTGACTCTTTAGAGAATTTATCCAGTTGCTTGATTTATTTTGCATTACGTAATGTTCTATATATACCTGGATGTCTAACCTTCACCGACGTTTCTTGTCTTTACAGTCAAGATTTAGAAGTGATTTTCTGTTTAGATTCATGGCACGATTTAATCTACTTGTACATCATAATATCTTATCTTTGCATCGTATCAGCTTATTTAACGGAGCATACTTCATAATACATAACCTGTGATAATGTACTCACCATGTAGTATCATCGTTAGTTGTGTAATAACGTTAGTTTTACTTAACATGCATGGCACAACTCAATATACTTCTTCCCAACACATGATTACATCAGTAGTAATGCATCGTATGGACTAATCTAACGGGGTGTGTTCTGTAATGAGACATTGTGAATGTACCTGTGCTAGCATAGACATCGCTGGTAGTCTCCTAAACTCTAATACGTATTCGGTATCACGATGAAATTCTGAGGAACGTTTTGTGCCTAAATGTCGTGCGTTAACCGACATCTAGTTGTGCCAAAAAGCAGTTACTCAAGCAACTGGATATGATTTTGGAAACGGTCAGACGTTTCAGGTAGCATCCAATACTTTTCGTCATTGAGTCACTCTGTCAGAGTCACTGACGAAAGGTAGTGGATGCTACCTGAAACGTCTGACCGTTTCCAAAATCATATCCAGTTGCTTATGTAACTGCTTTTGGGCGTATCTTATTACCTGGATGCCTAACCTTCATCGAGACATCTAGTTGTGTATGGTGGGTCGTCAATCTAGTTTTATAATGTAGCTATAACGTTAGCTATCGTTAAGTGAAAGATCTACTCAAAATACAACGTGCTACTTCCTACAGAGTTCCAGCGCCGATGGAAGTTCTCAGTGATGTTTATAATGTACATATTATATATAACTTTATTTAAAGCTTAAAGAGTCAAGTTCAAATACGACGTGGTTTCAGATTCAAAGTCAATACTTAAATACTTCATTTGGCAGCATGTTGTTCGTTTTGGTTATTATCAAAGTTTGTTTTTCTCAAAGTTACAACTTTCCATATTAGACAGTTTCCTTTATTTCTTAAAGAACGCTATTCTGGTCTGATGCTGTCTAGTCTGGCTACACAAAATCACTTGTTTTGGAAGAATATCTGTACATCAATATCATAAAAGACATCTTGACATTATAAATAGAGAGACCAGACTGCCCCTGCTTGCCTCACCTCGTATTCATGAAACGTGAAATGGAAGCATGTCATTAAAGTTATAAACAGTTGATGTTACAACTACAGTCATGAAATTCAACACATCCCGGCTTACTGGGCGTCGTTTGATTTTTCCACATACATGTATTAATTAAACTATGGCAGGTGTTAACGTTATTGGCACAAGCTTTTTACCAGGACATTTCCAGCTGATAACACTCCGGACTGTATTGTTACAAACTAAAAGTTTGTCACATTTGTAACCATCTGTTACACTATTGTAACATTGGTGACATTTGTAACCAACTGTTACAACTGTTGTAGCAAGTGCCTTTTACACAGTTCTCCAGATTTACACGAAGACCGATATCGCGTTATGGCTTATTCCAATGTCCCTATATCAGAGAGGGACATACAAATGTTCCTTATGTACACAATGTGTCAATAAATCGGCATCTTCAAGCTTTCGCCGTCTTGGAATTCCTGACTTTCGAGCGCGAAGTTTCCTTGGAGACGTCAGCGTTGCCTAGCGACACGCGGCTGCCTAGCGACGACTCTGACGCGGAGTCCACGCGCAGCATGACGGCGCACTTGTTGCTGTCCAGGCTGACGGTCTCGGCTGTGTCTACAACATGCGGCGGTAGCTTCTCCCTCCTGAGCGGGGGGAGGACCGAGGGCGCCCGCGGCACCTCCAGGAACATGGAGCTCGGGGTCGGGACCGAGCTGCGCCGCAGGTCCGCTAAGGGGACGTCGTTCGCGCCGAGTCCGGCGGGCGGAGACACGAGCACGTCCGCCGCGCAGCTCCGCGACCTCACGATGACGTGGTGCACGTTCGGGCTGAGTAGGGTGTTGTTTCCTCCCGGTTTGTTGTTAGAGTTGTTGTCCTCGAACACGCTATCCTCGCCAACGCTCTGCAGCGCGGGGAACGGGGACGGGCTTCCCGCTCCCTGTGTAGGCGGGGTAGACGACTGGGAGCGCAGCATGGTCAGGTAGGTGCTGGCGGAGCTGATGGTGCTGACACGCCGGCGGCTGGCCACCGTCTCCACCGTCCTCCTGTTCTCGGGTTGGACGTTCTCGTTCCGCAGTTTGCGCCACAGGCGGCGGAGAGAGTTCCTGAACTTGCGGCTCCGGAAGGCGTACACGAGCGGGTTCACCATAGAGTTAGACAGCGCGAGCCAAGTGGCCATGGTGAACACCCATGGCGGGGTAGGATGCCCCCACGACGGGCCAACCTCGTACTTTCTAAACAGCTCGTTCAAATGGACCACAACATACGGCGTCCAGCAAAAGAAGTACACAAAGATGAGGACGAAGAGTCTGTATGCTGCTCGCGCCTGGCTAGGAGCAGGGTGGCGGTCGTTACTGGCTAAGGATATGCTGTCAGGCTCTGCAGGGACAGCCGGGTTGAATGTACAGAAGCTCGGGAGGTCGCCGATGATGGAGACCGCGGGGATGATGTACCTGACCGTGGTGAAGTCCTCCTGCGAGGAGTTGTTCGCGTTCAAGTTCTCGCGGACGTCGGTGATGCGTCTCGCGTGGTCTCGCGCGACTTTGACGATGCGCGCGTAGCAGACGATGACGATCATGGCGGGAAGAAGGAAGCACGTGACCGCCACGAAGAGCGTGTACGACATCGCCTGCGTCCAGTCCGCTGAGCAGGCGAACCTTGACTTCCCGTACGCGTACCCGCCCCACCCCATGAGAGGAGGAGCGCTGCACACCAGCGCCTGTAGCCAGATCCAGACCAGGTTCCGTGCGGTTTTCTTGGAGGTGGCGTCGGTATGGTACTTGAGACAGTTGATAATGGCGTTGTAGCGGTCCAGGGCGATGGCGGCCAGGGTCAGGACCGAGCTGATACAGGACAGAAGCGTGACAAAGCCGACCACCTGGCACACCGGCTGGGAAATAAAGAGAAATTTTCATTAGTATCGTTCCCTTTTCTTAGCGAAAGCGTAGTTCAATGGTCAGTAACCCAGCCTCTGGACCAAGGAGTTGGGAGTTCGAATCCCAGAGTGACGAAGCCGACCACCTAATACACTGGCTGTAAAATAAAGGAAACACGATCATTTTCATCAGTTTCATGTCCAGATCCAGACCAGGTTCCGAGCGGTCTTCTTGGAGGTGGCGTCGGTGTGGTACTTGAGGCAGTTGATGATGGCGTTGTACCGGTCCAGCGCGATGGCGGCCAGGGTCAGGACGGAGCTGATACAGGACAGAAGCGTCACGAAGCCGACCACCTGGCACACCGGCTGGGGATACAGAAAACACCAAAGTTTTTATTAGTTTGATTTCCTTTTTTTAGTGATACAAGTGGACCAAAGGGTTGGGAGTTCGAATCCCAGAGTGACGAAGCCAACCACCTGACACACAGGCTGGGAAAAAACAATACTGAGGGACGAATATCTACAACTCTCTCGTGACTACTCACAAACATAGGAGACGGCAGCACGTCGGCAGATTTTTACTGCACCTGCGCGAAACCCGTAATGTATTGTGCATAGCACTTTGGCAGAACGTCTCATATAAGGTTGTATTAGAGCATATAAGGTTGACAGCCTGTCTGTAGTTTTCAGATGTTGTATAGGAAAAGATATCGTCTGCAACAGGCAAAAGTTTGATGCAACGTTGACCAAACATCTAACGAAAAACGTGAAAAATCAGGGTTTGCACAGGCGCAGTACGTTCTGCCGATGTGCTGGAGACGGCCTGGGATTGCGTAATAAGTTACGTGCAATTGACAGAAAATTGTGCAATAACCCGTGGTACAATTAACTGCTTTCTACTGTATAACTTCCAGTATTTCTGAAATAATGTAAGGCAAAGGTGGCAATATATGACACAATATTGATACATATGATACTTCGTTTATGTTATGCTATAAATGCTATAACGTTATTCTGAAATGGAGACTAAACTTTAACTGCCAACACTATCTACAAAGGTTGATGGAGTCAACCTAAAATTTGGGGTAAGTCCCAATTCTTTGTAGATAAGATAGTGTTGGCAGTTAAAGTTTAGTCTCCATTTCATAATGACTTGTACCAACACAGATGAACTTTCATGCTAAGCTATAACGTTAAATGTTCTTCGTGTAGTCATACATTACTGTATTATTGTTTTTTTTAATTCTTGAATAAAAATGATTTTAAAAATCATAATGACGGACCTTCATTGAACGATTATCGACTTAATGACTTATGATTTTGTTTTGTTACTGTTATTGACCTATTTATGCATATACATGTATCTTTTTTCTGTATTATCTATATTGTGTTCAGTTAGCAATTATTTGTACTATTTGTTTGACCCCTGACACTCCTCCCAACTTTGTTCTCGACCTCCATGAAAAGCGGCCTGAGCAGCCGATTGGAGTATCTTCGAGGTTAAATAAAGGCAAAAACAAACAAACAAACAAACAAACAAAAATCTATTAAAGAAAGAGAAAATATTTACCTCCCCATACGCCCATCCATCGTTGACCACATTGCTGGTGACGACCGGCATGACCCCAACTCCCACGATCAGGTCACTAGCGGCCAAGTTCACCAGGAAGGCCGACGTCACGGTGTGGAGCCTCCTGGTGAAGGCGATCACCAAGATCACGGTCAAGTTCGCCAGGATCGTCACCACGGTGCAGCCGACCATGGACAGCGCCAAGGCCACGGAGGAGCCCACAGACAGTTCCAAACCCGGGTCGTAGTGTGCAGCTTTGGTTAGGTTTCTCAGGTGAGTCAGGTTGCTGAGCACCGTTGTTGGTATCACCACACTGCTACCGTTTTCGGTCACCATGGCGGCAGTAGGGGAAGGAGCCAAGATGGCGGCGGCGTCAGTAGCAAACGTAGCCGACAGGGTGTAGCCGGCGGTAGCAGCAGCGGTTCCATTCGCGTGGAGACTCCATGTCAGCCCCGGACTGGATTCCGTCATGGCCCTTTACGGTACCTGGCAACGGGAGAGCGGCAATTTGGGAAGAGTGTCAGTCAGTCACATGCACAACAATTTGCGAAGGGTTATTATTAATTTAAAAAAATCCCTGATTGCAGAAATAGTGCTAATTGTCAAGTAAGAATAAAGCTAAGAGCCCCGTGGTACGATCGAGAACTGAATTCATACTTGGAGTAGTCGTGCATGTGTCCTGCAAAATTCAGCTGTCTTGTTACCGAAAAGGCTGTTTTAGATCCTTGTCAGCAGTTGGTTCTGTCACAGCCTGCTTGAAAATTCTACAGCATCAAAATCGTCCGACGGCCTACCATAAATGTGACCTCGCCGTGAGTTGTCCCAGCAGTTCTCTATTGCCATATTATGTCTACCCCTTGCCACGAAAACACATCATGAGCGCCCAGACAATGTGTATATGGTAATAGTCACTACTTACGTAACCAAACCAATTATCACCAACATCGCAATGCATAAAACAAGCGAGTACAACTCTATCATTACTCCGGCATTAGAATAGAAAATACAACGAATACATTACATGGAAGAAAATTATTCAAAATAAAGACATACATTTTAGCGACTTCGCTTGAAGCAATATACCGGCCCATATTCCTCGAATTGGGGATAGCATCCGGCTTCCGACAACAAACAGAAATAAAAACCTTGTTGTGTAGACACAAAGGTCTACGTAATGACGGTAACTCCTGTGCTATGGCAACAGCATGCTGTTTATACGTGTGGCTATGGCCAGGAAATTGTCTGCGCGAGTGTTTTACACAAACCACTGGTAAAGTTAAATTTTTACTGCAATTCTATATAATCGTGGGCTAAGCACGACAGGATTGGGTTAGGTGAATACTGACCGAGATTTACGAACAAGTCGGTAGCTAATACAACGAACAATGGAGACATTATGTTGAATTGAATATGTGTATGTATATATAGTGAGTGACACAATAGACAAATTAGGGCCCACTCATGACGGCGTTTGTGTGCGCGCGTAGTCATTGTGTAAATAGGACCCCAGGGACCGGGCAGACACAAAGGTTAACACGAGAAATGTCTAATGGCGTATTGTGTAACGCTATATACGTAACCTCTGACTACCATTGTGTAGATATTAGGGTGATATAATGGTACGCAATTAGTACATCATTGTGTTGTAAATTTATGAGATTTATGGGAGAAAAAAACGAACGAAAAGGGTTTATTCATTTTTTGTCAGGGTTGAGCCGGTTCTTCCAGTCTTGTTCAGCACTAGTACTGTGGAATAATGTGAACAATTTGCAATGGATGATAAGGACTTATGATAATGCTGAATGTTCGTCAAATCTGCTGCGATTACATTTAAATAGTCTACTGCTCTGTTTATTCTTACTCAAACACATTCATATATATGGTGACCAGCTCCGCCAACTCTGTCCTGCCAAATGCTACATAACCTAACTCAACACCACAGGGTGTCTACTACAGTACCAGTTACTAGTACCATGGTGACAGCCATCTGGTCTAGGTCATTTACCTTATTTGCTTGTTTGGATAAGAACAACACGAAGAAGAAAAACAATATGATTTCCTTCTGCGAAGGTAAACATTAAAACGCCCCAGTAGTAGCGCCTGCTATTACAATAGGAGGATACACGGATGCGCGCCATGATTCGATATTTTCGTATCCAGAACCGTGTCTATCTGGGTTAGGATCAGGTACAGGTCTGCATAGTCTCTGCCTGTCCAAGAACGTATATTTGCCCCAGGCACGGTTCTACATACGCATGGACTATCCAAGAACGTAGATTTGCCAAAGGCATGGTTCTGGATACGCGTGGACTATCCAAAACCGGTTGGTTCTGGATAAAGCACGGTTCTGGATACAGCACGGCTCTGGATACAGCAGATATTACATAAACTCCCCAGCGATTTCCTCCTCCTGCCGTTCGCTGATAAAAAGTTCCCGCGTTAATTGCGCGCCGACAGGGCGAGAGTTATCTCCCCAATCCCTCGCGCGCAGATAAAAACCCTTTCATTGGTTGAACGGGCTTCCCACGGGGAGAAGCCTGCCGCTATTTTTAGCAACTAAATTACGACGCGGATGATCGATGTGCGCTCTTAGGGGATGCGCCGGGAGAATCTCTTATATAGAGGTGAAAAAACCTGCATGGAACCTTCTGCCGCTCTCTGTAAAGTTTTTTTTTTTTTTATTCACCAAAAATACATACAGATGAGTGAAGAAATGTATAAAAGCAAAAATAAAACAATTTGCAGGAGGAGGAAGGAAGCTTACAAGGCTTATACTTTTGGATAAAGCACGGTTCTGGATAAAGCATGGTTCTGGATAAAACATGGTTCTGGATAAAGCATGGTTCTGGATAAAGCATGGTTCTGGATAAAGCATGGTTCTGGATAAAGCACGGTTCTGGATAAAGCATGGTTCTGGATAAAGCATGGTTCTGGATAAAGCATGGTTCTGGATAAAGCACGGTTCTGGATAAAGCATGGTAAATTCTCCCCGGGAGAATCTCTTATATAGAGGTGAAAAAACCTGCATGGAACCTTCTGCCGCACTCTATCCTACAACATGTCTGTTCTTACCTTTTCACCGTCACAGAGAAGCAAGGAGAAGCAGAATTTACCTAATATTATTAGACGATAGCCTGCTAGTGCTATCTTGGTAATGTGCTATCTTGATAATGTGTATGTACACTTTATCCTGTTAATTTTAATCATTATCTCTCCTAATTACACCTTGAATATTAGTATATACAGCCGGTATTAATAATCTCTCATAGTTACACCTAGAATATTAGTATATACAGCTGGTATTAAGAATCCTAGTTACACCTAGAATATTAGTATATACAGCTGGTATTAAGGATCTGTCATTGTTACACCTAGAATATTAGTATATACAGCTGGTATTAATAATCTCTCATATATATATGTATAGTTACGCCGAAGGGCGATTATACCGGCTATACAGATACAGAAGCTGGTGTGTTACGCAGTAGGGCGGTTATACCGGCTATACAGATACAGATACAGAAGCTGGTGTGTTACGCCAAAGGGCGGTTATACCGGCTATACAGATACAGAAGCTGGTGTGTTACGCAGTAGGGCGGTTATACCGGCTATACAGATACAGATACAGAAGCTGGTGTGTTACGCAGTAGGGCGGTTATACCGGCTATACAGATACAGATACAGAAGCTGGTGTGTTACGCCAAAGGGCGGTTATACCGGCTATACAGATACATAAGCTGGTGTGTTACGCCAAAGGGCAGATATACGGGCTATACAGATACAGAAGCTGGTGTGTTACGCCGAAGGGCGATTATACCGGCTATACAGATACAGAAGCTGGTGTGTTACACCAAAGGGCGGTTATACCGGCTATACAGATACAGAAGCTGGTGTGTTACGCCGAAGGGCGATTATACCGGCTATACAGATACAGATCTCCAGCAAAATGTTTAACGACTTGCAAGTGTAGCACGTACCTGTGGTTCCAGAATAATAACAGAATCGCTTCTTTAAGTGGGTGAGCAGTCTAGCAGGTGTTGTTGTCGTTTCAGTTCCTGCAGCTAGACTGTTATTTAATAGGTTTTCCGGAAATGTAAAATTCTTTCCCGGATGCTCAGAGCACGGCCACAGTCTGCTCCCGGATGCAGTGCTATTTATAGCAGGCTGTTTCCTGGAAGAAACCTCTGAGAATTGGCGCGGTGGCGAAGCGCTAGTCTCCGCCAGACTCGTTGTGCAGGCTGAATAAGTAGTAGAAATCGGCCGAAAAAGGGATGTAATTGCAGGTGTGATTCATTAGATAATGTTACTTGGGTAATTATGTATCTTGTTTTAACTATTTATTGTTGTTCTTATGTCATATGTGCTGTATGGGTTAGCTGTGTGCACGCTATCAGCAAACTTGCTGCCTAGTGCACACTTTGTATTGTCATGTTACAATTTCTGAATATATAGATAAATAAATAAAATTAACTAGAGTAGTTAGCCGGCCGTGCAGGTAAATTGGAGCTTCTATGGCCGGCTAACTCCCCTGGCCAATTCTATCCTTTTTCGGCCGATTTCTACTATTTAGTCAGCCTGCACAAGGAGTCTGGCGGAGACTACATGTAGCGAAGCGCGGGGGAGCAAACGATTTGTGAATTGGACACGGAGTCTGCATCTTCAAGAAGGCACGTAGGAAGCGTCCGCCATAGCCGGAGGATAACGACCCGTGTCTGTGTACATGATTACATGTATGCTCTGCTTTATGCACCCATGGATATTGTTCCCCTTGTTACCCTAGGCCTCGTTACCATCTTTTTAAATTTTGTAGTATTGGGGAGGGCCTAAGATAAACCATTAGGTTTCCAGCCTTCCCATGCATGTTTATTTATTTCTTAATTGTTGAATTTTGTTTCATTTGTATGTGCAAAAACAATAAACAAACAAACAAACAAACAAACCATCTTTCACGGGCCGGCTTATGTTTTTTTTTACCGGCCCCAGTCCTGCTAAGCATAAACATTTTTCTTTTCCGCTTGTCGTTCTTGTTTATTATCTGTTTTGCTTATTTTTAATTTTCACATGAAAACAAGACAAGTCAATTTATAGTAAGTGATATGAAGAATGTACAGGAGAAACCAGAAATTAAACGGTCTATCTTAAAGTTTTCTGATTGCCCAAGTGCAACACTCTGGTACACCCTGATCTTGGAATAACCGAGACCTTTTCTTTCTTCTTCTTTTTCTTCATTACTGCTCAGCCCCATTGCTGGGATTAACAGCAGGTTGCGCATCGGTTATTTACAGGTGCTCCGGTGCATATAAACATAAGGAAAGGAACGGATAATAAAGAAGGGAACATAAAAACAACTGATTTTGGGTGTGCAAAGGACGAGACAAGTGAATTAGTGCATTAATGATATTTACATATGTACAAGACGTGTTGGGGTGGCTTAATGCATCAGGGTCCTTCCCAGTTCAGATTCTTTCCAGCCTGCCTTTCTGATTACTGCCGTCCCGTAGCGTGAAGTAATTAAAACCAACACCGTAAAACAAAACCCCCGGGCGAGCGCTAATGGGCCTGGGCGGGCCGGCAACACTCCCAGCTCCGTAGGGATAGCGGGGACCTCCCGGTGGGGTGGTTACCGGGTTTCCTCTTTGTGGGATTCAAGGGTTCCAAATAAACTGAAACTCAATGCATGAAAGTCAGACGTGCATCACAGTACCTTCTTGTTGTTTCCAGAACCATGCTTTATCCAGAACCATGCTTAGACACAGTTCTGGATAGTCTACACGTGTCCAGAACCGTGTTTGAGGCAAATCTTCGTTCTTGGCTAGGCGGAGACTATCCAGAACCGTGCCTGATCCCAACCCTAACCCATTCAGGCACAGAACTAGATAGACACGGTTCTGGATACGATAGAGACTATCCAGAACCCTGACTGATCCTAACCCTAACCCATCCAGGCACAGAACTAGTTCTGGATACAATACTTCTCCGCTATATGGCTCGAGGAGAAAAACCTGTGAGGCGCAACTGTGTTCATGGCGATGCAATTTACCGAGCAGACAAGCCAGTCTCCCTCTCTCCCTCTCTACGTGATCATATCCTATTCGGTTGGCCACTCATCAGAGTTGCCCATAATTAGAACTGGCACCGGTATGATTAAGGGCATCCTTTCGTTGCGACTGCCCGCGATGCCGACTTTGATAAAACAGGACGAAGCTGGGATCTCGTGTCACTAAGGACGTCTATAGGATGGCTGTAGCTGGTCTGAACGAGATAGAACCATACCTAACGTATACGTAGCGCTACCAATCTTCAAAAAGCGTGGGTAGAGCCAAATAAGTAACCCATGGGAAAAAATATGAACTCTTCAAAAAATGACAGTGGGGACTTCTAAGTCTCCTGTTGTTGGTTTGTTGGTTTTCCCGTAGAGTCAGATCTACATGTGAATATGTCATGATTTTTCTTTCAGCTTGAAATCTACGCTATAGGTGTACGCATGTAGTTTATATACTAGTAGTCAAGCCATGTAAAGAAAACTAAACAAAATTCAGTTATAAAATTGCCGGACTTGACTTTCATTTACTACCGACAAAGTAAACATTACCCGACCTTTCTGGCATTTACTATCATTGGTAAAGCCAACGTTTCGTGCAGTGTCAATGGTTTGGACGTAGTTTTTTATTTTTATTTTTATTTTATTTTATTTTATTTTATTAGAACAGCAAAAAAACATAAGTACAGACGAGATGACGACGAACTCAAGTTACATGGAACTTATATTAACGGCGCCATCTACACAAAATTACATGGACAAATAAATAAATATACAAAGTCGAAACAAACTAATATGGGGACGTAGTTTGAGACATGCAATGCGGACCGTTACCAGAACGTTGTAGTGAATGTCGGCTGCGGGTTTGTTTCCCCTCCTCCTTACAGTCACACCACGTCCCTGTCGTATCGATTTTCGTATATAAAGCCGTTATTGATTTCCCTATCCGTGCTCAGTACTCCATACAGGACAGAAATAGCCTCATGAATACATGGATGGCGGGCCTGCCCTTCCGGCCCTGGGGTGGGAGAGACGGACGCTCGCTCTAATCTGGAATGAAATTATTTCCTTCCTTCTTACAAAGGCGCTCAATGCTTCGGAATTAAACACCATTGAACAACCCGTCAGGTGGAATTAGGGTCTAATTCACCAGTGCGTGTGGCGTTGCAAATCTGTATGAAAATTGACAATGTGAAGTTCGACAAAACACCTTTATCAAATTGCGCCAAGATATATTCAAGTCTCTAGTCTAAAAGACATGTTTAGTCTCTATTCCATAATGACTTGTACCAAAACAGATGAACTTTCATGCTAAAAAAATGAATTAAAGACCATTGTACAATCCATCAGGTAAGGTTAGGTTCTAACTCACTTGCGCTTGTAACGTTGTAGATCTGTCTGAAAAAAATGACTATGTAAAATTTAAAAACAAAAAACACCTTGATCAAATCGCGCTAAGGTATCTAGTTGTCTAAAAGTAACGAAATTGCTAATTGAAGAGGGATAATGTTGGTGCAGTTTTATAACTGAAATGCTGACCTATGGCTGCCCTTAGTGCTGAAAAATGGATTGCTGTACTGACTCGTATTGCAAGTTTGCATTTTTCAATTCCTTCTTACCAGGACATTTACTTTTCAGGTATAACCAATCGTTAAGGCCATCTATGGTTTTTCTATAGGTAATTATTCAATATTTCAGAACTTGTTATGTGAATATGCAAATACTATCGCGATTGTATGAAATTCGACAAAACAACTAAACCCAGTTGAACTGAAACATCTCTACTACAAAAGTAACGAAATCTTTACCGGGAAGTGACTAATGTTGTTGTAGTTTCAAAAGACATTAACCTAATCCTGTCCTTGGTGCTGAATGACGGATCGCTGTACTAATTCCTATTACATGTCCTGGGGTCCCATTTATTCAAAACATAAAGGGTACAACCCAGATTTTGTAATCAACAATGTTACAAATATGTCCATCCCTAGTCCTTTACAGCATAGTGAGGTACCAATACACGTACATAACAACCAAACGTAATGGCCTCTTACCCTCCACCATGATATGAAATTATGACACAATCACTGACTACGGCGTCGGTCTTGTCTGCAATGTTAATACACCATACAATGAATTCCTAAGCCCAGCTATCAGTTCTGTCCACTGAATGCCCTCTTGGCGTCTTTTTTATGCGCTGGATATTGCTATTCACATTTCTGAAATCAAGTAGAACAGATTTCAATATATCTTTAGGTGCAACAACTCCAACAATGCAAAAATGGGTAAATATGTAAAAGGCTGTTTTGTTATTAGAAATAATACCGAAACCCATGATTAGCCCCACTCGATTGTAACACTATATCAAAGACTTATGCTAGCCCTTATTGATTTAGTAATTAGGATGTTAAGTTTTATCCTATATCTCTATTTTGTACTGTGTTATTAGTTGTTGCCATACATTGTACCGTGCACGATTGTCGTGCAATTAAGTTCTTCTATCAACACACCGAGGCTGATCATGGTGTCTGTGAAAGTGAAAGTGAAAGTGATCTCGAACCAGTTTAGCTCATTCAGTATTCACTGAAGAGCTATTCTTCCACTGGTCGTGACAGAGAAGACAGACGCTATGTACAGTATTTACAGGTTCATTGTACCGGGCATATTCCCCTAGCTCTTTACGACAAGTACAATGAACAGTGGACCACGGCTTAACGTCCCGTCCTAAGGACTGCGACCCTCTCCAGTAGCGTGCATGTCGGGTGAGCGACAACAGCCGGGATTCAAACTCCCAACCTCTCAGTCCAGAGGCAGGGTCGCTAACCACTGGACTACGCACGCTACTATGTCTTTATTACCAGTCAAGCTGATACGTAATTCAGTCGTCTGCGCGCTATGGCTATGTCGATACTATGATAGCTAAATCGATGTCTCGCTACGTTAATTGCTGTGTTTTTCCGGATACGCCAATATTTTCTGTACCGTAGTTACGCATCGCATTAGTGTAGACATACGGAATTGAAGCAGGTACTCAAATTGTACAAAGTCTGAAAGTTAGACATCCAGATACAGCATAACGTAATAGAAAATAAATCAAGCAACTGGATAAATTCTCAGAGGAGTCAGACATTTCTGAGATTGCATCCAGTATCTTTCATCAGTGACTGAGAATGAGTCTGAAGACAAGTGTAACCTGTATATAAATGAGTATCTGAACTGATATACAAATGAGGAAATTCCAGTACTGTTAGACCACGGTAGCTACTGTTGTATCCAGAACCGTGCTTTATCCAGAACTATTCGCAGGCACGGTCCTGGATAGTCCATGGGTATCCAGAACCTTGCCTGAGGCAAATCTACGTTCTTGGATACGATAAATACTACCCAGAATCGTGCCTGATCCTAACCCAGTCAGGCATAAAACAAGATACGCACGGTTTTGGATACGATATCTAGTCCCATTTGTTCAAAATGTCCAGGGTCAAACCGGACTTTTTGATCAACAATGTGAACTGGGAATCTCAAAACGCCGTAAAAAAAAAAAACAACAACAACGCAGAGGAAGCCTGAGAGAACTCTGCTGCGTTTGACCTAGAGCCAGAGTTGGCATGTTTTGATTAACCGGGAGCCGGCAAGTCGCGTGGTTTAGTTTCCCAGTCGCTTCATCACTGTCTGAATCCCCCACCCGTTCAGGCAGCCTGACATACTGACCTTTTCATTATGGCTGGGGGACAGACACGAGGCAGTTACAGCGTATGCTGAAACTAATATAGGTGAAAAGGTAGTCTTGTGACTAGGGTTGTTGACTTCCAGATCTGAAGGTTCTGGGTTCGAATCCCTAGCAGGCGCCACTGTTGTGCCCTTGGGAAAGGCACTTTACACCTATATCCTCACTCTACTCAGGTGAAACCCGTTCATTATTAATTACCATATTCCATGTTGTATTTTTAACGTATGTCTTCCTTCCCAATGTAATAGTTATATTTGTAGTTATGTTTTCTTTTTGAGAAGAGAGCTCTTTACAAGTATCCTTCTTTTTGGCCAATCCTCAATGAATGAATGAAGAATAAAAGTAACATATGTTTTCTTTCCCAATGTAATCGTTATATTTGCATTTACGTATCTTGAGAAGAGGGATTTTGCTTTTGGATAATCCTCAATAAATACATATGAATAAGACAGAATAAAAAATATACAAAAATAAATGTTCCCCTCGCCTGGGGGCCCCGCAATCCTGTTTGGGAAGTCGGCGCGGAGGTTCAGCTCTCTGAGGCGCCCCCAGATCCAGCGGGGTCAAGAGATGAAGCAATCTGTCTTCTCCGCGATTCTGCCTCATCCCCACCGCCTGGCTGGAGGTATGGTTGCCGGGATGTGGCGAATACGGTATGCAGAATATTGTTGGAAATGCCCATCTGCAGTCTGCATTTTGCAGAGACATTTTCAACATTGCAGAAGAAAAATTAAGCAACCTGCAATTTTGCAGACTGAAAAAAATCGTGCTTATTGGTTTAGAGCTTTTGTGTTTATTACTGACTCTATATAATATATACCAGTAAATTTGTATGTATTTTTCAAGTTGCATGTAAAATGTTTGGCAATACGCAATTTTGTATATGCCAGCTCTGGGTCAAACGCAGCTCACGATAGGAAAACTACATTCACATTACAATCCAACCTGCTCTAATGACCACCTCTGCGTAAGGACCACCTGGACATTGTGGCCAATTATGACGGTCCCTTAGGTTATTTTCCCGCATTGACCCAAGTATCAAGAGTCCTGTCCATAGCGGCCACCTGTCAACTAATATCGTTTTTCTCAAGACCCTGGAGTAGTCACCAGAGACAGGTTCGACTATATTTTTGCTTAGCTTTTTTCATGTAGGCGGTTGACTACTGACAGGTACCACGAATGACCGCAGTTTTACTTGCAGACACTAAGGCAGGTTTTCCTGTATTTCTCTTATCTCGTATCATGTAAGATTTAGTATGTCTCACAACCTACAAGTACCACGGATGACCCAGCTAGTGTTACGTATGGTTACTTAATAGTTATAATCTGCTGTAAGCAGGATGCTGGTCTTCGGGATGAAGAGCTTCGCTCTGTCGCGCTTGACAGGAACATGTGGAGAAACTATCTGTGTCACCTCACTGAGGATGAACTGAACTGCTATAAGATGCTGTTTGATTTTAAGTGTTTTCTGTAGACTGGGCTCACTTGAAAAACAACTCAGCAGAGTTGACTGAATGAATGAATGACTGACTGATTTATTTCAATAATAAAATCACACTATAGATGATATGCTGTTGCAGCTACAAAATCGCTGACTTGAGGCATGATTCACAATTAAAAGATTTGTTATCTACACCATTATCATATATTAATAGCACATATATATTTCGACGAGCAGACGAGATTAGCTATTCAGTAACTCGACAAGAAACGGCATCAAGGTGTTCCACCCAGCTGTTTGAAAACTCAATAAATAAATAAAACAAACGACTACAACAGCTGAAACGGCTACCCGAACAGCACTGCGCCCTCGGCATTCCCATTACACTATTACAGACGGGATTCCAGCGGACGCCATTTTCGGCTTAGCCCCCTATTCGCAGCGCTCTTGATTACAGTATACTACTATCCACCCCATCAATCCTGTACACTGCCACGGAATATGCCCACAGAAAGCACCTGGAGGCGTTGGAACGAATGTCCCATTAATAGAAGCCTAGGTGCAAACCTACGCCGACGGCTTTTAGAAACGATCGTTCTGAAACTGCTGCGGCAATCGTTGGAGGATATACATCACCGAAGTTACTGCTTGCAAAATTGTGCAATTCGCACGTTCGTATGTCTGGAGCTCAAAAGTTCTATGCAATATTAAACATTGCAGTCTTAAGGGTTACCAAAGCTTGCCTTGGTGCGTACGAAAACGTTTGAGCATCGAGTTATTGTAATCTCGACAAGCAATTGATGCTTTTATAACACGTCTGTACTCACCGTAGCTACATATGGACGTTGGGAAGCATTCTCCGTTGCGCAGCGCATCATAACAGAGTCGGCCTCATTACTTTAACGATCAGGCTGGACTGACGTCACCGAACGGCCGTCTTCTCGCACGCACGTCTTCACCGTGACGAAGTCTCGTCTGCTCTCGCGAGAACACAGCACGGCCTCATCATTAGAATATTTGGCTGCCGTTTATTGAAAGGAACCAACGTTGTGGAATTTTGGCGCAAAGACTGGAAATATTCTCCGGAACAAAATTTTATCTCAATAATATGTTTCTGTTTTTGAGGTTGATTCAACTTATTATGTAAAAAAACAATCATCAAAACGTTGACTTTTATCCTTCCGATCACACAATAATGGCTTTAAGACAATTTTTATCCCATGCCAAACGTAAGACTTTACAGACTTTGATATATGATTTGATACCTGAAATATGAATAAACTTTATTGCACAACAGTTGTACAAGGTACAACGTATAGCATCTATTGCTATATAACAACAACCATACTATGAGACTAATCTACCTTACAATGACTATGTAGTGCGGGATGAGAATGCGCTTTTATAATTATTCATCGAATTTCTAGCGCAAAACATTGATGTCAATGCAAGTTGGATTTACCAATGGTAGTAAATGCCAGTAAAGTGGGGTAATGTTTACTTTGTAAAACGATAGTAATAAATAAAAGTCGAGTCCTATAATTTCAGACAATCGTAGTAAATGAAATAACCGGACATTTATTTACTACCAATGTAAATTCCGGTACCATTTACAAAGTAAACATTACCCGACTTTACTGGCATTTACTACCATTGGTAAATCCAACTTTTCGTGTAGTAGCTGCAGTAACCTTGCGGCCGTTGGTGGATAAGATAGACGCCGACTCTCTCTATATATATAGGGAATTTTGGACAAGTTGTCAACTCTGTCGACTCTTGTTTTTTCAAGCAGACCCATTCTACAGAAAATGCTTAAAATTCATTCATTCAATCTTTATTCAAACAACTCGCAGACAATATTCCAGTCTGAATTATGTTGTTCTGACAATTAAATGGTCTGTAGTCCCGTTGTACACTTGAAACTGAAGAAGTTCTGGACAAACTGAAGAAACCCTCTGGTCAACTGATATATTTTCTAGAATTGAACACCACATGTATGGAACTACAGATGAGTAGAAGACGTGCATGTATGCGCTAGCTGCAGTAACCTTGCGGCCGTCGGTTGATACAATAGACGCCGACTACCTAATGAATAAGTCATGGTGGAAGGCAGGCAGGCGGCTCCCTACGGGACTGCGGTGGGCTGAAATCGCTATTTGCAGCACCCTTCTGACCCTGGGCCTTTCATGATACTGAAAACTGTGGTCTTTTTTTAGCAGTCCATCCATTATTAATACGCGATAGCATCGCCACAGGCGAGCGCACCGGTTTTACTTGATGTGAGTATTTGAAGACCGTAGCTGGCAGACTGTATTATGATTCTGTCTGGAAATAGCGCCGTAGTGTTATAAAGTTGGATGGACTTTCCGTGGGGGATTTTAAAGTAATGTTACAGGCGAGGCGATGAGTTCCACTGATTCACGTTTAGAAGGTTGTTTACAGAAATTTCTACTTTTTAAGTCTTCAATTTCAGGTGGCAAGGTGGTCTTGTGGTTAGGGTTGTTGACTCAGAATCCCAAAGTTCTGGGTTCAAATCCCTGGCAGGCCCAAAAAATGTGGTAAATCTTAATGAATAAATAAATTAGTCGAAATGCCACTGAGGACAGACCGTTGAAAGATCGATGAGAGACCATTGAGAGACCTTTGAGCGTCCAAAAGTTTCACAAACCAAATATTGTGCTCCTAATTCCTTTTACTAATTGTAGCTCATGCATGTACTTCCTGAATCGTTGTATGTATTGTGCATGGCACTTCGGCAGAACGTCTCGTTTAAGGTCATACCCGCGTATTTAAGGATGAAATCCCGTCTATAGTTTTCAAATGTTGTGTCATAAAAGACATCCTCTGCAACAAGCAAAATTTTGATGCAACGTTGACCAAACATCCAACGAAAACCGTGAAAAATCCGGGTTTTCACGCAGGCGCAGTACGTTTTGCCGACATGCCTTTGTAAAGTATTGTAGTACCCCCCCCCATCCCTATAACATATTGTAGTCCCCCCCCTCCCCATCCCTATAACATATTGTAGTCCCCCCCCTCCTCATCCCTATAACATATTGTAGTTCCCCCCCCCCCTCCTCATCCCTATAACATATTGTAGTACCCCCCCCCCCCCCATCCCTATAACATATTGTAGTTTGAGTTGATTGACCGGCCCTTGAGCCCACTGAAAGCCGCAGGCACGAAGCTCGGCGATCTTAAAACGTTCTTCAAGATTAGACAGAAAGCCTCCTGGGCGCCGGCAGAGGGAGATGGATCGGGCCCTGAAAGAAAAGGCTTCTCACCGTCCGCACAGACGAGCCTTCTCTGAAAATCCTCTACAGTACATCAATCAACATCAAGGCTTCGGCTGGGATTACAAGGGGTGTTTCTTAGACATGCTGGAAGATTTAAGATCAACGTCTGAGACATGTTGGAAGATTTAAGATCAACTGCTTCGATTGTCTTGGGTGATAGCTGAAATCCTTGGCACCTAATGTAAAAACTGCTATAGAACAGGGATATTATTCCTGAGATGACTGTCTCAATACATTTTACAAACGCAAAGACAAAGACACAAAGACTGCACAAAGACAACCCAGAGGAAGTCAAGACCAAACGAATAAACTAGTTCTTCTTTTTATGTTTACCTTCGCAGAAGGAAAACATATTGTTTTTGCTCTGTTTCTACTTCTTCTTCTCCAAACACATAATGTCAATGACCTGGACCAAATGGCTGTCACCGTGGTAACTGGTGCTGTAGCAGACACCCTGTGGTGTTGAATTACATTGTGTAGCAAGTGGCAGGACAGATTTGGAGGGGCTGGTCACCATATATATGAATGTGTTTAAGTAAGAATACACAGAGCAGTAGTTTGTTAGGCTAGACCATGTGAAGGTAAACATTATGCATTTGCTTTGTAGTTGTTACCTTTCTAGTTCTTCTTCGTTTAGCCAGAGCAAACCGAGGTGGAACCCTCCTCTTATCTACAAATATGACGGTTTCTTTTATGAAGTGCGAACCGAAGACTTAAATTGCATACGACACTCCAAAACAACATAGTCTTATTATATGTAACTATGGTATTATTATTCAGAAACCCTATACGTTTACGGAATATAGACGCTATATATTTTACCATTATATACACAATTGGAACTTAAGCAAGCAATGGGCAAAGAGTCTAAGGCTCGAGTCTAAGCTATCTAGTGCCTACTGAAATATAGCTATTACGACAGCTGGCTTATTTATGATCATTCACCTTTGGCGTTGAAATGGCCGCTGGTGGTCGATCGTTACTCCGCCAAACGGCGACTACAAATGGGCCTGAAGGCATTGAGTTTCTGCCCACTCAGCACTTATCGAGCTCAGGGCGCCAGCTGTCTTGGCTATTTATACACAGACTTAAGAACTCGTGTCCAATCGAGTCTTAATCTTGAGTCGTAGACGTGGCCTACACAATCCACCTCAGACGCCAGGAGTGAGCTGTATACGGAACTGGGATGTTATTGTCTCAAATGGTCCTTACAATGTATGTTGAGGTGGTCACAGGTTTGACTGTATATCAATGGGTAGGTGGTCCCCATGTAGAAGTTGTCACTAGTACAGGTTTGCTTGATGATCCTTATGTACAGGTGGTCACTAGTACAGGTTTGACTGTATATCAATGGCCAGGCGGTCCTTATGTACAGGTGGTCACTTGTACAGGTTTGACTGTATATCAATGGCCAGATGGCCCTTATGTACATGTAGAGGTGGTCACTTGTACAGGTTTGACTGTATATCAATGGCCAGATGGCCCTTATGTACATGTAGAGGTGGTCACTTGTACAGGTTAGACTGTATATCTTTGGCCGGGTGGTTCTTATGTAGAGGTGGTCACTAGCACAGGTTAGACTGTATATCTTTGGCCAGGCGGTCCTTATGCAGAGGTGGTACAGGTTTTGCTGTATCCTTCACCTCTTTCATGCCAGGGTCCCGCTTATATCATTTTTCACGCTCCCTGTAGGATCTATTAAACAGGCGAGGCAGTAAAATCACACGTCCGTGGAAATAACCGTGGAAAATCTGACCCCATAACAACATGATTTACAGAAATGCGACGTCATAAACCGTGTGGACGGGTGTGACGCATGGCTTTTGGATCAGGGCTCGCCACAGGTGGGACATAAACAATGGGAAGGGTTTCAAACAATAAACTGTAATATACGGATATGTGCTGCTCCTACTGATGCACTTGATACATTAAAAGCGACAATGTAATGAAGATATTTGCTACATTTTTTTTCTTTCTTTGCTACAGTTTTTTTATTGTTAGTTTCCACCAGGCTTCTTCGGATGCTTAAAAGATAGTAAGAACTGGCCAATTTAAATAGACTGGACAATATAGCCTCCTGTGCAGGCCTCCGAGGTTTGCGCGTTTTAATACTGGGTTTTGTAGAATAACGCCTTCTTTTGCCGGCTATCCTACAACCAGCCGGCCATATCAGGACAACACCAACTTCCGAGGCCTTCGCCAAGAAGGTTATGTTTTCAGTAGCGTTCGTGTGTGTGTGTGTGTGTGTCTCTGAGTCTGTCTGTAAACACGATAACTTGAGAAGGCTTAAATGGATTGTCTTAATATTGAGTAGATGGTTAGGTCTTGACGAGACCTCGAAATTATTAGATTTAGCGTTCCCGTACTGCTGCAGAACTTCTGGTTTTGATATCTCGTGCTAGGGTCACGAATTTTGGATAGTAGAAAGCTCTTGTGCTCGTACTTGTTCTGTTAACATTGTTGTTTACAATGCCGAATTGTCATATCGTCGCCTGTGTCCCATGTGTCGCTGCGTAGGCGTGTCAACAACCCCGGCATCACCCTAACTAAGTAGCGACAAGATGAGGATATTGCCTATTAACGCCGCGAGGTTTCCCCCGAGGGTACATGTTTGTAGCGTTAATTGCATTTGGAACGGGTGATTGCCCGCATTTCCATAATAACGAGGACGACATTCTGGTAATGATATATATATATAATGCTCAGGATAGTCAACGAATAATGTAATCTATTTGCCGGAGTATGTCTATTTGGAGAAGATAAGTATGATATGCTCATACACACCCCATAGACATACCTTAAGGAGCTACTGCATATTTAATCTGCAAGCAGATCTTTTGGTGGCTGCAATGCAGTATCAAATCAAATGTACCAACACAGAGCTAGAGGAGCTTTCATGCTAATGACAGTCCTTGTCGAACCGTTATTATTATTGCATCGTATTTATACATTACCTTATTTCATTATCATTAATTTCATTTCGTACTTATTTGATTTTCCTTATGTATTATTTCCATTTTCTGTTTACATTATTTATGGATTAAATTTCATTTTGTTAAATTTAGAGGAGGAGGGCCTCGCATAAGCATTTAATGCTTCTCCCCTCCTCCTGCACCTGTTTTAACTTTGTTTGTATTATTACGTTATGTAACTGTATTTTGTTCCATGTGCAAATCAATAAAATCAAATCAAATCAAAATAAAAAGACAGTTTCTGTATCAAATCGACCAGACAGTATCTATTTGCCACCTGTAAAAAAAGATACCAGTACAAGAAAAAGAAAGCCCGATAAAAACGCCTAAAACGCGTCACAAATAAGCCGAAGGCTAAACCTCTGCTTGGAGAGTACTCCGGTGTTAGCCTCCATCAGGCCTCCCTAAGGGTTATGGACAGTAAAGTTCGGTAAAAATACGGCCAGTAATTGGCCAGGAAAATAAGCCCCGGTAAGGGAAAAATGTAACTGCGCGGGCAAATAAACACTTATGGTGGCCAAACTCTCCTGGCACATTATATTGCCTACGAGAGTCAGTCCGCGAGAGGCCCCTTTTTAATTTCTCCCTCAACACTGCGCGGGCAAACGAACTCACTGGCTGAACTCCCCTGGCCAATTATTCTCCCTATTTGGCTAAATTTTACTGCGCTGTTAGTCTGTAGACTGATTTATTACTAAAATCAAAGACAAGTTCGGTGACAGCCTTGAGGCTGAATTGTCAGACTCTCATGTACAAATTGACAAAATATCTAAGATCTTAAAATCTTGAATCGCAATGAAGATAAAAACAATACGAAGAAGATTACTGGGAGTCTCCCCCCAAAAGCACCATAAGGTCGTTTTTCCCTTTGATAATTGCAATAGTGTCCTATCTTTGTTATCATTCAATCATTGGGTGGGAAACCGGACTTGCGCTTTTGATTACCTTTAATTTGTATATATCTTTAAGTGTATGTTTATTTTCTTTATTGTATGTAATTATTTAGTGGCGGTATCAAAATAAGTTCTCAACTTGAGTGTGCCACCACTAGGTCCTGTATTCTGTTTGTGTGTATGATTAATTAAAAAAAAAGCACCATATTTCTGGTGGAGACTACAGGGTTCCCGGATGCCCCACTTCCGGTCCCACCTGCCGCAGGTGAAGTGGTCCCTCCCGCGCGGAGAAGCCACGGGTCGGGGATTAGCACGGATTAGAGATCCCATTTTCGGATTAGCGGCGGAGTTGGGTTAATCGTGTTATGGATGGGCGGCCGTGTGCGCCGCACGAGACCTGCGCTGGGGACAGTTTAAACTGTCGGCATTCCTGAGAGGAATTTCAGTCAAGCCCACTTGTTGTTACTACTCTCCAAGCAAAGGTTTAGGCTTCGGCTTATTTTTGACGTGTTTTTAGGTTATCTGGCTTGCTTTTTTGCTACTTTTTGTCTTTTTTGGTATCTTTTTTTCGACAGCATTTGATACTGTCTTGCCAATGATACTGTCTTGCCAATTTGATACAGTCTTGCAGCCACCAAAAAATCTATAGCTTTATGCGATCAGTACTCAGTCCAAAAGTCACGAAGTTGTTCATTCAGCAATCAGGCAATAGCCCACAAGACTTAGATATTCGAGAAAAAACAACGCTTTCACGTATATCATCACTTCCGCAAAAGTGCCCTGTGTATCGTTCTTTCTATGAGCGAAATTCGTCAGATCAGTCACGATTTGATTCTACAAACCATACTGAATTAGCAAAGATTGTTGACTCAGGCCACATACACCGTGAGTTATAATAGCGTCAAAGAAACCAATGAATTGATACCTCAATGGTAAAACGGTGATGACTATTCTAATGGTAGAAATTGCTGTCTCTGTTAGAATATGGTCGTTAAAAACTACTCAAAGCGGCCATATACTTAGACTACTCAGTACGTATTGTTCGGAACCACATTGGAAAGGTATGTAAATGACGCAAATGCTAATTAACAAATCGGTCTGTCAATACATTAACGTTTATGTAAGGGATCAGTAAATTCCTCGACTTTTAAACAACACATAGAAAGACATAGTATGGCCCATAGAACTGTTAGGTAGCACATACAATGTTTTATAAATGGCGCACACACCAATGATTGAATTGCCTGTTGGCATTAGCTTTAACATTTATGTAAGAACATCAGAAAAGTGCATACGCCTTACACGTAATATAGAGTGCCATACATACATGGTACTGGCTATTGAATTACAATTTGCAACCCACGCATATTATAAGTCTATGGCAGGCTAACTTCTTTGGCATATCAATCAATCTATTTGGCCAATTTCTACTATTTTTCTAACAACACATTGGAGTCTGATAGAGTAGAGACAAGGCTAACTTATCTGACAAATCATTCGTCCTGATTGGCCGATTTCTACTATTTTTCAAACAAGTCTGGTAGCTATAGAGACTAAGAACTGTCCGTTGCCATGGTGTTGGAGGCTGTGATGACTGGTTTTCATAGTGACAGAGAATCCTGAGCTCCTATTGGACAGTGATGAAGAACCCTGCGTTCTGGGAATGGGAATGGCTCTCTCAAGTTAGAGGTGAACTTGCCACAAGCTTTAGGGTAGGAGGCCCAATCAGCCCCTGACAGCGAGAGACTGTGTAATACTAAGGTCACATTTCCAAACCGGGGCCTGGCCGGGCTGTTTCGATTAACGAAAAATCAACAATGTATATCAAGGATATAGTTCAATATACACAAATAGTTCTCATTGTTAATTTTTGCAACTTTTTTGTGCTTTGTTGTCTTGAATATCATACTTTTCGTTCCATAAGACTACATAAGAAATGTGACCTCAGCATAACACAGGCTAGGTAGAGACTATGCCCTTGCCACTGTCCCTATGCAGAAAGGCACGTGTATATGCCACAGTTATATATTTAGGTCAGGATGGCGTCCTTGAATCAACATAATAAATAACGCACCGGGCGGAGATTGGGGGGGGGGGGGGGTGATAAATGTTCTATCCCGTCCGCTCACTTCCCGGAAATGCGTCTGTCGTTGTTTACGGGAACCTACTCTACTACACAAACTGTCGTTCCGGAAGGAGCCCAGTGGCAGTGTAGGAGAATACAATGAATGAATGAATGAGTGGATGGATGGATGGATGGATGGATGGACGAACGAACGAACGAACGAATGAATGGATGGATGGATGAATGAATGAATGAATGGGTGAATGAATGGATGAATGAATGAATGAACGAATGAATGAATAGATGGATGAATGAATGAATGAAGCTTGTACATACGTCATAAACAGAATGCGATCTTGTAATAGTCATGCACGTGTGTGTATTGTTAAGGAAAAGGGACTTTTAGATCATTGTCCAAAACCCCTTAGAAAAGCCAGGTGGAGGCTATCTACATCCATAATCCCTTAGGAAGGCCTGGTGGAGGCTAGCTACACGCATAACCCATTGGGGAGGCCTGGTAGAGGCTATGTATATCCATAACCCCTTGGGAAGGCCTGATGCAGGCTATGTATATCCATAATCCCTTAGGATAGAAAGGCCTGGTGGAGGCTACTACTTTTGCCGGATTCTACTATCCATAGGCCCTTAGGAAGGCCTGTTGGAGGCTACTACTTTTGCCGGATTCTACTATCCATAAGCCCTTAGGAAGGCCTGTTGGAGGCTACAATTTTACCGATATTCTACTATCCATAACTCCTTAGGAAGGCCTGTTGGAGGCTACAATTTTACCGATATTCTACTATCCATAACTCCTTAGGAAGGCCTGTTGGAGGCTACAATTTTACCGATATTCTACTATCCATAACTCCTTAGGAAGGCCTGGTGGAGGCTATGTATACAGCTCTACTATCCATAACCCTTCATGAAGGCCTGTTGGAGGCTATGTACATCCATAACCCCTTAGGAAGGCCTGGTGAAGGCTAGCTACACGCATAACCCCTTGGGAAGGCCTGTTGGGGTTATATGTACACAGCCCCGACTGTAAATAAATCATTATGATGGATGAGTGTGTTAAACGCGGGGCGAACTTTATGGCGTGCCAATGGCTCATTGTGGGTCGTTAGGTAAGGAGTAATAACCGGGTAGGACGACAAATTAAGCGAGAGCGCTACGGTTGGAGTGCGCTAGAGAGAGAAAGCGCTCGCAAAGTGCTACGGTTTGGAGTGCGTTTGGGAGAGAAAGCGCTCGCAAAGCGCTACGCGGTTGGAGTGCGTTTGGGAGGGGGAGAAAGCGCTCGCAAAGGATACGCGTGGACTATCCAGAACTGTGCCTGGCTCTGGGTAATGCACGGTTCTGGATAAAGCACGGTTCTGGATAAAGCACGGTTCTGGATTAAAGCACGGTTCTGGGTGCAACACCCTTCCTGTATACAGTTTCGCGATGATGTTCCCCACATCTCTCCCCAGTCCGTCAGACTCCGCTTGACATCACCCCGCATTAAGAGCCCTTAAAAACCTCGGGGCTGGGAGTGCTTTTAACCCCGCCATGTTTGTTTGGCAACAGCCGAACCGCCATAAATCATTAGCGGCGCGCGGATAGCTTCTGTGTCATGGCGACGCGAGGGACGCGGTCGACAGGTGCTCTCCAAGCAGAGGTTTGGGCAGGTGCCGCTGATGCTGGGAAGCGGGAGGTGGCCTGCTGTGCTTTATTCAGCACCTGGGGATCCAGGTATCCAGAACCTGGGGAAAATCTAATAGTACGTTCTTGGATACGCGGAGACTAACCGCCCCTAACCGTTCCTAACCCTAGCCCATTCAGGCATAGAACTAGCCTGAGACACGGTGTTGTATCTAGAACTGTGCTTAATCCAGGACCATGCAGCACGGTTCTGGATAGTACACGCAGATAGCCCATGGAGGTCCTCTGTCCGTTTCACAGTTCACGTGTCCGGTCTTCTGAGAATAAACACTAAATCAAAACAAAACTCCTCGGAAATTATAGAAAATATGACGCAGGCAAAAGTCTAAACTCGTGACCGTGACGTCAGCTGAGAAATCAGTAACGGTGAAATGAACAAACCGCAAACAAGACGGAGTTGATCCTTAAATAACCTGCAAATGTTGGCACCAAATAAGGCGATAGCTTAACGTTTGTTTTTCGTTTTTTCCCTAGAACTATCATAGAGTGATACCCATTGTTACCAAGTGCAGTAGGGGCATCCTCTCTAGAGTTAGGTGTGCAAAGGTTAGGTGTGACAAGTCGTTCTATGAGAAATAATGAGCCACCGCCGGTCGCATACCAGCGAAGCTGGTGTGTTACAGGGAATCATGGCGGCTATATACATGTAATGCGCTATATAATGCAGATACAGATACAGATTCAGACTCTTAACTATTCTTATCATTTACATGTACTCCATACTACACAAGTACAGATACACTCTAGATACTGTTTTTATGGTCGCATGGGGAGGGGTTGTATCATCATTATTTAATTAAAAATGCAGACACAAGAATTAAGAGGAAGATATATATATATATATATAATAGACAATTCAAAAATAAGAGACTATCACAGAACCGACCGTGGAAAAGAGTGTACGACAACGGCCTGGAGATTAATTTTGTGCGACGCATCCACGGCAGTCCCAAGAATGCTCCCAATCAATGTGCTGTCGCAAAACTGTCGTACGACTATCGTAATCTCCCGTCACATCTTTCGGTGGCCAAGTCGTAACCAACCGACAAGACAGCATCCAATAGACAAGACATTATCCAACATATCCAGCTAAAATGATCCAACATTATTTTAGATAACACTTGTCATAGTCGTATTTGTAAAGTATATAACATAACGTTACGATATCATGTCTTACATTTTACTGATAGCTGTTGCTTAACGACGTAGTGTTTGCATCGGATGTAATTTAGCAAGGTATTTCAGACACTATCCAATGATGTACGTCTGCTATTTGCTAATAAAAGTTATCTCTCTCAAAATCCGATCGACAAGACAGTACCCAATAGGCCCCGTTAATTGGGTCTGCTGTCAGAAAACGATACATAGAAGAAGGTGACAAACTTCCCAACCAACCTCTGCTTGGAGAGTATACAGTACGACGGACGTGCTCATGACCGAGCCCGGGCCCTAGATCCCCCTAATCCCGCCAGGCCCCGCACACGGACCGTGACGCGCGGTTTAACGTTGTTTGACATACCGCATTAGAAACGCGGATGTGGGGAAAAGCCCCCGGTAGTACGCGCACCTGCTTGGAGGTTTCCGTCCATATTTCTGCCATAGGAACGTACGGGTTTCCCTCATTTTGCTTAATATTGGTAATATTTCTTGTTCGCATTGTAAGGCCACACCAATTTATTTCCTTAGTTTTCGGACATTTAAAAGCAAAAAAGGTAAGATAAAAAACACATGACTGGATGAAAACGTGAATCTAAATATGTTCCCTCCCCAAAAGTCTGTGTACTAAGGTACAGAGTTTATCCTTAGGCTCTGTTTTCTTGTTATTTGTTTATTTGTTTATTTGAGTTTAATTACCACGAGTACAAATATACAAGTGGAAGGTAGGACAAAACAGGTGCATAGACACCTTTACAAGTTATCCTCCCAAGAGCCACCCGCTTTGTTTTCCTTAAGCTCAGAACCAACAGATTGAATCGGAGTGGCCTAAGCCGTACAGCGTCCGGCTATTTGCTACATGTTCATTTCCCCCCAACAGCCGATTGATAAAGCTTGCTCTTTTAAAAACTAGTTGACGGACATTTGCAGAGCAGTACACGCCTCGTGTTCTGCCGTCACCGATTTATTAGGTTATCATCATTAGGTTATTATTATTATTATTATTACCCTTCTTAATTAAGTTTGCCTCTGCGTGGGTAGCCCTTGTGAACGGTGTGAAAAATCTAATCACCATTCGCCTACGGTAAAAGCGAATAATGTTTCTTACCTTTATAATAACGCTAGTCTTGTAGCAGGTTATATATACACTTCAATATACGCTGCAGCGGTTTATATTATATGTATATATTAATTACCCACAGCGCTTTGACGTCGTAACCGGGACAAATAATTGTCTACATCAACTGCCTCTCCTGGTCCAGAACAAGCTTTACACAAAATTTCTACCCACGGGTACTAAAGCAAGGTCGCTATAACAAGCCGTCTCACAGCTATCATACTTTCAACACTAACCGCGGGCTTAGAAGACAAATTACTTACCGTGTTCGCAAGCCGCAAGCTGAACGCATTAATGTTCACGTATATATAACACAAGGCTTCTCCTACTAAAATCTCGGAACAGAATTTATACTTACGGTTAGCGGTGGTTGGTGTTGTTTTCTTTCTTCTTGTTGTTAGCTAGTAGGTTGAGTAAGAGGAGACATGAGTCCGTGGTGGAGCGTGGAGAGGAGATTGAGAGAGAAGCGAGGACCGCTCGTGGTTCTGTCTGCTCGCCGTTCGGTAATGTTTACCCGGCATGCATTCCCCCGGCGCCTGGGAGAACGGTCTGCCCGTGACGTCACGGCGCTGCACTGCACTGCGCATGTCTCTTCATTACATTGAAATGTATGTGAACGGTATGGTGTATGAGTTTTAATCTCCAAGCAGATCTTACGGGTGGCTGATGGTAACTGTCTGACCAATTGGATACTGTCTTTGGCCACCGTAAGATCTGCTTGGAGATTATATGAGTTCCTCTCTAGATCTCTTTATCTCTCTGTCAAACTTTATTTATTTCATCAGTAGACTGTTATAAGACAAAATACCTAAACTCCGGTTTTGCCACACTCGATTTTAACACTACATAAGAATTAAGCTTAATCCTTATTGTTTTAGTAATTAGGATGTTATTATAATTAGAACCGTGCCCATCTTGTTTATGCCTGAATGGTTTAGAGTTTGGATCAGACACGGTTCTGGATAGTCTCCGCGTATCCAAGAACGTTGATTTGCCCCAGGCACGGTTCTGGATACGCGTGGAATATCCAGAACCAAGGAGGTTAACCTCCTTGCCAGAACCGTGTCTGAGCATATGGTTCTAGATAAAACACGGTTCTGGATACAGCAAGGTTCTGGATAAAGTACGGTTCTGGATAAAGCACGGTTCTGGATAAAGCATGGTTCTGGATAAAGCACGGTTCTGGATAAAGCACGGTTCTGGATAAAGCACGGTTCTGGATAAAGCACGGTTCTGGATAAAGCACGGTTCTGGATAAAGCGCTGTTCTGGATACAACACCTCGCATCAGCTTTCGTTTCATACGTGATGTCCAGAAGTAGGTGCAATGTTTGGCCTTCCGCTGGGAGGCGTTATTATGGAGCTCAGCGGGAAACCTGTGGAACCAACGCATCCCGCTAGATGCCGCTTCTGCTTTCCTGCAAAGCCTGCCAAAGGCTTTCAATTGCATCCATTGTATCATACCTGAACCCGTGCCTTTCTATGATTCCTATAATTCTTACCTTACAAACATTGGACCGCTTGTCAAAATTTATTATGGTAGAAATAACGTATTCGGTTTAAACAGGCTTCAAATGTAGGGTGCAGAATAGCATAACTGTTTTAGACGTTGAGAAAAGGATCATTTATTATATGTGTTTTTCAGTCATTATGTTCAAATTGTTACTCCGTGAAGGAGGCATACCTCCTGCAGGAGTATTCGGGTCAGCCGGTTTTTCGTGTTCGCAGCTAAAACTCACGGTTCCCCTTGATCAATCGGCATTTAATTTTATACGTCGTCTGCAGGCATGCCAGTGGTGATGCACGTATATCAATATTTACCGTAGGTGTTTTCGCGGTCAAGATAATATTCGAAAAGCACCCCTAGATTTAGGGGCACATGGGACCGGCCGCGAAAAACCCGTTGTTTTGAATAGCGGGGGGGGGGGGGGGGGGCGAGCATCCTTAATGCAGATGTGCGGGGCGGTTTTTAATGCAGACCAGATGCGGACCGTAATGGTTTATGAATGGGCAGAATTGTGAAATGTGTTCGCACGTAAAAGTCATGTTTGTGTACATTGTATTTCTATGAATTTGGGCATGTGGTGTGCCGTTATGTCCGTGTCGATGCACGTGTCTTTGTTTTCACCGTAGCGGTTTTTATATCGAGGTAAATTTGATATTTCAAAATCACCCCTATTTTTACAATCCTGTGGAATAGGCCGTAGGTTAAGTAGTTATGTGGTAGGCGAGGTTCTCTAAGCAGATATTAGGTGGTTGTTGTGTATATTTGTTTGTGAGTATCTGTTGGGATTGTGACTTATAGTTTGCACCTAAGGTCAGGTCTATTTAATTGTCTGGCAAGATGTTAATATCATAGTTGTTCGGTAGAGCTCACACACTGTACTGTTTATAGCTTATAATATAGCGACCTGAAATTGGTCGGAGCGCGGAGAATGCGCCAAGATATCTGTTGTTTCCGTGTGCAACTGTGCTAACGTTGCTGTGGTGGTCATGTTGTTTTGTTAAAGCAGTTGACTTGAGCGGCAAGTGTTAAAATTGTTGACGTGGTTTTAGACTGACCGCCAGTTGCGCAGTTGACTTTGTGCACGTGTCTTTGTTTTTACCGTAGCGGTTATGTGGGGCGGTGTTTTCCGTGTGCAACTGTGCTAAAACCGTTGCTGTTGTGATCATGTTGTTTCGTTAAGCAGTTAACGTTGACTTGAGCGGTACCCGTTTTTCCGTAGCTAAAACCCACGGTCCCCTTTGTTCAATTGGCATGCAATTTTATACGTCGTCTGCAAGCATGCCAGTGCCAATACCACCTCCCAATCTGCAAATTATAAAATTTCACGGAGAATTGTCGCCTATGGCTTCTTGTTTTGAATTATGTTTGGTGAATCGGTTCGAAGCATGCTTTCTTATTTTGTAATGAGTTTGTTCCTTTTAAACAAACATTTGTGTTATGTATGTACTTTGATTGCAACCTGTGCCATGCATGTCTGTACTTGTTTTTCCTTTGTTTTGTTATTGAAAACTGAATAAAAAGAACGTGGAAAAAAATATACAGCACCCGACTTTTCCAGCAAAGGCTGATGATAATGACTCTTCTTAGAAACCCGTGGTGTTTTCCCCCGGGGACTTACCTCGCAGGAAAGTTAGCGGCAAGTGATCTACAAAGGAAACCGCTCCCTCTACCCATATTCTAAACTCTCTCTCATCCTTACCGAAAACGAGCAGATCAAAGCCTTTCAGATGCGGCGTTTGGTTTTCGTTACATTTATTTTATTTGTCCAGGGACCACCTATGGCCACTCGGGCGTATTTCAAAGTGCGCCGCATACATACATAAAAGTATATAAAACAGCAATTATCAACAAAGGTGCAAAACAACTTAAGTATAAATAAATATAGTATAGATAATGCCACTAATCAATAGGCTGCATGAAACAAACAAGTATAATAAATTATCATGGAAGTAATGTAAATATTAGATAATGTAATTTGCATATCAATGTTGTCTGATGTCCATTTTGCGTGGGCGTTTTTTTTTCCTTCTTTCCAAACCACAAAGCTAGAAGTGCTTTATTGTTATGGCTTCTTTATAACTCTATAATGCAAGATCAAGGCTGGATTTTATGATCAGTTCAACTTAAACACTTCCAACATGCTTAATTTTACAACAGAGCAACGCACAAGGGAGCAAAAATGCTCCAACTTTCTATTGTTTCCTGTCCTTTCAAGTAAAGTTTAGTTTATTCGTGCCCATCTAGGCCATATGGAACACTGTTAAATAAAGATATATAATAAGGAAAACCTATAATATTATTTGGAACACATGGATAGGTAACAAAGTTAGTTTCAAGCTTGGTTACATTTGTAATTTTTTTCAAACATATGTTTCTCAAATTGTTACCATTATTGACATTGTTAACTCCCATACTCTTTCCCAAATACTGAGTGCTAAGCAGAGAATTACGAAAGCAGTATGCACCATTTTTAAAGTCTTTGGTATGACTTGGCCGGGGATCAAACTCACAACCGACCAAATGCAAGGCAAACGCTTTGCTCACTTGGCTGTTTCACTGGTTTGTGTCAGTTACCCTGAGTTAAGACGGTCCAGTGTTTAGCCATGTGTCGGTCTAAGTTGGCTTTCTTTGTGGCAGAATAGTCGCACTGGTCACATTTGTAAGGTTTTTCACCTGCATGAGTTTTCATATGTGCAGTTAAGTAATACTTGTAAGAGGTGCTGTATCCGCACTTGCCACACATGTGGGGTTTGTCTTCAGAGTGTTTAGCCATGTGCCTGTCCAACTTGTCCTTCTGTGCGGCAGAATAGTCGCACTGGTCGCACTTGTAGGGTTTCACACCCGTGTGTGTTTTCAAGTGTTGGTACAGGTTGGACCTGTAAGGCGTCCTGTATCCACACTCGTCACACAGGTAGGGTTTTTCTCCTGTGTGTTTCACCATGTGTTGGTCTAGAGTCCATTTCTCAGCAGCAGCGTACTCGCAATGGTCACACTTATAGGGTTTCATCATGTTAGTGGGCTCCCCATCCATGTATGGTTTGTGTTTAGCCATGTGTCGGTCTACAGCACCTTTATGTGCAGAAGAGTAGTCACACTGGTCACAACTGAACGGTTTCTCACCTGTGTGTTTTCTAATGTGTGCGGTGAGGTAATACCTGTCGGCTGTCCTGTATCCACACCTTCCACACATGTAGGGTTTGTCTCCAGTGTGTTTGACCTTGTGTCTGTCCAAATGGCCTTTTTTTGCAGCAGAATAGTCGCACAGGTCACACTTGTAGGGTTTTAAGCCTGTATGGCTTCTCATATGTACAGTTAGGTGAGACCTCTTACCCGTTGTGTATCCACACTCTCTACACACGTAGGGTTTGTCTGCGGTGTGTGTAGCCATATGCTGGTCTAGAGTACACTCCTCTGCAGCAGACTGGTCACATTTATCAGGTTTCTCACCTGTGTGGGCTTTCATATGTTTGGTTAGGTAAGACTTGTAAGCCGTCCTGAATCCACACTGCCCACATATGTAGGGTTTGTCTCCAGTGTGTTTTGCCATGTGTCTGTCTAGAGTGAATTTCCGTGCAGCAGAATAGTCGCACTGGTCACACTTATATGGTTTCTCACCTGTGTGTGTTGTCATGTGTACAGTTAGGTGAGACCCCTTGGTCGTCGTGTATCCGCACTCTTCACACATGTAGCGTTTTTCTCCGGTGTGTTTAGCCATGTGCCTGTCCAAACCATCTTTTTCTGCAGCAGAATAGTCACACTGGTCACACTTGAAGGGTTTCTCATCTGCGTGGCTTCTCATATGTCGGGATAGTGCCGAACTGTAAGCCGTCCTGAATCCACACTCCCAACACATGTAGGGCTTGTGTCCGGTGTGTTTAGCCATGTGTCCATCTAGAGCATCTTTCTGTGCAGCAGAATAGTCGCACTGGTCACACTTGAAGGGTTTCTCACCGGTATGGTTTCTCATATGTTTGGTCAGGTAAGACCTATAAGCTGTCCTGAATCCACACTTCCCACACATGTAGCGTTTTTCTCCTGTGTGTTTGGCCATGTGTCGATTCAAAGTGAATTTCCGTGCTGCAGAATAGTCGCACTGGTCACACTTGTAGGGTTTCTCACCTGTATGGGTGGTCATGTGATAGGATAGGTGGGACTTGTCAACCGTCCTGAACCCACACTCCCCACACATGTAGGGTTTGTCACCGGTGTGTTTAGCCATGTGTCGGTCTAAGTTACCTTTCGTTGCAGCAGAGAAGTCGCACTGGTCACACCTGTATGGTTTCTCACCTGTGTGTGTTCTTGTATGTTTTAACAGGTCAGAGTGTGAAGTTGCCCTATAGTCACACTCCGTACACACAAAGCGTTTTTCCGCAGTACGTTTCTCAGCAAGCCAGTCCGTCTGCTCTGTTTGGTCCTGTGTGGGACCCTCGTGTTTAATGCTTACTACCATAGCAATCTCGTTCCCAGGGTGTACAGTTGGCTGGTCGGTTATAGCAATCTCGTTCCCAGGGTGTACAGTTGGCTGGTCCGCCATACTAATCTCGTTCCCAGGGTGTGCAGTTGGCTGCTCGGCCATAACAATCTCGTTCCCAGGGTGTACAGTTAGCTGCTCAGTCACAGCAATCTCGTTCCCAGGGTGTACAGTTGGCTGGTCGGCCACAGCAATCTTGTTCCCAGGGTGTACAGTTGGCTGCTCAGTCATAGCAATCTCGTTCCCAGGGTGTACAGTTTGCTGCTCGTCCATTTCTAAAAACAACAATGAAAAATTTTACTCAGACAAGCGTACCCAATATAAAGAATTTGTAATATTAAATGGTTTAAAAATAGAAAGCTTGAATCACAAGTACCCGTATTTCTTTCTTATGTGTGGAGCTAAATTATGTCAATCTTCTTACAGGATGAAGTTATCTTGGGAAGAACACTTCAATATCCCAGCACAAGTGCACAAAAACCTAAATATATCCATATATATAGACTCACAAAGATGTACTTCATAGACATTTGGAAGCATTGGATTTTACTTTTCCTTTTACAAAACTAGGCTATAAATTCCAATCATTTTATTCAGAAATGTAAAAGCAAAATTCAAACCTATTTTTGGCATGGAGCCAACTCGTAAGAGCAAACACATACCAAGTTAGTACGTAAGAGATGTTATTGTAAGAAATTATTACCGCCCTCCCCTACGTACTTGTGACGTGCAGTACACAACGTTACCCAAAAAAACTCTCCTGGTTCTATATTTTTGCAGAATAAGCACCAACCTGTGAACTTAGATAACTAACAAATGTCTCACCTGTGTGTTGCTGTTGTTGTAGGGTCGGTAAGACGTTGAATCCTCGTTAAAATCGTCTTAGTTTGACAGAAAATATCTTCCTGTCTCTGGTCAAAATGGCGGACAAGCGTAGTCAGAGGTCAGGTTAAAGGTCAAAGTTGACATACCTGATTACCTCAGAGAAACCGTAAATGTTTCTGTCGGAGCTGCCGTGTTGGGGTAATCACCCTTTATTGTAGCATGAAAGTTCATCTGTGTTGGTACAAGTCATTATGAAATTGGAACTAAACGTTAACTGCCAACACTACAAAGAACAATGGGACTTACCCCAAGTTTTCGGTTGACTCCATCAACCTTGTTAACGGAATGGACCCGTTTACTCTTGGAACGTTACGTCAGAGACACGTGACCGTAGTAGCGGGTCATACGTGCCAGATAACTTGTGTCTCCCCCCGTCTCTGTTCAGGGTCGGTCTGTGAGCTCTTATGTAGACCGCCTCCTTCACTCCTCTTGCAAAGAAGTCCGATTCAGAATCAAGGATTTTAACCCCCTCTAAAGATACTGAGTGTCCCGGCGATTCAATATGGATATGTTGCGAGACCTCTGAATTTACAGAACTAGGGCGTTGGTGTTCCAAGAATCTTGTCTTTAATGCACGTTCTGTCTCACCCTTTATTGTAGTGTCCTGTTTTATTCTTTTAACAGAACGAATGACTCAGAATCTGTTAGGAGGTAGCAATAATTAGAGGTTGACATGGGGGAATTCAGGAAGCGGACGATATCATACTTTAAGTACTTCGGGAAGTCTAAAATCTCGGGAATTGCGGAGAAGGTAGCAAAGTTGAATCCCTTAGCTGCAGACGTCCAACACACTTAAGAATGCACATGTATACAGTAGTGATGTAAATATACTTTATTTTTAATCCAGTATAATGTACAAAAGAATATACCTTTGGCGGAGAAGTCTTGTGTTCTATTCTCTAGAACACCTATTCCCTATTCTCTAGATCCCGACGAAAAGGGACAACCAAAATGCACACGAGCTTTGTCAAGAAAGCTTGTCAGGAGAAGTAGTAATCTCCAAGCAGATCTTTCGGTGGCTGCTGTATCAGGAATTGGAAACCCCACTTCCGGGTTCCCGTCAAACGTATTGTGCTACCTGCCACTGCACCTGTGCGCCTTTCTTTTTTTTCTTTTTTTTTTCACACCCTTCTTCACACCCTTGCCCGCACAGTGAAAGACAGTATCCATTGGCCAGACAGTAACCATTTTCCACCATCTGGCCAATGGAAACTGTCTTTTCAGCCACTGAAAGATCTGCTTGGAGATTAGAGAAGTTGTGCAATTGCTTTACCCAGCAGCAATCATATTTACATGACAAAAAACACTTACTCCGGATGTCGATTGTGCGTTACTATGCCAGCTTGTAAGATGCATCCCAATTTCATTTTACTCAGAAGTGGAACTAGAACTACCGAAAAGTTGGCAAATAAGAACTTGGCTGTGTACAAGAAAAAAACTCCAATATGGAATATTCAATGTACCAACACAGCTCTCATGCTAACTCCAATATCTACCAACACGATGCATCTATTCACAATTGTAGGCTTGTAATCTAGGCAGGTTTGTAGAAGACTGCACTAATCGTGCTAAAACGTCCGTCCGCGCTATTGCAAGTTGATAAAAACTTGCCCAGATTCTCTCATTTTTTTCCGTGATATATCCTTCCCAATGAAGATACATACAAAGAGAGTACACGAACTAAACATCCACATGCTCGTGTATCTGGTAGCTCGTGTGATATTAGTCCAGTCGACATTTTCAAAATAACATTGGCAACTACGTCGGAAATCATGCGGGAGGACTGCCCTCTGTCGTTCGACTTCATAACTGCAGTGATTCTCCCTGGCAGCGTTTATTTTACTAGTATCCAGGACCGTGCTTTATCCAGAACCATACTCAAACACAGTTCTGGATAGCCCACGTGTATCCAGAACCGTGCCTGGCGCAAATCTACGTTCTTGGATACACAGAGACTATCCAGAATTCGAACCCATTTAGATATAGAACTAGATAGGTACGGTTCTTGCACAACAGCGTTCTACCGTAGCCTCCACCAGGCCTTCCTACGGGGGTACGTGTCGTGGAATTCGGCAAAAGAAGGGAATAGCTGGCCAGTAGAGTCAGTCCGCGGGAGGGTTAGTTTACAGCGCGGCCAGTCAAATCCCAAGGCGGCCAAACTCCCCTGGCAAATATTTCCCTATTAATAAGTATTATAGCCAGCGCAGTTAGTCTGGTAGAGACTAGTTCTACCGCGATATGCTGTTGGGTATGTTTTGGGGAAGCAGGTAGTTGTTGGGCACGTCTCCATGGGCGTTGCGCTTAGCGATGGCGTCGTTAATCGCCTGGATGTTGTACTGGAACTCGTCGATAACCGCCCGCGCGTTCTCCTCGACAAAGTGCCGCTCCGGGTAGTGGCTCAGGTACACCTGTGGACAGAAATGGGGGAGACTATTAACTAGAAGGTAACATTTGCAAAACAGATGCATAATGTTTACCTTCACATATGGGAACAGTCTAGCCTAACAAACTACCACTACTGTTTTATCTTGAAAGTTCATCTGAGTTGGTAGAAGTCTCTTACTCAAGCACATTCATATACATAAGGTAGCCGGCCCCTCCAACTCTGTCCTGTCACTTGCTACATAATGTAATCCAACACCACAGGGTGTCTCACACACACACACACACACACAAACACACACACACACACACACACACACACACACACACACACACACACACATACATGTATATATACATTCACACGACCTTACTTCATGCCTGAGGTCCTCACACATCATATTTATTCTTACTTTAAAACACATTCATAAATATGGTGACCAACTCTGTCCTACCACTTGCTACATAATGTAATCTAACACCACAGGATGTCTGCTACAGCACCAGTTACCATGGAGACACTTTACCTCGTCCCTGGGTTCCTCACACATCATGTCGGCAATGCAGGTCTGCAGCAGGGCCGTGTCTGTGTCCGGTAAAGTCCTCACGATGTCGGTCATGCCGATGATGCCCTTCCACGGCGGGGGCGGGCGGCGCAGGCACAGCGGCGCGTTCGGCACGAAGCCGTAGGTGTCCCGCACGCCGTTGTTCACAGCCGCGTGCTGCACCGAGCACGTCCAGATGATGATCGTCACGATGTCAACCTGGAGAGAGATGAAGAAGAAGACGACGATGATGATGATGGTGATGGTGACAATCAAAAGTTCATTGCAAATTCTTGCAATGACGCACAATACATACATAACATGTGACTAAAGCTGGCTCTAAATTGCAACTTCGAATTCTTGGATTTGACTTCTTTTTCTGAGACAGAAAGATCCCATAATGATGATGCCACAAGGACGAAGATGAATATTATCAAGGTTGAGCTTAACCTCGGAAAAAATTCAGCACCGACCAACCGCAACCCACTGTTGTTGACTGTGTATAATGTTATTTACGTTAGTCTTATCTTTACCTGGCACTCAACATTAAAATGACTGATTCGGTTCAACGACAAAGGATCGAATGTTTTGCTGGATGGCCATATAGGACGCGATCACCACGGTGACGCGGTTGCCATGGCAGCGTGGTCGCCATGGTAACGAAACCTCACCAGCTGTCTGAAGGACTTGATCCTGTGGGGGATCCCGCGGTCCTGGTTGTCCTCCCAGTTGAAGCCGTGCTCATACACGTCGCTGATCCACCTCTGCAGTTCCAGGTCGTCCAGCAAGGTGGCGTCGCGGTCGTAGTGAAGGCTCAGCATGTCTGTGTAAACATGTCAGAAATCAAGTTTAAACGATTGTCTCAACTGTTAAGGGCTGAACTGCGTTCAAAATGTTTGACTGTTCGTTATACAGCCTAGGCCTCCATCAGTGTTCGAATGGCCAGCCATACATGGCACGCATTGCACAAATTCTGATCTTTAAGCATACCTTAAAGCATACGTAAAGGTCCATTTTTCAATTAGAGCTAACAAACATAACCTTTACGCATGTTTTAAGGTGTGCTTAAAGATAGACTTTCATGTAGTGACGTGACGTTAAGGACATGTGACTTAAGTTATTGATCAAACGTGTCCCGAAGTTTATACAGCCAAAAAAAAGGTGATTTTCTTAAGCTTACCTGTGACGAACTTCTCGATGCATCCCCAGATCATCATGCCGTCGTCACGGTAACGGTAACCAGGCAACAGCCTGAAGTCGTCCAGCCCCCTGTCCTTCAGGGACTTCGGCAGGTCCAGCACTCTGAGGTTGAAGGCCTTGTAACATCTGGAACAAAAAAGATTGTTCGTTTCTTTGAAGCTTTATTTAGTCACGAGAAACAAAAATTGAACCTGCTGGCATATAATCGTATCTGTATAGCCGGTATAACCGCCCTTCGGCGTAACACACTAGCTTTTGTATCTGTATAGCCGGTGTAGCCGCCCTTCGGCGTAACACACCAGCTTCTGTATCTGTATAGCCGGTATAACCGCCCTTCGGCGTAACACACCAGCTTCTGTATCTGTATAGCCGGTATAACCGCCCTTCGGCGTAACACATCAGCTTCGCAGGCAGCTGGCTATATTACACTGAACGACTTGTTACACCTAACTTTGAACGTCTCAATGTAAGCGTCATTTAAAGTTTATCTAGTGAGAATGCCCCTACAAGTTTGTAAGTACTAGTATAGAATATACTTACTTGAATGAAGAGACTCTTTTTACACAACCAGGAGTTGCATTCAGTCGACGTTTTGGTGACCGAGTCTCTCTTTTTTTCAGTAACTTACCAATCTGATGAAACTATTCAGGAATATACTTACTTTCTGAGCAGTTCGTGTCTCCCCTCCGGCCCGATCGACATGACGCTGTCCAGCACGGACCCCTCCCTGATGAGGGCCTCCCGCACGAACACGTTAATTCCCAGCATCCCCCGGAAGTGCGGTACCAGCAGCTTGTACAGCGGGTGCACTCCCGGCAGCTGCCGGTAGGTGGCGACTGCGAAAGGCTCCATGACCAGGTGCGTGTCCAGCAGGTGGCTGACCAGAAGTTGGAGCTGCGCGTCCGCGTTTCGCAGGAAGATCTTCGCCATGAGCCAGTCGATGTCCGAGTCCTCGCTCGTAAAGACCGGGTTGTCGTTCCCAGGTCTCTGGTTTAACTGGATATGAAAGAATAAATGAATGTATTATGAACATATCATCATGATAAATGATATAATATAGCATAAGATCAAAACAAAATGTTCCTCTTCACATGCATGGGGACGGTCTAGCCTTCAGCACTATTTAATGTTACTTAAGCACATTTATGCATATGGTGGTGACCAGCCCCTCCAACTCTGTCCTGCAACTTGCTACATAATATAATTCAACACATGGTGTCTGCTACAGCACCAGTTACCATTGTGACAGCCGTCTGGTCAAGGCTATTAACCTTATTTGTTTGGAGAAGAAAAAACAGGGCGAAAGCAATGTTTTTCTTCCGTGAACAGAAAAACAGAAGAAAACTGACCTGTATGGCGATTGGGAGGAAGTCTCCCAGTCTGTTGACGTGGAAGAGCGCCAGCGGAAACACAAGCAAACAAACAAACAAACCCCCATAAACAGAAGAAAACTGACCTGGATAGCGATGGGTAGGAATTCTCCTAGCCTGTTGACGTGGAAAAGCGCCAGCGGCGCCGCGAAGTAGAAGGTTCCCCGTGCGGTGTTCTGTGGCAGCCCGTCCAGGATCCCGCAGTCCACGATGTAGATGTGCCCGGCCTGGAGGCAGGGAGAGAGGGAGTTTCAACCATTAGCGACACTTTGTGGTGGAAAGGAAAAGGAAAATCCCAGCAGACAGGTGGGACAGAGGCAGAGACAAAGTCAGATCCCGATTATTAAAGGCCTATGTCGTCGATGGGCCATGCTAGTACATGTCCTAGTACTATAGTCAAGTGCCCACGGCCTGAGGCAAACTGTTCGTTTGAAGTGGCCAAACATACGTATCTTGAAACTGGAATTTTCAGACAAGATGTTGATCCCGAATACCTTACGGTATCGTCAGTTTAAGACAAATGTCAGTCACAACGTGAGAGGCCATGAGAGCCAAACATGCAACAAAGTCTCATAAATCCATTTTTCGTTGGTTATTTTGCCTGGAAACTCACCTCTATCTCCTCGCTCAGCGTGGTCTTGTCGTCAAAGTAGCCCTGCAGCATCTCATCCCTCAGGCGGAAGTTTGCGGGGATGCCCCGACACCGGCGGATGGCGCTGGGCGTGATGCCGTTCAGAAACTGCCGCCCGAACTCCAAGTCGTTGTGCCAGTCTTCCATGATGTGCGGAGAAATCTCACTGGTCACAGACTTCGCCAGGTCTTTAAAGTCGTCCAGACTTCTGAGGAGTCCGAAGACACGTTTGAAGAAGGTCTTGATGCTACCGCGTTTGGTTGCGGCGCCGAAGTCTCGCGATTTCTCGTCCAAGAGGCGGACGTCTCGCGGGAGGTCCTGGTTGGTGACGCCGTAGATGTGCCCGGGGCAGCCCGGGATGCTGTAGGACCACTTGTACCGCCGCTGCCGGTCCTGCACCTCCAACTGCCGCTCCGCAGCCAGGAGATCGTGGAACTCGTATGCGTTCAAACAGGCTGGACGGTTGGGAATTAAAAATCAACAAAAATCAAGATATACTTTTCGGTGATCCTGAAAGAACTAACACTGCTGTTACGCCTGTTAACAATGGTCTGATGAAAGGTTACTTTAAAATTTAAGATACGGCCAAGAAACTGCGCCATGGGGCATGCTAGGCCGGACCTGGCTGCTGCAGAACCACCTGAACAGAAGCAGCGCAGAGAAAAGGAGGAGGACTTCTTTCGAAAATGGCGACTGGACACTGCCTGACGAGTGGATGGTGCCTTATCGGTTTGTTATGATTTTGCCGCCGAAGGATCTGCTTAAAGATCAGCCTTACCATGTCCGCTCCTCAGCACGACCCTGTCGCGGATCCAGCGGTGACACGGAAACTCGTACCTCCGGCCCCGCTTCCTGTCGTTCACAAACACGTTCTCCACATACCAGTCGTGCCAGAAACCTTTAGAGCTGCTCTCCAGCGTCACCAGAAGCACCTGGGGGCGACAGACACACAAGTGGTCATCATTTTATGCACTGGACTTTATTTTACGTCTTCATTATTTCATTAGAAACAAAGGCTTAACAAACAAGCAAACAAACAAACAAACAAACAAACAAACAAAATACGTCGATGAACGTTAGACATCCAGGTAATGCACAAAAGAACTGCTACTCAAGCAACTGGATAGATTTTGAAAACTGTCAGATGTTTCAAGTAGCATACACTACTTTTCATCAATGACTAACGATAGATTCTGTACCTGTAGTTGAACAGGTATTCATCCAAAAACTATGAATTGATATGTAACAAACAAAACCAAGTTACCTCTTCTACATCCACAGACTTGAAGTGGAACCGGCTGACCGCTCCTCTCTCGAACTCGTCGAAGAAGGACTTCTCCATCTTGATCCTGTCTGTTCTGAGCCACGTGCCGGTGAGTGTGATCCACACGTCCGCAGTCGTCCCCGCGCCTCTTTGCACTCCTGTGTGAAACTCCAGCGCGTAAGATCCCTCCGCCAGGTCCACCGGCAGCTTCCCCTCCCCGGGTTTCATTGGTCGAGCGTGCAGGTCAGAGTTCAGGTGTGGCAGACTATTATGGTCTTGACTGGACTTGGGTTCGAGGAGGCCCAAAGATGGCGGTTGGGTGGAAGGGTCGAATATCGTCCTCTCCAATACGCTCTGTGGGAGCAGGTTTGTTACGCAGACTCTGGCCAGCTCCGTCCACGGGTGGGTCTTGGGGTCCCAGATGCAGGCCGGGTTGAAGATTTCGTACGGGTCTCCTTCCACCTGTAACAGGCATTTTTTTGAACCAGGTAAGTAAGACCAGAGAGGTTACAGGGAGACAGCAAGACTTTACACAACCAGCTGGGCCACTCTCGTGCATTCTCTGTTGAACTTGGAGTGTACATCATCAATCACAGTACAGCAACCTATATAATAGCAATCGAGCCGGCTCGGTGTCTTTTTATCTCTCATTATTAACCCTACACGAAATCCTTAGTGTAATATCCTTAAGAACACCTTAAAGCTTGCGTAAAGGTTCCGTTCCTTTCCTTGCATGTACCTTTACGTATGCTTTAAGGTGTGCTTAAAGATAGGATTTCTTGTAGTGTAAGCCGCTAAACGTAGACAGTAAGACCAAGGAGGTTGGAGACAGTGAGACTTTACCGACCCACTCATGCAGCTGGATCTGCAGCCTGTACTCCAGCAGGGAGCGCTGCAGCTCCTGCGCAAACTCCGCCCGCAGGTAACCCCGCGTGCGCCGCTCAGTCATGTCCCGCTCCGTGTACCTGCAGCACAAACAAACAAACAAACAAACAAACAATCAACAAACGGTGTTGTCATGTTTACATTCGCAGAAGGAAAACATATGTTTTTGCTTTTTGTTTCTTCTTCTTCTTCTGTTCCAACAAATGAGGTTAATGATCTGGACCAGATGACTAACTGGTGCTGTAGCAGACACTCAGTGGTTTTTGGGTTACACTATGATTATGTAGCAAGTGGCAGAACAGAGTTGGAGGGGCTGGTCACTATATATAAAAACAGAGCAGTAGCTTGCTAGGCTAGACTATCAGACATGAGTACTACAAGTGATACAGTGATACAACAACTACTACTACTGCTGCTGCTGCTGCTACTACTACTATTACTACTACTACTACTGCTGCTGCTGCTGCTGCTGCTACCACTACTAGTACTACTACCACTACTTACCAGGGCTTGGGCTGTTCGTTCCTGTCGAGCAGGCCTGTCTCGTGCACGTCGACGTCAGGTACTACTACTACTACTACTATTACTACTACTACTACTACTGCTGCTGCTGCTGCTGCTGCTGCCACCACTAGTACTACTACCACTACTTACCAAGGCTTGGGCTGTTCGTTCCTGTCGAGCAGGCCTGTCTCGTGCACGTCGACGTCAGGTACTACTACTACTACTACTACTACTACTATTACTACTACTACTACTACTGCTGCTGCTGCTGCTGCTGCTACCACTACTAGTACTACTACCACTACTTACCAAGGCTTGGGCTGTTCGTTCCTGTCGAGCAGGCCTGTCTCGTGCACGTCGACGTCCGGTACGAGTCTGTACTTGACGTATCGCCGCTCTCCGTCCTTCGCCATGAAGCGGAAGACGTGCTGGGAGTAGTACGTCAGGTCCGTGTAGGAGTTGGGGGAGCGTCTCAAGGAGTCGATCAACGCGTAATGTCTGCGGTGGGAGAAAAGTTTTTATCATCTGTTCACAAAACGGTTTATTTACTTTCCGTTACATGTAGTACATAATTGATCACTTTTTATTTATTTCGAAAATTGCGACATTACAATACAGTGGCCACCCTGGCAGCGATGCTGATGGCGGGGGCCACAGACAGACATGACTACATACATTGTAGATTAACATATAAGTTACAATATTTACAATACTAGTTAAAATGAGGCAGACTTAGTTGAAAGTCAGAGGTCGAAAATGCGTACAGTGGAATTAAATAGACAAGCACACTAGTCCAAATGAACAGGTGGAAGGACATGACACTTTAGAAGCGTTTTGTTTGCAGGATGTAGACCTGCAGAGCGGCCGAAATGTTTTGGTTTGTAGAGATGATTGATCACTTTTCGTTGTTCTCTGATTTATCATACCAGAAATACAGACACAAATAGTACATGATGGGTCACCCTGAGCTTCAGGACAAAGTACCTGTCTGATAATATCTATATGTCTACTAAGAGATGAGCAGCTTTAGCAAATAAATTCGTCCTTCTTTCGTTTTACATTCTGTCTTTGGCCAAGTGGGTGTACTTGGTTCATTACATCGATATCATCAATCAAAGTGGAGCTTTGAACTGGAGCTATATATGAAAGACTACACTAACATGATACAGTCAGGCACGGTTCTGGATAGTCCAGGCGTATCCAGAACCGTGTCCAAGAGGACTGATAAAGTCTGGCCTATGTGGACAGGTAGTCGCCATATACAGGAATAGAGACCAGCCGTACCTGACCGGATGTTGCGCGCAGAAGTTCTTCAGTCCCTCTGCGGACCGCATGGCGGCGAGGAAGTCCGCGGCCCCCTGGACGTCCCAATAAGGCGAGATGGCGCCCGTATTCATGACCAGGTCCAGCGGGCCTGTAGACAGGGTACAAGTAACACATGTGTCAAGCATAGCGCCGACTGTGCTACAAGCTAAAAGTAAAATGGTTATTGTTGACCAGTATCAGTCTTACATTTTATGTTAGCGAGCAAGAAGATGAAGGGTGGGGACTTGAATTGGGCTATATTGTACACCACGGTATACACTTCCTGATGATCTTTGCCATTATGTTGAATGTTGTTGTTGTTGTTGTCTGGGAACTGAGAAAACAAATTGGATCAGCATGGCCTATACTATGGAGATTCTAACAGGCCCTGTGAGATAAAACTCTAGTCTGGTGTTCAAACCTTATAACATGTATAATGTTAGCTACCCAGTCTCTTTCGTCCTCTCCGCAAATTGGTCTTGCCCTGGTTGATTCGGGAAGAAGAAAGAGACTCGGCAACTAAGATAGGTTTGGAAACCAGGCTAACAAAACGCAGGCTGCTGTAAAGAAAAAAACAACGAATTTACCCACCTCCTTCGTCACCGTCGAGGAACTTGAGCGCCACGCAGCGGATGTCTGACGCGGCGTCGTCGGTCTGGGTGAGGTTGGAGTGGCGCAGGCGGAGCGGGAAGACCCGGCCGGGGCGGAAGAAGTCGTGCGGCGGGAACTGCGGGTTGCCCACCACGCTGGCCGTGCCCACCGCCCCCACGGCGCACGGGTGCAGCCGCTTGCCCTGCATCACGCTCGCCGTGATCACAGACATCTTCGCCAGCGACTTGTCCCAGCCTAGCTTCATCTTGGAGCCGAAACCAACGGTGTGGTCGTTCTGTAAGAAATAACAACGATACTAGAAAGGTATTTGCGAAGGCCTAGCCCAATATATTACCTCTTACTCAAACACATTCATATATATTGTGACCAGCCCCTTCAACTCTGTCCTGCCACTTGCTACATAACTTGTCCTAGCCCAGTTTCGCCTTAGAGCCGGACCCAATGGTGTGGTCGTTCTGGAGGGGGGGGGGATATCAACCATGCAGAATGGTGCTAGTAAGATTTGCAAAGCAAATACATAATGTTTAAATGTTTACCTTCACTTGGTCTAGCCCCCAAAATTACAGCTCTGTGTGCCTACCTGCCTAAATGCCTAGGCCAGAACTGGCCCCTTGCACCTCTTCACTGTGTATTCTTACTCAAACACACACACACACACACACACACACACACACACACACACATATATACAGGTAGATTGATAGATATAGATATGGTGACCAGTCCCTCCAAGTCTGTCCTGCTACTTGCTACATAATGTAATCCAACACCACAGGGTGCCTGCTACAGCATCAGTTAACATGGTGACAGACGTCTGGTTCAGGTCATTTACCTTATTTGTTTGGAGAAGAAGAAGAAAAACGGAGCAAAAACATATGTCTACATTACATTATTTGTAAAATTGAGCGATTTGGTCACGTATTCTCAAGTATACTTACCGAAAACAGATCGGCCATTTTCTGTTTGAACTCCTCTGCTCCATGGCTCTCACTGTACAGCCGGAAGCCTTCATTGGACCCTGCAAGCGGGAGTTAAGCTGTTGTTAGCAGATGAACACTCTCTTCATAGACATCAATGCTGTTCTAACTATCGTAATCATTACCTACGGGTACGGAGCTAGGTATTGTTTGGGACGGTACAGCAGAGACGGTTGCAGGGAGAATAGGCGGATATCTGATCATTTGATTTACAGGAAGGTCAAGCCTGAAGGTGACCTAGCACGCAATGGGGGGGATCGAGTAATTGGGCAGTACGTGGAGGAATGCAGAAGGTGGTGGACTGTGTATAATACCCGAATTAATTACATCATACAATCCCCTCCAAAGTTCCTATACATTCAAGACACTTCCTGGAGGTCTGAAATCTCCGATTTCATGTTGGCCTAGACTTTAACAATTTCTAACCAGAATGAGCCTCGAGTTGATATTTGGCAAAGCGCGTAGAATAAAATAAAAGTTTAATAGTAAAACTTACATCTGTGCCCCTTCCGCTCACAGTCCCACTGGGTCGTCATGGTAACTCTGAGGAGGCAGAAAAATAACAATTATTACAAGGAAGTTATCATTTTATGTATGGGAATACATTTTCCCTGCTTTGGATACCGGTACAAAAAACAAAGCCCAATAAAAACGCCTGAAATACGTCAAAAACAAGCCGAAGCCTGAACCTCTGCTTAGAGAATAGCCTCTTTGCCCTGGGTGACTAAAATCCTTAACCCTCGGTACAGTCTAGAATGTTACTTCATGCTTCGAGTAACATGGAATCCTTTCAAAGGGCTACGGTTCAAAGTTGAACACACACATGTTGACCAACACCTGTTCTAAATACTCAGAGATAAAAAGAACAGATTTCTCCTCGAATCTCACCTTTTTCGTGGAAAAATTGCTGAACCGTACCATAGGTAGTCTCTACCAGACTAACTACGCTATATTTGCCAGAGGGAGTTTGGCCGCCTTGGGGATGACTTCGGAGGGGGAAATTAATCCTCCCGCGGACCGACTCTCCTGGCCAGCTATTCCCTTCTTTTGCCCAATTCTACGATCCGTACCCCCGTAGGAACGCCTGGTGGGGGCTATTATAACCATAGGCGTGAAAGACCACTGTATGTGTGGCTAACTTCGGAAGATAACTCTTTAAAACGTACATGTATAATTGACCCAAATGGTCACCCAACTGACTCTGCAGACGTGTTTTATATGTGCAGACCTGTCGCCTGTTCTATTGTTAACTTCTTGTCTTGCCGGTTTTCGGGCTGAGGTAATCGTTGCGGAACGCGCTGTGAGGTCACCACAGGTCATATAAACAAGCTTTATGGTCGCGCAAAATACCACTTTCTGACGAAGGTCGCTTGTAAACATTCTTCTGTGCGTTTTATCACATGTAAATAGTCTAATCAGGTTGGTAAAAATATATTCAATATAGAATAAAGAGACTCTTTTTACCCAACCGAGCCCGAGTGTGTAAAACCGAGTTTGGGAACGCATTTATAGCAGTGACACCTGTGCTATAGCTATGCAATGTGAACCAGTCAGAATTGAAACGTTGGCAGAATAAACACTCGGTTGTGTAAAAACCGGGTGTTTTATTTTGTGACTTACCAACCTGATGAAACTATTCACGGTTCTATTCAACATAGTTTTCAGTCTATGGCATTCTGTCGCGACTCTGTTAGTACTCCGACTCGCCTAAAAACGTCCAATAAACAACGACGGCCCTACATTCTTTTCTAAGTGATTTTTAAGCTAGAAGGACACGTAGGCTTACGTGTGATAATTGTTTACCTAATGGCCCGAAAGGGTATGTTCAAATGCCCGCCGCTTGCTGGCCATGTATCAAGCTTCTGGATTTAAAAAAACTATAGCATAAGCACTGAAGAATTCAACATAGTTTTCTTAGGCCCACAGCCTTATTTTTCTTTCTTTTTTCACCCTGCCTTATTTTTTCTGTCTTCGCCGAGAAAAAATAGGGTTGTGGACCAAAGAAAACTACATGTATGCTGAACCCTTCTGTGTTCATGTTATATTTTTGGATGCCGGGAGATAACATCAGGCGGTGGCTATTTGAACATGCCCTTTCATCAGAACACGGGTCACTGGTTACACCTGTAGGTAGATAATTATCGCACGTATGTCTACACGTGTTTAGTTAGTTAGGCTTAGTCCTTCTGACAGCTTAAAAAATCACTTAGAAAATAATGTTTTGTCCTGGTTTATAAACCTTTGAAATACTGCTTATAAACATTGCTTATAAACGTTTCAAGACGAGTCGGAGTGTTTTATGATCTTTTATCTACTTATTTATTTCTGTGTTCTTTTACCAGGATGGCACTGACTCGGTGACTGGGCACTGCTTTTCAGAGTGGCCCTGGGTACATATATATATTACAAACAATGCAACAATTTATACAAGACAACACGAGTGCAAACCCTGTGCCAGAGGCTGACATGGTGACTCATAGTGAGAAGACTACCCTATCGACGCCCCCATCCCCAACCCAACCCAACCCGTATGCCGAGAACACTAAGACATGATTACTTCCTACAACAGACTGTGACCGCCATAGCTTTGCTGTTGTATCTGTGTAGGAAAATTAGCGTTATTCTTGATATACGTAGCCTCTTCCAGATTCCAATGGGTTGCTGGAATAATAGTAGATATTGGCCAAATAGGCTGAATAACATGCCAGAGTTAGCCTGCCGTGGGTTGCAAAATGTACTCCTAATAAGGACGGCTAACTCCTTTGACATATCACCCAGTCTATTTTGGCCGATTTCTACTATTGTCAGCAACACCTGGAGTCTGGTAAAGACTAGATATACCTACAGATATCTGTATGCCTAACACAGTTTAAGCAAGGGGATTTAAATCTCCATTGTTAAAGCACACGACAGCAATGTTACTTCCGTAAAACTCAACACTGTAAAACTTCCCTGTTTTGAACTCTCGCCGTAAGACAGTATCTTATTGGGTTGGTTCCTGTCTTAGTCGATTCCCTTTGAGTACCTGTAGACAGGGTTTTGACGGTACGTGTATCTAAAATACACCCACAACACAGACTACACAAGCGGGGTACAATACAATAGTGCCCTGGTTTTAGTATCATGTCTTCCGACAAGGGACATAATACATTGGCACTCTTTCTATTTACAACTGCAGGTACGTGACAGTCATTTTTTACAATGACGTTTAGAAAAATTCGTCTTCGACCAAATCATGCTGGTTCGGTTTTAATCAAATACGTGACATGAAAACACAAATAACGCTACAGAGCAGAAGTCAAAGGTGACCAACGTTAACATTTCCTCACAAAGTTGATATCAAGAACACCAAGGTTTGTCAAAATTGTACCTACCTATTGTTGTCCTGTCATCGACAAAATGCCTTGTTCTGGGGCCGTTCTGTTGACGTTAAAGCTTGTAAAAGATTTCTTCTCTTCCCAACTTCCCTCCCAGCCAAGTTACTCAAGTCTGGTTGAATCTGGTCGAATAATTGTTGTCTGCTAAGCGCATGCGTTGTGATCTCCTTTACCTGCACTGCGCGGCCTGCCGCTAGGTGGTGCTTTGGGAAGTACGTGCGAAAACTCCGATTCGATCAGAAGAAAACTTTCGAAAGTTTCTTCCAAAATTCACAGCGTCTTTTCTCGCCATAATTCTCTTAAAGACGCCTTTAAATGTATTCTTAGGGTAGAAGTTTGTTCACCGAGTCAACAATTTAAAAGACCATCCGAGTGAAAAACTCGCACACACGATCAGACAACGCGACACTAGCCCATAGCCTGAGGGCTCTGTTGTTGCAAATCATTCGATGCATTCCTTAACTTTTGTCGAACGAAACTAACGCAAATTCACAGACTGTTTTGTATCTTACGGCGCAAATATGTCATACGTGGCAATGAAAATAAAATGCGTCAAAAATGCTACATTTATTTCACTGTTGCAATGTCGTGCAATTCTAACGCTTTGCCACAGATGAGAAGGATGGATAGGATTTTTTTTGCGTTTGGCTGTGGTCAGCCATTGTTAAGTTGTCCTTCCACATCAGCTGACACCTGTGACTTTTGACCTGCCGTTCCTTATTTGGCAAACGCTCCAAGAGAGCGTCACCGGCGTAAGTCTGGCAAAGATTCTGAGGAAAAAGTGAGCATTCTCAAAGGTAGGTTTGCCTGTTCTCTTGTATTATATTGTATATACTTCACCATTGTTCTTTGAGTACACTGTGTGTTCCTAAGACGAGGAAGCTATATTATGTTGATAAAGGTTGGACATCCAAGTAAACCATACTTATAGACAATTTAAATTCTACCACTGGATAAATTACGGAGATTACTTCCGGATGTTTTGAGTGACATCCGCCACTCTTCTTCAGCGTCACTAAACAAACTAAACTGGCAGTAATAATCGGCACTTAAGCATAACTTGGTGCAAGATGTTTATTGTTAATGGTAAATAAGTGCTTTATACTTTAGAAGTGTTGAAACGGTACCATTGCTTCATGTGGTTTACCTCGTCGGAAACACCCGAAATACATGTACTGTTTATCCTATGCATCCAGAGCTGTGTTGCCCGTCCCAATTGATCTCCAAGCAGATTTGGCTATAAAGCTGGATCTACGTCTATAAAGGTTACAAATTCAGGTAATGACAACGTTGGATAGCGTCGGCAAATGGATACAGGCGGCCAATATAAAGTCCCCTTGCCCCACCGAAGCTGCTTGGGGATTACGTCCAATCTTGTTCAGAAAAAGTTGATTCATGCCGGTAAATTTGCATGCGGTGACTACTGGAGGACTGTACTTTTATTGGGATCGAATCAAACACTGTTTAACACGCAAGAAATTCTCTTAGTGTATTGTTACAAGCAAGCCCTCTTTATAACCTCCTTGTTGCAAGTATTACAAAATACAATAAGGGCATTATGGCTTTCGGGGTGACACGTTTTGAACTGTTACGCCTACTTTAACAAACGCATGAGCGCGTCTTGGGGTTAACTTAAGATGGAAACGCCCCCTGCAGAGGTCAAAGCCTTCTGACCTTCACAAAATTTAGGGGGGAGGGGGGCAGTGGAGCGTTAAAAATCCAAAAACCACCTGCAGTTGTAAATATTCCAGAATACTTATTGATCCCTTTTGAGACTGTAATTACACTAATTGCGATTCCTATCTGTGTTTTGAAATGTCTCGTGAATCAGTGTGATAATGCTTCAATTGTGTGCTTGTTATCTTTTTATTTGGTTGGCTGTGTTTTGATGTCACCAGTAGTAGAACAGGTCGAGCAAGTTGTAACCTGTGGTATCTAAGCGCATCAGAACGCACAGAAGAACATCTTTTTTGTTTGTTTACATCCAAACGTATAGTACCATTGCTCTGCATATTATTGGCACAAACATTATAAAAGGACGACAGTTGTTGAAAATTAAAATTGGTCTGAGATAGGCTACATAATAAACGCCAGTTTTTGTTACAAGCGTTGGTTAAATGTAGATCTTTGCACTGGTAGGGCATAAACAATTCAGATCCACTGCAGTGCCAAACGATAACGTTATGTTTCAATTACCGGGAAAAATCAAAGTCGCAGGTAATGAAGTTAAGACAACTCAGTACAAAATTGGGAACTGGAGCACATATTATTCACACTAGCTCAGAAAACAAAGGTTTCGCCAGTGCGCCCGTGTAGAGGTGTGTCTTGTTCAATGACCTGTAATAACACTTTAAACTTTAAAGCGCTCATAGTGTAACACCCCTTTCCACTGCAGTCTGCGACTGCTGAGCGACCAAAAATTAGACAGATTGCTCAACGAGTTTCATAGACAAAGAAACAATTTTTCACCTTAATAATTACGCCGATGAAGGTTATAACGTTAGACATTCAGGTAATGAGATGCACAAGAAAACAGTTACTCATTCAGAGAAGCAACTGGATATATTTTGAAAACTGTCAGATGTTTCAAGTAGCATCCACTACTTTTCGTTGGTGACTAACGTGGATACTGCTTGGAACGTCTGACAGTTTTCAAAATCTATCCAGTTCCTCGAGTACTGGTAACTGTTCTCACCTTTTGTATGTTTTGTTATCTCTTGAATAATACTAATTCCGATTATAGAATCAAGGATCACACTATCTAATTTTGGTCGCTGTACAGTCGCCCAGCGATCGCCGTCTAGTGGAAAGTGGGCCTACCAGACAACGTGCACAATAGGCACGGTCTATCCCTTCAGGCGTCCAACCTTCATTTGTGATGCAAGGGACGTCTGCCGACACGTATATCATCACAACACGACGTCAGACCTGTCAAATCGCTCTTGCAGCTCCGTCTTGGTGTTTGTGTAAGGTTCTGAAATGCTAGACTAAGACCTGAACTCGCATAACGGTTGCTCGAACGCACGTCTACCGTCAGTTTAACGCAGTTTCGTTGTCCTCCACGCCACGGTTTGTGTGTTGACGGGTCTGGGGGAGTGGAGAACCCGTGGACATTTTTTTTTCTACGCGAGTGGACGATCGACATGATCAAGGTACCGACCCGCCCACTTTAGTCTGATTCTGGGGTCGGTGGAGTCAAGGCGCAGGCACATGTATTCTAGCCTCCACCAGGCCTTCCTAAGGGGTTATGGATGTGTTCTAGCCTCCAGCAGGCCGTCCTAAAGGGTTATGGATGTACATTAGCCTCCACCAGGCCTTCCTAAGGGGGTTATGGATTGTAGAATTCAGTAAAGAAATAGGTTGAATTAGCCAGGAGAGTGAGCCCGTGGTAATTAAGGGTAACATCTCTCATTGGAACTACAGAGCAATTGAAACCTTATGGCAAATTATTGCTCCCTATTTGGCTAAACTTGACTATTTTCAGTCAGCGTTGTTAGTATGGTGGCGACTACATGTATTCGTCGCATGAGTTCCTTATAGTACGGTTTCCAGTGAGACCATGAGCCAGAGCCTACCGTAAACAAGGATCTAGGGCAACGTCGTAAGACAGCTGGATTTTGTGCAACACGACCACGACTGCCCCACGAATGCTGTCGTACGACTTGTGTGTCGGGGCAAACTGTACAACACCTTGCTTCCAGAGTCGTGACGTGTCCTGTGTCTGCAAACTGTGATCTGTTTTTCCAAGATTTGGGGAATTAACTGTTTTAAAAAATCTTATTCTTTTTTTTTTCCAGATCAATATGACGACTCAATGGGAGTGTGAGAAGGCCGGACAAAACTGTAAGTTGTTAAAATGAATGAATATGAATGAATGGATGAATAGATGATGAATGAATGAATGAATGAATGAACTTCGTTGCTCGACACTCTTACAGTGTACACTGTAGGAAAAGTTGGATTTAACAATATGTAACAGTGGTAAACAAGCATAAGTGAACTACAAGTCACCAGAAATTATATCCAAACTCTGGAAAGAGTGTTTTTATGTACAGTCTCACACTGCTGTGTAGTGTACAGCTTTGTACAGTCTTGTAGTTATACATAAATTAATCAATAAATAAATACTGGTGGGTATACATGTAAGTGACCGCCTGGGGCGCTCGTTTCTGCCTGGATCTGGATAATGAGTTAAACCAGGCGAAACCAAAGCGAGCTGATATGTCTTATTGTAGCAGTGTTGTTATCAGGGATTTCTGCTATTTCTTCATACAAAAGAAATAGCAAAGTAAAGAGTCTTATTACTATATTGGATTGTTAGAAAGTGGAATGGAGAAACTACTGACCACTACTGCCTCGGGCCTTCGAGGAGGTCTGAACAGTAAGGTTAACCACTGTAACCAAAGGGCGCTGATAGGTGCCATTGTACTGCACTTAGGAGCGTCCTTGGCGGTAACACAGACCACCTTATTTCACTACTAATGACTACTAGTCAAGGATAATGTCTACCCAAATCCTTATGTGTGTTTGTTTTGAATATATAATGACACCGAATGCCACTTTGGCTTATTTTTGACGTGTATTTAGGCGTTTTTATCGTGCTTTCTTTTTTGTATCGGTATCTTTTTTTTCACGGTGGTGTATTCAATAATGCCCTGATAATTTGATACAGTCTTGCCAATTTGATACTGCCTTGTAGTCACCAAAAGATCAGCTTGGAAATTAGAGACAACACGACCCAGCCGACCCCAAACAGAACATTCCTTCCAGCTCAGCGGTCGGTGGTATGTTGGGGTCGGCTGGTCTCACCTCCGACTGCTGGGGTGGAAGATTAGACAATTGTTCACACAGCGGAGTGTCAGCGACATCTACTGTGCTGTACATAGTAGGCTCCTTAGCAGGCTTTACGACTGGGCCTTCTGGTGAGCCTTTATAATGCGCTTTCTTTTTGTCTTTCTGGCATTTCACTTCTATTTGTACCAGCGTGGCTGGATCGGAACACTGGCAAAAGAATACCGGTACAAATAAAAGTAATATGCCAGAAAAAAGCGCATTATAAAAGCTCCCGAAAAAGCTCAGTCGTAGAGCCTTCTTAGCTACTATGGAGGTTGCAGATGGGAGGGGGCGAAACGGACAGCAACAAATAGGAGAATGTGGAGGACATGGACGGCCCGTCTCGGTGCCAAACACTGATGCAGTGAAGAAGAAGGGGAAGGGTGAATGTGACCGGGGCCTTCGCTACTTAACATATGTTTCTCATACATAAAACAAAGTCAAACACCTGTTTGCCTTCAACAGGGACCAACCATGCTTTCGCCTTGTACAAGCAGAAGATGGGGGACGGAGTCTTCAAGGAGAAATTCGAAGAACTCTTTCAAGTAAGAAAGAAAGACATGTTTTTTTCTAATATATGCATTGCATTTCACTTTACACGACTTTCCTCACTCCACCAAGGTATAAAATGAGTACCTGGCATTGGTTGAGGAGGTAAAAGGCGGTTGAAGGAGAGGGATAGGCTCTGCCTCCCAATACCATGCCCTAGACACAGTGGTAACATCCCACTGCCCCTACGGTCTGATAAAGGCTATGGGACTACCTTTATTATTTTTTTACGACTTCTCAGTCATCATCCCGTTACTTTTCCGCCAGGTGCCGTCCCTGGAGGGGTTCGCGGCGAAGTCCAAGGTGGAGAACCAGATCACCAAGATGAAGCTGCTCGCCTTCTTCGGCAGCCTGCGCAAGTCACATGCGCACGGGGTCGGCGGAGTGGGTACGTCATCGTGTTTAGCTTCGCTTTTGTTCCGTTTCTTTTTCTTCCGTTTCAAACAAATAAGTGCTGTAGCAGACACCCTGTGGTGTTGGATTACATTATGTAACAAGTTGGAGGGGCTGGTCACCATCATATATGAATGTGTTGAATAAGAGCAGTAGTTGTGAAGGTAAACATTGTGTACTTGCTTTGTAAATGTTACCTCATGATATTCTACTAGTAGGCACACAACCAACCCATGTCAACAGATACATAAATGCATAACAATACATAACAAAATGACAAGAAGAGCCTACCAATAGATTTGTCCAACAGATTTGGCATATCATAGCACGGCTTTGTCCATTTTGTTAGTTAAGTAGAGTCCAGTAGATTTGGTATATTATCTACATGTAGGCACTGCCCAGATCGTGAGTGACCCAGGTTTCCCCGAGCACGAGTTCTTCCGACCAGGCCGCGCCTTCCCGGTCCGGATCTACCACTCCAACGCCATCATGGCGGACGACGCCAGCGCGGACAGACGGGGGGCCTTCCTCAAGTTTTCGGACGAGGTAGGCGGGGCTTTCTGGCATAGTCAAGATTCAAGATGTTTTTTATTGAACTTTGCAGTGGGAATATCAATTCACAGAGGTTTCACAGGACAAAATCGTGGCACTTTTAACTTAAACACTGCACCAAATCGTATCTTTAAGCACGCCTTAAACACGCTCAAAGGTACACGCGAGTGAAGAAACCTTTACGCACACCTTAAAGCATGCGTAAAATTTCAGTTTCTTCACTCGCGTGTGCCTTTACGCATGTTGAAGACGTGCCTAAAGATACGATTTGGTGCAGTGTTTAAAAGTGCCACAACGGCATAAGATATTGCACATAATATTATCATCTAGCTTACGAGCTTAAAAAGGATCAAGTTTTATACAGTATTGCACTTTATAGTATTTGGTTGCTATAGTTACAACCATAGGGCTCACCATTGCCTTCTGATGACTTATCGAAATTCTATTTCTCAAAGACGTTCATGTAATTTTGAAAGATTAAATTGTGCTGATCTAGCAGTGTGAATGTGCAAGCCTGAATAGTATTTTCATCTGAAAGTGAAGTAATTGCGAGCATGTACATTTGTCAGCCGTCCCCAGTGTAAGTGTGATAGAATCTTAAGGATATCTTTCTGACAATGTTAATCTAATCCATCCAACCTAACATAACATCATCATAACATACATTAAAACGTAATTTGTGTCTGTGACATACCGCCATATACATGTATGTTGCCGTGAACATAATGGACACATATTGGTGACAACTGTTGCTGAACCCGAACAGGGAAACACAGATTGTACCACACAACTGAGATGTTTGTTTGTTTGTTTGTTTTATTCAGATCTGCTTAAGTGTTTTAGATGTACATGTTTTGCATATTGTTCGTACAAATCCCCAGGTGGCTTTCTTTTCCTCCAAATCTTTCTTTTCTTTTCTTCTTCACTTATTTGTTCACACAGCAACGCACTCAACGTCCTACAAGTTTCCTTGGTCTGACTCTACGTATACCTCTCCCACACCTTTCACTCAATCACTGCTCTTGCTGCACGCATCTAGTATTGCACGTTTGCACGCGCACACAATGGAAAACCTCAACACAACACTCGACGCACAAAACAAGGAACTAACACGTCGGCAGAACGTACGGCAACCACATTTCTGTTGGATCATTTTTTCGACGCTGCATTTTGTCATTTGCATGAGACATCTTTCCAGACACAACATTTGAAAAGTACAGACGGGATATTATCCTTAAATATGCACAAGTACGTTCTGCAGACGTGCTCAAGGAACACTATTATAACACCAGCCATAAGCCGTTTTGCTCACAGCGGTGCGTTGCTTTACCTCCCGGCATGCCATGCAGACCTTTCGGTGTTCAAACGCGGCAATGACCTCCTGGGGCTTCTCGGCAAGTATTCTCCCTCTTCTTACACCTTTTTCTGAAGGGCGCTTTTCGGGAATCGACAGCTCTGTTGTTGAAATCTCTAGAAGATATTACCAGAATCGTTTCCACCATTGACGGTAATGCTGGTAGCAGATGATGGAATCTACTAGTCCTGTATGAGACACAAGCACAAAAACAAGTCGTGGTCTGTGTTTTTGGGCCATAGAATTTTCCAGTGTTACTACCAATAATCACTACTATTGCTGAGACCTTCTCTGGCAATACGCACTGCTTGTCCTAATCATGTGAAGCATTGCAATCCTAATAAACCCAATGTTGGTTGATTGACAGATACCATACATGTAATCCAGACATCTTTTGATAAAAAATAACCCCTGTGTCTAACTCTGCATTGTTATGGAAATCATTCTTGACACAAGAGTTGTTGATGCTGCAAGCTGAATGGTAGTATCAAATTGGCGTTCATATCAGACTCGCCTTAAGCTTCATTCCTAGTTAAAAAGGGAACATGTGGACCTGGATAACAGTTTCCGAACAAGAAATCTAACAAGCAATTGTATTAAACAACATTGTGATAAATGGAGTCGCTAGTAGTGGGTACTAAAAATGCAATTTTCACAAGAAAGCTACAACCATGTTTACCCATTACGTACTTTAAACTTTTATGGACATGTTCACGCCTGTTTTTCCTCAGGATGTGGAGAGCCCGCTGGACATGGAGCTTGTGACGGGTTCCGTGGACACCTGCTGGGACATCCCCACACTCACCGGATTCATGAAGGCGCAGCGGACCAACCCCGCACTCAAGGACTTCTGCTTCGAACACCCCATCATGTGAGTCCGCCATCTTTTTTTTATAGACCCGTTCTGTGAAGGTTAACATATTGTTTTTGCCCTGTTTGTTCTTCTTCTTCTTTATCTTCTTCCATTCCAAACACATAAGGGCAATTATGTGAGCCCGCCATCTTGTACTTCTTTGGAGATGATTATTTTGTTTACGATCGCAGAAGAAAATATTGATTTTGCTCCGTTTCTTCTTCTTCCTCTCCTTCTTCCTCTTCTTCTTCCTCTTCTTCTTCCTCTCCTTCTTCCTCTCCTTCTTCCTCTTCTTCTTCTTCCTAATCTTCTCCCTCTTCTTCTTCTTCCTCTTCTTCTCCTCCAAATACATAAGGTCAATGACCTGGACCAAACGGATGTCACCATGGTAACTGCTAGTGTAGCAGACACCTTGTGGTGTTGGGTTACATTATGTGGCAAGTGCCTGGACAGAGTTGGAGGGGGCAGGACAGAGCAATGTTTACCTTCTAGCCTAACAAACGTCTGAACTTCTGCTCTGTTTGATTAGCGTTTGAGTACGAATAAACAGAGCATACGTGGTAAGGTACAGGTAACAACCCGGTTTTTCATTCATTCATTCATTCATTCATTTTCCTCCTGCAGCTACTACGGCCTGGTGGACTCTCTGCGTCGCGCGCCCGACTCTTACACAGACCTGCGGTACTACGGGCACCACGTCTTCCGCTTCCGCGCCAAGGACGACAAGGAGCGGTTCGTCAAGTTCCGCCTGGTCCCGGCAGACGGACACCCCGAGTCAGGCCTCCTGGACTTCGACGACCAGAGGATCGTCTGGTAAGTCCTTCCTTTTTTGGCGACGCCTCAGGGGCGAGCTTAATAGTTCTATTTGTAGTCAAAATCACACAATCATCTTCTTGCACATAGTGCATAGAGCCGACTAGTTTCACTAGGCCACGGCATCTTCCTCTGTCTTTAGCCAGCTGCGGTGACCGGAAAAGCGAGATGTTGACATTACTCACACAGTATCTATTTATTTGTAGTCAGCTGCAGTCTGCAGGAATTCTAGGTACTGTACAAGTATCACTAGTACTGTTATTTGCAGGAGTGCCTAGTGAACATCTGTTTCTTCCTAGACCTACGTTTTCCCCAGTGCAGGCCTCAGGGGCATCTGTTTGCTCCAGAAGTAAGAGAGGTTTTGTCAGGTGTTAACCCCAACAATAACAACAAACACAACAACACTGTCAAAACAATTTAACCACCCCTGTAACGCTGTAACAATCCGCTTGATGTCGCTTCTGCATTAGGCGCCGGGAGCGGCTGCCGGATGAGTTCCGGCCGCAGACGTATCTCCGGACGGAGTTTGCCGAGCGCCTGAAGAAGAAACCGATCAACTACACCCTTCAAGTCAGTCCCACCTTTTCTTCTTCTACATTTATTTCTCCGTGAAGGAGGTCAGTGACCTCCGCGGAGTATTGAAATGAAACGTGTCTGTACGTTCGCAGCTGTATCTCACGATCCCTTTGCTCCATTGGTATGTAGTTGGGCATGTCGATTGCTAGTATGCGCAAGATGATGCACGTTGTTTTTTTTACACCGTACGTATACCAGTTGTCATAAGTCATATGATATTTCACAGAACACCCCTATTTTGATGGACTTGTGAAACAGGTCATGGATTTCGTTGGATGTGCGATTTTAGGGGTTTTCCAAGCAGATATTGGGTGATTTGTGCCAGCTGTTGCGTTCACGGTAGTAGCCGATATCTGTCTCCTTTAACAGCTGCAGCTTCACGAGTGGGAGGAAAACGATCCGTACGAGATCTTCAATCCCGTCCGGGTCTGGGATCCCGACACCCACCCCTGGATCGACCTCGCGCATGTGCAGATCACCACCCTGCTGCCGCAGGACATCACTGAGAGGATGATCTTCAACCTCGGAACACAGGTGACGTAAATAAACAAACAAACAAATAGATGCAACATCGGAACACAGGCAACGTGAACAAATAAAGAAACAGATGCAACCTCGGGACTCGGGTAACGCCAATAAACAAAGAAATAGATGCAACCTCCAACAAATAGATGCAACCTCAAACTAATAGGTGCCACCTCGGGACTCACGTCACGCCAATAAACAAACAAACAAATAGATACAACCTCGGAACTCGTAACGCCAATATACAAACAGATGCAGCTTCGGAACACAGATGTCGTAGGTAAACAAACAAACAAACAAACAAATAAACAGATGCAACATCGGAACATCAAGACCACAGCAGCGCACCATATTAAAGTATTACCAATTATGATTGAAGTATATGATGATCATGATCCAATTTCTTTGCTTGCACGCTCTTCGTCACACATGTCTCTACAGCAGCTGTGTCTGATGTTGTTTTATACAACCGGAGTCCCTGGGGCTGGTGGAACCCAGGTCTATCTACGATCACAGCAGCGTGCCGTATTAAAGTATCATGATCTGGTGTGTTTGCTTGCACGCTCATGGTTGCACATGTCGCAACAGCAGGTCTAGTGTTGAGTTCTTTATTCAAAGGCACAAGGCAGCAAATCCTGCTGATACCGTGCTTCACACACCATAAAACACACAATACAACACTTCATCTGCAATAAGTACAAGCAATACAGCTGCATAATACAATAGTAAAGTATTTGATACAGTAACAAATGATGTTGCTTTATACAGCCGGAGTCGCTGGGGCTGGTGGAACCCAAGTCCATCTACGACCACAGCAGCGTGCCGTACCTGAAGGCCAAGGTCAACCCGTTCATGAGCAAGCTGCAGCCGATCAACCCGCCCAACCCCGAGCCTCCCCTCAAACTGGACAGGCACAAGTACACTCTGGAGATACACACAGGAAGGACCAAGGGGTGGGTCAGAAACAATGGTAGAAGTCTTGTAGAAAAGATTCCTATTACTTCCGGGAACGGAAGTATTGCTTTGGGTGGCTGAGCTGGGGGTTTGTGTGTGTGTGTGTTTGTTTGTTTGTTCGGACAGACTAGGTTGACAGCATATGGGTTGGGGGAGATTGACAGACAGAAGGTAGGAGGTCAGAAGGTCAGACACAGGAAATGGGGTGAACGTGAAGTTAAAAAAAACCCAACTTACGAACCGACAGGACAAATGGGTGGGTCGGAAACAGCGATAAACCTCTTGACGAAAAGATAATTATTTGATACCGAAAGGGACGTTAAAACGTCTCACGAAGAACCACTGATAAAGACTGCAATGAGACCTATTAAAAGTGTCACCCATATCTATGAAGTATAATTTTGAAACACCATTCCATCCATAACAACATTTGTATATTTTTGTTGAATATATCTGTTTTCCCTGTCCAGTTCCGGCACGGACTCGACCATCACGGTGATCCTGATCGGTGCCTGGGCGCGGACTCACCCCATCAAACTGGACCAGGCCTTCATGAACAACTTCGAGGCCGGCCATGTCGACATCCTGGACATCGAAGCGGTCGATGTCGGGGAGGTGAGCCAAAAACTATTGATCAATCAATCAATCAATCAATAAATCAATCAATCAACAGGTCGTTGTCCTTGATACCGATACCGGGAAACTTGAATGGCTTCCATGCTTTCTACCCAGATGTTCCTACGCATTTTGTTTTATAATACTACAGTGTACATGTCGCGACATGATTCATGTATCTTCATTGGCTGTAAGATCCAGGAGATGCTGATAATCAACGATGTCCAGTTGAAACACTGAAGTGAAATCTCAAAGTAGATCTTTTGGTGGCTACAAGACAGTACTAGTATCAAATTGGCAAGATAGTATCAAATTGGCAAGATAGTATCAAATTGGCAAGACAGTATCAAATTTGCAGGCTGGTATCCAATACTCCACCGTTTGGCATATTGGATACCGGATAAAAAATAAACACCAGTACGAAATAGAAAGCCTGATAAAAACACCTAAACACGTCAAAAATAATCTGAAGCCTAAACCTCTGCTTGGAGAGGAACTGAAGTGATTGTCTGTTCCTCGCGCATCCAGGACATGGCGCCTTCCAAACAACGAAAGCCCTGAAAAAATCCGGGTTTCGCGCAGTACATTCCGCCGACGTGCTCCCAGCTGAAACATTGACATGATTGTCTGTCCCCGTAGATCCAGGCCATGACTTTGTCCACGGACTCTCGCGGCGTGAAGAGCGACTGGTACGTGGACAGCATCTTCGTAGTGGACCGGCAGCGGGGCAGGCGGCAGGAGTTCCCGGTCTACCGGTGGATCACCGACCGAAGCGACTCCATCACCCTGCGCTCCGGGAACGGTACGTCTGTCTGTATGTTGTCTGTTTGTCTACCTGTCTGTCTGTCTGTCGGTCGGTCTGGTTGGTTGGTTGGTTGGTTGGTTGGTTGGTTGGCAGCGGGGCCGGCGCCAGGAGTTCCCGGTGTACAGGTGGATCACGGACCGAAGCGACTCCATCACTCTCCGGTCTGGGAACGGTACGTCTCAGATGGCTTCTCTGTCTGTCTGTCTGTCTCTCTCTTTCTCGTTCTCTCTCTCGGTCCGTCTGTCTGGTTGGTTGGTTGGTTGGTTGGTTAGCTGGCGTTTGCTCCGTTTCTTCCTCTTCTTCCTCTTCTCCCAAACAAATAAGGCCAAAGACCTGGACCAAACGGCTGCCACCATGGTAACTGGTGCTGTAGCGGACACCCTGTGGTGTTGGATTACATTATGTAGCAAGTGGCAGGACAGGGTTGGAGGGGTTGGTCGCCATATATATATATGAATGTGTTTGAGTAAGAATAAACAGAGCTAGGCTAGACCATGTGAAAGTAAACAGTATGCATTTGCTTTGCACATGTTACCTTTCTAGTTGTTCATTGTATCTGTGGTGTTGAATCACATTATGTAGCAAGTGGCAGGACAGAGTTGGAGGGGCTGGTCGCCACATATATATGAATGTGTTTGAGTAAGAATAAACAGAGCGAGGCTAGACCATGTGATAGTAAACAGTATGCATTTGCTTTGCAAATGTTACCTTTCTGTCTACCTGCCTACCTGCCTGAGCGCTTGCTCCCTCCGTGAGTTGTCTCCAGGCATTACGGTCCTTGGGCCTTTCTTCGGCATTCCTTCGGCAGTCCCGATTCCTCTTTTTTTTCTCTACCTTTCTAGTTGCTCATTATATGTTTTAACCCCACAGCGTCCCTGATGTCGCACGACTCGCCCGTGCTGAAGGGCCTGAGAGAGCTGGAGCTGGAGAAGCGCAAGGAGCGGTACCAGTGGGCGCACGACGAGAAGGGCTTTCCCGCGCACCTGGCCGTCAAGACGCTGAACGACCTGCCGAGGGACAACCGGGTCACGCAGTCGCTGAAAGGGAGAGACCTAAGGTTTCAGCCGTGTTGTCTGGTGGTGGTGTGGAAGGCGGTGGTCCCACTGGTGGTGGTCTGGGTTGAGTATACTCCAAGTCGTGATGGTAGTGCTTTATACATTTGTTCTTACTTGCCCATATCGTGTGCAGGGCTCCTTTGCTAAACTTTGCTAAGGGTCAGTCAAGGTCCTTCATACACCTTTTGCTTATCTGTTTGTTTGGTTAGTTTCTTAGTTGGTTGGTTGGTTGGTGGCTCTATCGGCCTTAAGGCAGTTTCCAAGAGTTTCCTATGTTTTACATAAAAGCAGGTTTTATTATGAGGATAAAACTGCCGCTTTTGGCTCAGGCAGACAGTCTGCCTGTCTACAGATCTGTAGCTATGCATTCGTCAGTTATTGCCTTTTGTCCCACTCACCCATTTCTCCCTCTCATTCCTTACGTCTCTAAGGAACGCCAACAAGAACGGGATCCCTCTGCGGGTGAAGTTTAACTCTGCGTTCCGCCGGTGGGAGAAGTTTGACGACTGTGAGAACCTCTGCAAGGTCGCGCTGGGCGAGGAGAACGTGCGAGAGTTCGCCACCGACATCTGGAGAACAGACTTCGAGTTCGGCAGGCAGATTCTCAACGAGGTATGTTTTTCCTTCATTGCAACGCTCAAACAATGACTTATATCAACGGCACCAGTGAACAAAAATATGACGAC